>CAUYUJ010008802.1:352500-383409 GCA_963575745.1 Prorocentrum cordatum | reverse complement strand
GCCTCCTCCTCCTCCGCCTCCTCCTCCTCCTCCTGTACATGCGCACCTCAAAATTACGCTACCGAGGAACCCCACATACCTAATTTAAATCTTATGTGCTTGCTTAAGTTTATCATATATGCGCAATTCTGCGGTGTCAGCCCTCGTCGCGAATGTTCCCCTCTGTGTCATCCAACGCCATATTGCTTGAACCTCCTCCCTCGTCCTAGCCTTCTATCCTCCATCGAGGACGGATTCGAGCCAGCCAGTGGCCGCGGTGAGGGACCACCCCCTGCGCACCCTCTATGGTGTCGAGAAAATGCCGCGCCTGCTATGCCCTGGACGACCGTCGTGCATGGCGGCCGCGGTGAGGGACCACCCCCTGCGCAGCCTCTATGGTGTCGAGAAAGTGCCGCGCCTGCTATGCTCTGGACGACCGTCGTGCATAGCGGCCGCGGTGAGGGACCACTCCCTGCGCACCCCCTATGACGTCGAGAAAGTGCCACGCCTGCTATGCCATGGACGACCGTCGTGCATAGCGGCCGCGCTGAGGGACCACCCTCTGCCTGTGGTGTCGAGAAAGTGCCACTCCTGCCACGACCTGCGAGCGTGTCACGGATAGAGGCCGCGCTGAGGGACCACCCTCTGCGCACCCCCTGTGGTGTCGAGAAAGTGCCACTCCTGCCACGACCTGCGAGCGTGTCACGGATAGAGGCCGCGCTGAGGGACCACCTTTTGCGCCACCCCCCCCCTGTGGCGTCGAGAAAGTGCCACTCCTGCCACGATCTGCGAGCGTGTCACGGATAGAGGCCGCGCTGAGGGACCACCCTCTGCGCACCCCCTGTGGTGTCGAGAAAGTGCCACTCCTGCCACGATCTGCGAGACTGTCACGGACAGAGGCCGCAGTGAGGGACCACCCTCTGCGCACCCCCTGTGGTGTCGAGAAAGTGCCACTCCTGCCACGATCTGCGAGAGTGTCACGGATAGAGGCCGCAGTGAGGGACCACCCTCGCCGCACCCCCTGTTGCGTGTCAGAAAGCTGCCCACTTCCTGCACGATCTATGCCGAGTCGTGTCACGTATAGAGGCCGCGCTGAGGGGACCACCCTCTGCGCACCCCACTTTGTGGTGCGAGAAAGTGCCCTCCTTGCCACGGATCTGCGCGCGTGTCCACGTATTAGAGGCCCGCGGTGTGGGACCACCCTCTGCGCACCCCCTGTGGTGTCGAGAAAGTGCCACTCCTGCCACGATCTGCGAGCGTGTCACGGATAGAGGCCGCGCTGAGGGACAACCCTCTGCGCACCCCCTGTGGTGTCGAGAAAGTGCCACTCCTGCCACGATCTGCGAGCGTGTCACGGATAGAGGCCGCGCTGAGGGACCACCCTCTGCGCACCCCCTGTGGTGTCGAGAAAGTGCCACTCCTGCCACGCCTTGCGTGCTTGTGTGTGTGTGTGTGAGTGAGTGAGTGTGTGTGTGTGGGTGCTATGCTGTGCTGTGCTGTGCTGTGCTGTGCTGCGGTGAGCTGTGCTGTGCTGTGCTGTGCTGTGCTGTGCTGAGCTGAGCTGTGCTGAGCTGTGCTGTGCTGTGTGTGGGGGGGGAGGGGAGGTGTGTGTGAGGAGACGCGGGTGCGACGCGGCAGAGAAGAAAACCAGAACCCCACGAAACATGTGGGGAAATAAAGAGACGCCTGTGGCACCCTCGACCAGGCCACGACATGCCAAGGGGGGTGGGGCGGGCCTTCCCGGTGAAAAATATAATATGTTCCCTGGTGATCCTGAGGGGAGTCCGCTCCTCCTCCTCCTCCGCCTCCGCCTCCTCCTCCTCATCTTCCTCCTCCGCCTCCTGCTCCTGCTCCTGCTCCTGCTTTTCCTCCTCTTCACCTTCTCCCCGTCCTCCTGCCGTTTCCACCTCCTCCGTCTCCCCCCTCGTCCACCTTCGCCTCGTCATCCTCCTCGCCCAGCTCCCTGCAGAAAAGGCCTTGGCGCGAAGCACGTGCGTGACGCGGATGGGAACCTGCGCTGCTGGCTGCGGGGTGGGAATGGGGATGAGGAGAAGGATGAGCGGGGGGAGAGGCGGGGAAGAAAGGAGGAGGGCGGGGAGGAGGAAGACGGGGAATAAGGAAGGACGAGGAGGAGGAGGGGGAGGAGGAGGAGGAGGAGGAGGAGGAGGAGGAGGAGGAGATGGAGAAGGAGGAGGAGGACAAGGAGGAGGAGAAGGAGGATGAAGACGAGGAGGAGGAGGACGAGGAGGAGGAGGAGGAGGAGGGAGGAGGCCCCACGCCGCAGGAGAGGGAGGACCGAGGAGGGAGAGCGAAGGGGGGATGAGGGGAAAGGATGACGAGGGAGGAAGAAAAAATGAACAGGATGGCCGAGAGGAGGGGGGAAGGAGAGGAGGGGCACAGACAGGCGGGAAATCCATTCGCCCACAGGACGGTCGTCCACGACGCGGCCGGCCACAGCCTGCTCGTGCTCTGCCCCGCCGTGCACAGCACGTCCGCCTCCACAGCCCCCTATTCCTCTCACCCCTCCTCCTCCTCCTCCTCCTCCCCTCCCCCTTCCTCCTCCCCCTCCTCCTCCCCCCCTCCTCCTCCTCTCCTCCTGCTCCTCCTCCTCCTCCTCCCACTCCTCCTCCCCCTCCTCCTCCCCATACTCCTCCTCCTCCTCCTCCTCATCCCCTCCTGATAATCTCCTCTCTCCTCTCCTCCTCCTCCTCCTCCTCCAGACCTTCGCCCAGAAGAGTTGAGGCGGCCAAATTTGCCGAGTTGGCTCGCCTCGAGCTTCGGGTCCAGGGCCCACAGAGGACAAACTCCACGGCGTGGCACCCATACAGACAGGACCAACCTTCCGGGGTAATACGGAGGTTATGGTGGATATGGGTGCAACTTCGGTGCGCGATTGGAGTCGGATCGAATTCGCAATCGAGTTGAGCTCGAGTCGGTCGGGCCCTGCCACGGTCGGCTTCGGTGGAGCCTCCTATGGGGCAACGAGGCGTGTGAATGGTGTGCCGAAGCGGGCCTGGGGACGCATGCGGGCCCTGCCACTGGGGCGAAGGGGGGGTGCCGAAGCAGAGACACGTGGAGGGCAGAGGTAAGCGAGAGGACGGGGCAGCAGGAGGAGGAGGGACGCGGGCCCTGCGTAGAGCAGCGTTCTCAAAGCGAGGGCCCAACGCCACAGGATGGTGGGAAATAGTCTGGCGAAGAACCCAACCCGTCACAAGCGCATCTCTGAACACACACACACACAAGGACACGCTGCAACATCCGCGGCACCCCATCACGCTTCGCCAAGAAAAATCAGAAACGCCCCACTCACGCGCGCACCAATTATCATGACCTGGGCCGCACACGGGCAGTCGACGGTCTGCTCGCCGCGGAGCAAGAGCACGGGGAGCAGAGAGGGGAGCACGAGGGACTGTGGGAGAATGCACGACTGGAAGAGACCCTGGTCTTCCTCCTCCGATCTCCTGCCCTCCTGCTGCTGCCAACGGCTGACGAAGGTAGTCCTGCAAGCGCCCCCCTCGTCTTGACCTGCCCTCCTCCCCCTTCCCCTCGCCCTCCCCTCGCTCTCAGCCGGGGGCTGCTGGAGCGTGCCCCCGGCCCGAGCCGAGGTGCCCCCGGCTCTTCACTCCACCTCTTCGGAGCCCCCCCGGGGGCCCTCTGGGCCTCGGGAGGGGGGCGCCCTGGAGGCCGTCGGGGCCTCCTGGGGCATCCCGGGGAGCCGCTCGGGCGAGAGGCCCTCCTGGCAGCACCCGACTCGGGGCAGACCAGCAGGTGCCGATACCGCTCCTCCCCAGACCTCTCCAGGGGCGCGCTCTGCCTAAGATCCCGGGGCGAATCCAGCGGCGGCGACGAGGCAAGGGTAGCGGCATCGGTGCCTCTTCCTCCCCTGTCGGTGGTTCAAGGATGGGGTCCTAAGAGATGGGGGCCTACGGACAGGAAGGAATCCAAGGGTGGATTTATGTTTCATGACGCACCTTTAGAAGAAGAACAAACCGCCATAAACATAAACTTTCGGCGCTCCACGCGGATTTCTTGGATCTGCGCTGGACCCCCCTCCCTGGCGCGCGGAGCGCGCCAGGGGCGGCGCTGGAGGCGCCGCTGGGGGGGGGCCCAGCGCGGATCCAAGAAATCCGCGCAGAGTGCCGAAAGTTTATGTTTGAGGCGTTTCTTCTTCTCCTTCTTCTTCTTCTTCGAACCTTGCCCTCGGGACCCCATCCCTCGGGACCCCATCTTTGAACCACTGACCCCGACTTCCTCTCCTCGCTCTCGGGGCGTGGCCCGGCTGGCGGGCGGAGCCAGCTCGCCCGACTTCTGCCGCCACACCTGCCGCGCGCCGTCCGGCGGCGCGCACCGAGGAGGCGGAGGGAGAGGGGGGAGGGCTTCCTAGGAGCCTCGTCAAAAATAAGCAGAAACGCAGTTGGAAATCACGACGACCGATCTCCTCGGGCACTCGTTAGAAGCTGCGTTCTTCCATGCTGCGGAGGGGTCGTCGGATCTTTGAAGCCCTGGCGTCCACGTCAGATATCTAGCGTCAGCAGTGGAGTAGCGCTGACCATACAATCACCGAAAACAGAATCCCTCAGTTTATTTGGGAGAGGGTTGTAGGAGCAGGCTGCCTCTGAGAAGGCGCCGGCCTCGCGTCTGCAGATGGGGCCCGCGCCCTCTGAGAAGCAGGGGCGCTCCCAAGAAGCCCTCCCCCCTCCCCCCACCGCCCGCGCCCTCTAAGAAGCAGGGGTGCTTCCAAGAAGCCCTCCCCTCCCCCCAGCCTCTTCCTGCGCGTGGCCGGGGTTCCCACCCTGAAACGGTGCGGTGACAGAGCGTGCGGTGACCTCGAACTCCTCTAAGACCTCACCGCACGGTCCGCCACCGCACGGTCTTGGGACCTCGGATGCCCCTGTCGCCCGAGACGTCCTCGGAGAACGACCCGAGTCCCAAAGCCGTGCGATGACCCAGAGTCCCCACCGACTCACCGCACGGTGTGGTCACCACCCCGTCTGGGGGCCCCCGAGCTCTCCTGGAGCACCCGGCGGGGCTGCCCGGCCCCCTCCTGAGCCCCGCCTCGGCGAGAGCCACGAGGGCCGCCCTGGGGCGCTGAAGCGCGGCAAAGCGTGCTCCACTGCTCGCAAAGTGACTGCTCGCAAATGGCCCGGATCCGCCCGGGGGGATCTACGAGAAATTACATCGAAGCAGACGTGTATGTTTCGGACGTTTGCGAGCAGGCACTTTGCGAGCAGTGGAACGCGCTCGGTGAGGCAAGATCAGGTCGGGCATGTCCCCCTAACGGCGGACTGTGGACAAAGGATGGAACATCATCCAGAGATGCTCCAACATAATCAAACAATGCCAAACAAATGTCCCCCTACTGGCGGACTTTGGACGAAGATGGAAAAGCATCCAGAGATGCTCCAAAGTAGTCAAAAACATGCCAAAGAAATGCCCCCACACTGTGTTTTAAGTCCCTCGTGGATGCGCCTCCTGTTGAAGGAAAAGGCCCGGCTCGAGGTGAGAGTGGCCTCTGGGGCGCGGCTCTCCGGGGGGCGCGGCTCTCCGGGGGGCGCGAGTGGGGGGGCCGAACCCGGGGGCGCAGGCCGCTGATCGATCGCGTCGCGCTCAGCGATCGGGGGGGCCCGACGCGTCCACGTCGAAGGCCACTCTGGCGGAAGTAGGGAAACGAACTCTATGCACCGACGCTTTTCCAGACCCTGCGCCGGAATTCTCACAGGGACGCGGATCTGGGTGTCTACGGAGTCCTGGTGTATACATTTGTCGTTGCTTCCCCTGGGAAAACGGGGGAAAGGTATACACCACACCACCCCGACGTCGTCCCCGACCTCACAAAGTCTCGGGATTGAAAAAAACAACCCGCCACTGGTAATGTATATATTCCAAATTCCGAGAAAGGCCACTCTTATCTGGACGCCCGAAATGGATACGGAAAACGCATGTAGAATGCCCGACAGATTTGCTTCACCCGTTCCCTTGAAAGTCTGGCCATGATCTCGGAGCCCCACTCCAAGCGAACAACGGTCGAGACAGCGGGAGCATGGTAAGGAGGGAGAGAGGCGAAGGATAACGATAGAGAGAACAACTAAACTCAGGAATGCGATGTTTCAGGAAGAGGCCCAACGGAAATGCTGCCCCAAACCAGCAGGGGCCGGGAAGGCGGCCTTCTGTCTCAAGTGGGCACAGTCCGCGGCGACACCGACAGCGAGCCCTGTTTTCAAAATTGACAGGCACTGGTGTTGCTCCTTGCACCCGTACTCTCCGCACCCATGCGGATCGCCCCGATGAGCCCACGCTCAAGCAGCCGAGGCCTGCCGTGGGGGAGCCTCTCTCCGTGGGCCTCCCCGCGGCCCTGCGCTGCGAGCCCCCGTGCAGAGGAGGAGGAGGAGGAGGAGGAGGAGGAGGAGGAGGAGGAGGAGGAGGAGGAGGAGGACAACGAGAAGGAGGAGGAGGAGGAGAGGAGGAGGAGGAGGAGGGAGGAGGAGGAGGAGGAGGAGGAGGAGGAGGAGGGGAGGAGGAGGGGGAGGAAGGAGGACAACGAGAAGGAGGAGGAGGAGGAGGAGGAGGAGGAGAGGAGGAGGAGGAGGAGGACAACGAGAGGAGGAGAAGGAGGAGGGAGGAGGAGGAGGAGGAGGAGGAGGAGGAGGAGGAGGGGGAGGAGGAGGAGGAGGAGAGGGGGAGGAGGAGGAAGAGCCGTCGAGGCGTCGGGGCCCCCCAGGGGGCTGCCGCGAGAGGGGGAGCCTCTCCGTGGGCCCCCGCGGCCCTGCGAGGAGCCCTCGGGGCGGGGCCGCCGCCGATGCGCCGGGGCTCCCCAGGGGGGGGGGGGCGCACAGGCGGCGCTGCCGGGGTCGGCGGTGCGGCGTAAGCCCAATGATAAAACTGGAACAGCGAGTTTAACTCGCTGTTCCTATTCTAGGAGTTTCACTCGCCGAGTTAGCTGGACTCCATGCCCGACGGTATCCTAAGCTGCGTCGGTCTTGGCCATGCTTTTCATCCGCCGGCCCCCGCTTGCCAGGGGGGGACAAGGCGTGCGAGATGTTTGGCTGCCCCCCTCCCCCTTTCCCCTTCTCTGCGGGTCCAATGTCGTTCTGGGAGGCACCCGGAGAGCCCCCGAGAAGCCTCCTGGCCCGCGTGCGGCGGGGCCCGCGCAGCTCCAGCCCCATCGCGGCCGCCGGTGGGCATCGTTTCACCGACCCCTGGGGGCCCTGGAGGAGGAGGCGGAGGAGGAGGAGGAGGAGGAGGCGTGGCCTGGGCCCCTCTGGCCGACTTACCCCCCCCACCCAGATGATGGGGGCATAGGCCGTGTCCCCCAGGCCTCGCAGGCATCTCCTCAACTGGAGTCCTGAGATGGTGGGGGTTTGGATGAGGATGGGGATGGGGTAGGGGTCGGTTGAACGATGCTGACTACAGTAGAAGAGAAATAACAAAAATCATAGACACAAACTTTTGGCGCTCCACGCGGATTTCTTGGATCTGCGCCGGACCCCCCCTCCCTGGCGCGCTCCGCGCGCCAGGGGCGGCGCCGGAGGCGCCGCCCGGGGGGGGGGGGCAGGGCGGATCCAAGAAATCCGCGCGGAGCGCCAAAAGTTAAAGTTTATGGTATTTGTCCCTACCTAGGCTCTGCCTAGAAGAGTTCTTACTCTCTGGGCTTAAAGGGGCCGGGCAGTGGAAAGCGCCCCGGGCGGTTCCCCCAGTATCCGCCCCGCGGTTCCCCCAGATACGTCCCCTTAGCTTAGCGTTGCTTATCTCATCTTAGTTTAGCTCATTTCATCTTAGCTTAGCTTAGCTTCATCTTAGCTCAGGTTTATCTTAGCTGAGCTTACCTTCATCTGAGCTTCGCTGAGCTTTAGCATAGCACAGCATAGCATAACATAGCCGAGCATAGCATAGCATAGCACAGCACAGCCTATCATAGCATAGCCCAGCGTAGCATAGCATAGCGCAGCATAGTTCAGTGCCCTTTGCCTTGAGGACTGCTTTCGCAGTGTCGTTACTAAGGGCACCTTCTCCATCGGAGTAAAGTACCTTAGCTGGTCCAAATTGCATCCAGCACTGATGATATGCATCCAGGATAGTAGTCATGGTTTTATTCCCTACCTAGGCTCTGCCTAGAAGGGTTCTTACTCTCTGGGCCTAAAAGGCCGGGCAGTGGGAACCGGCCCGGGCGGTTCCCCCAGTATCCGCCCCGCGGTTCCCCCAGTTACGTTCCCTTAGCTTAGCGTTGCTTATCTCATCTTAGCTTAGCTTACTTCATCTTAGCTTAGCTTAGCTTCATCTTAGCTCAGCGTGGTCGCCCCCGTCGCCCCCACCATGGGCACCATTGCATCACCACAGCATCCGTCGTCGTCGTCGTCGTCGGTAGTCGTCGTCGGTTGTCGTCGTCGTCGTCGTCGTCGTCGTCCCCCCCCGCCTAGAGCAAACAAAAAAACCGATCCGTGGGCGACGCCGCCGCTGCCGCCACTGCCGCCGCTGCCACCTGCTCCTCCTCGTCATCCTCACTGTCATCCGGCTCCTGGTCCTCCTGCCCCAGATCTGTGGGTGTATTTTGTGGCGCTCGTGTGTGCCAACCGCGTTGCCAGTTTAATTCTGTTTAGGTAATTAGCATGGGTGTAATTCCCTACCTAGGCTCTGCCTAGAGGGTTAATTTAGCTTAGCTTAGCATAGCGCAGCGCTGCATTAGCATAGCATGCATAGCATAACATAACCAAGCATAGCATAGCATAGCTTAGCATAGCATAGAGCAGCATAGCATAGCACAGCACAGCATAGCATAGCGCAGTTTAGCATAGCATAACATAGCATAGCTTAGCATAGCACAGCATGGTATAGCATAGCTTAGCATAGCATAGCATAGCGCAGCAGAGCATAGCA
Source organism: Prorocentrum cordatum (assembly GCA_963575745.1). Classification (NCBI taxonomy): domain Eukaryota; class Dinophyceae; order Prorocentrales; family Prorocentraceae; genus Prorocentrum; species Prorocentrum cordatum. The sequence continues at coordinate 374,559 of CAUYUJ010008802.1, read as the reverse complement.
TAGCACAGCATAGCGCAGCATAGCATGGCATGGCATGGCATGGCATAGCATAGCAACTAATGCTGCTTTCCTAGGGGCTCCAACTTCTAGGTAGGGTCGCGCTGGGGTAAATTCTTCGATGCATGAAGTAAGGATGCGAGCCCCTTTTTGCTTTCTCCTGGCTCGGCCGTGTTTTTTTCCGTATGGCTCTGGTCACCTCAAGACCTTCTTGACTGGCAACCGCTCAGGCAGAGAGCCTCTGTCCAAGGGTTTCCGCTCAGCAGCCCTCCTGAGCTGCGTCTTCCCGTGTGCTCATCATGAGGCGTGCAAGGCTTCCGAGGTGCCCGTGCTGCATCCTCTTCGAGCGCGGCAGGCCATCGAAAGGGGTCAAGGATGGATCGGCGAGGCAAGGATTAGGTCGGACATGCCCCCCTATAGGCGGATTATCGGGGTGACAAATCCAAAACAACTGTCAACAGCATGCAAACATATTCAAACATAAAAGAACAGATGCCAAACAACATATGTTTGAATACTCCTCCTGTAGAGGGACAGGCCCGACTTAAGGCAAGGAAACAAGGGTGCCCTTGGGAAGGCTGCCCATCCCCATCATCGGCCTCGACTGTACCATCGGGTCGGGGCTTGCCAAAAGGGGCCCGTGGTCCAGGGCGTCCCCAGCTTCTCGCTCCGTCTGCGGCCCCTCTGGGGGGCCCTCTGGGCCTTGCGAGGGGTGGCTCTGGGGGGCCGTGGGGGCCTCCTCCTCCTCCTCCTCCTCCTCCTCCTCCTCCTCCTCCTCCTGCTCATACAAGGTGGCCCGACGCAGCGCCGCCCGACCCACCTTCATACACACACAACGCAGTGACATGTTTAGTTTACCGAGCGTTACGCTCTGGGCCGTTCGGTCACGCATTGCCAGCGTGGCCATCTTCTGTATGTTGCGTCTGCTTCATTGGAACCCTCTCAGCTTGAGTCAGCCCGACAGACTTGAGGAGATCGTCACCGAGACAGCAAAGACATTTCACGTGCGCGTCTTCGTTGGCACGCAGGTTCGAGCAAAATTCGACGGCCAGGTAGAGAAGAAGCGGATTGATAAGACACTAGTTCTTGAAGCGGGCTGGTGCGCAGGGGCTTACACTAACAAGAGTGCGGGCATCACTATCTCGCTCAGTTGCGGCCTCAGGGAGTCGCACATTGTCCGCCAGTGGGTCCCAGTTGCTGAGCTCGGAGGCAGAGGCTTTGGAGTTCGTGTCAAACGCAAGGGACAAGACTTAGCTATTCTGGGGCTGTATTTTCCGCCACGACCACGGGGAGTAAAAGGGAGACCTAACTACTTCGCGACCGTGTCTAGGCTGACCACGTGGTTGAGAAAGGTCTTCGCGGACCTGGCCAGCAACTCCAGAACGATGCCTCTTGTCTGCATGGACCTGAATGATGGAATCGGGATTTTTAAGGAAGATCAAAATTGGGTCTATAGCGGGACCACAATTGTCTCGGAAGGGCTCTCGACCAGGGAGAATATGTCTGGGGGCGCTGGGCACTTGGTGAGGGAGGTGATGGAGGAGTACGGCATGGTGCGTCTTGGGCTTCGGAGTCACGTCGAACCAACATGGTTTGGACAGGGAAACATCCGCAGCAGAGTTGATTATATATTCGGGCCCGCGGGTGCTCAACGTCTGGTCCATTCGGGAGGGCCTCTGCTGGGGCCCATGCGTAGACATCAACTCATCCCATCACGGCACCTCCGAGATCATGCGCCCCTGCACTGCAACCTCAACTGGACCCACGTGGACCCCCAAGAGCTCTCTCCAGATAGAAGCTTCTGGAATTTCGATGCCATGAGGTTGGCAGAGGCGCGCCGCACTTTTCTCGCCAAAGCTGCCTTGCTGGTTGAGCAGAATAGGAACGTGCTCACAGACGCTGTCACCAGCGGGCAGCCGAACCGCTACTTTAAGTGCGTGGCAGATGTAGTTCAGTCTGCTGGGCGCGAAGTTTTCGGTGGCTCGACTGCAGGGGCTTCCCCATCTTACCAGCAGCACGCAGCGCAGCGCCGAGAGCTGTTGCGACAGCGCCTTCAGGTTCGCTCTAAGTTCAGGGAGGCTGGGAACGAGGAGGAGGAAGAGAGGATCATGAAGGAGCTGAAGGAGCTTAGCAAGCACTGTGCAAGAATCCGCAAGCAGCACATGGTGGAATGGAGGGAGCAGGTGACGGAGGAGTTGGAGGAGGCGTGGAGAATCAGGAACCTGAAGGAAGCACATCGTCTGATTCGACTTCTAGCGGCAAGAGGTCGTGGCCCCCGAGGGCGTTCTTTTCGACACCTACAGGGTGCTGCTCTCACTTCCGAGGAGTGGATGTCGGTATGGGGGCTGGAGGGGCCACAAGGTGGGATGGAAGCGGTGGAAATTACTACTGAGGAGGACGAGGAGACGGAGGAAGTAAAACAGGGTTCACACTCAATATTCCCAGTGGAAGCACTAACAGACATGCTCTCGATTGCGAAGTATTTACGCCGAGCGCCCAAGAGGCGTTCCTGTCCACCTTGGACTGTCCCCGCTGAGGTGTGGGGCATGGATACGCATCCAGATTTTAGTATTCGCCCCGATCGTTTAGGAGTCGGTGCAGAGCGCGAGCTAGATGCTACTGTTGTTTACGATGCTCTGCTCAACGGACTTGAATGTATCAGATTTGCAGGCAAGTTCCCTAAGCTGTGGAATAGGTCGTTCGGTTGCGCGCTACCCAAGTCCTCAACCCCAGGCCCCAAAGGGAAACGGGTCATACACTTGCTGGATCCTCTGGGCAAGGCCTGGCTGACGGGGGCTACTGATCGGAAACACCCTGTACCGCTCGGACCAAACGATTACGGTTTCTCGCGGGGAAGGAGGAAAGAGGGGGCCATGTTGGTTATACAAATCATGTCACACAGGTGTAGGCTTAATGGATACAATACTAGCTGGTCGAACAAAGATTTGAGTAACGCTTTCCCTTCGACGTCTTGGGACCTCCTGGAGCAAGCTAACACTCTTCTTCTGGAACCTCAGGATATGAACTTCGGGAGGGCAAGGTTTCGAGAGGCCACGATTCAACTTCCTGCCAGCGACAGTGCTTTAGTTGTCCGACCGCGTTGTGGTGCACTTATGTGGGACCCGCATGCTGTAGAAAGCTTTGGCAGAGCTTATGATATTCCAGTGGAAGTACGGGGTGAAGCTCTTTATGACACGCTCGACACGGATCGACTTTTGGTTGCCGAATGTCCGATCACGGGCACTTTGTTGGATTTAAGTCTCACCAAGTACGCAGACGATCTGACTAAGATGCACATTGCAGGCGGCCCGTCAGGCAACATGCTGGATGCAGGTTTGTCTGAGCTGTCGAGCGCGAATGAGCACTCCAATCGTTTACTGGATGAGGCCCTGGCGGGAGGAGGGTGGGCTCAGAACGTCGCAAAACAAAATACGATTGTCTGCCTCACTGACCAGGGCGCTGTTTCTGCCAATCGCCGATTACGTGCTGTCGGTCCTGAGCTTTTTTTCTGGAGGCGTGCGCCCCTCTATGCGTGTCTTGGGAGGCCAGATCCACTCGTCAGGCTCGCTGGGACCCGAACTATCAAAGCGTATCGTGGCTATTAAATCGTCGTTCCACGCTCTCGGAAGGTTTTGGAGTACTCCAGGGGTCCCTTTTCGACTTCGTCGTTCTTGTCTACTTGGCGTTCAGAACTGTGGCATCATGAATTTGGAAGCTTATTTGATTTCAGAAGCTCAGTGCAAAAAGATCGACTCGCAGGTTATTCGTTATGCTCGCGTCGCTATGAGGGGTGCCAGCTTCGAGGGGGGCAATCACATCGAGTCGCTTTCGAACGAAAAGGTCTTATTGCACTGGAGAATGGCACCCTCGTTTACGGAGCTTCGTATTAGGAGGCTCGGCTGGTTTGCGCAATTTGTTAGGTACCCTGGTCGCCATGAGCAGATACTCACGGCCCTGTTCGGCGCGATCCCGACAGATGATAGACAACAGTATGATTATATGGGCCGACTGACGGCCTATGCTAATCCTTGGGCGCGCCAGTTTCAGGCTGATCTTGAGGCCTTGCAGTGTGTGGAAGAGGGCGAGGTTTTGCTCGCCAAGCTGCAGGGCTCCATTATGGCGCTGTGGTGGGATCACGAACTCGCTCGAGATTTTTGCAAGATAGATTTCACCATCCTCCGTCGTCGTCTTCATACAGTCTCTATCGCCCCTCCAGAATACGTGGACAACTATCTAGAGCGTCAATCTGTTCAGGCCGAGGTGGTGGATGGAGGTGTCATTTCGTGGGTATGTGGAGTGCAGGCCGACGAGATGGAGGAGGGGGTACCTACAGGGAGGAGGTGTCGGTGTGGGGCTAAGTTTACTGACAAAAAATCGGCACTGAACCATCTACGTTTTCATCATCATTATCGGTCTCTGGGACATGTTCTGTGTGTTACTAATCAATGTCCCTCCTGCTTGGCACTGTTTTCGAGCAAAGTTACTGCAGGAAGGCATCTATCCAGTTCGATGGTTCGTGGCTGCTGTTATGCTGGTGGGGGGTACTCGCAGGAGCCACTCCGTGAAGTCGTGGATTTGCAGTGCCCTATCTGTGAATATCATGCAGCCACACTCCCTGATTATCAAGATCATGTCTGTAGTCATTTACCTCGAGAGCTGAGTATCTATGACAGGAGCTCTCATCAGTGTCTTGATCGTGGCAGCCATGCCGCTGAGCAAGCCGGCCTGGATGGCGCAGGAGGCGTCCGAGCCCGCTCAAAAGAAGCAGCTGACGGAGGCAGGAGCAAGCATCGCCGCGACGGCGAAAGCAGGTGGCCGAGGAGGAACAAACAAACCTCAAGCGCTGGAGGAGCTCGTGGTCGTGCTGGCCAAGCTGGTGCTGACAGACGAGGCGGAGCTGCGAAGCTTGATCGGCGCGGTGTACGACACGTGGCTCGTCCCGATCAGCGCGCCCATCGTGGAGAAGGCGCTGGAGGAGAACCAGGCGTTCAACAGCGAGGCTCAGACGCAGAGAGAGCTCGAGAAGGAGGCACAGAAGGCGGGCAAGCCGTTCGACAAGGTCTTGATGTGCGCGCCGTTTCTGAGCGTCTTCTCCGCGCTTATTTTCGGGGCCTGTCAGCCGCCGAACGAGGGGGAGAAAAGGAGCCGCCGAGGGAGGCTGCGGCGTGCATGAGGCTGTGGGAGAGACGGTGGTCGCCCCGTGCAGGGACCCCAACGAGCTGCACGAGTACGTCCGTTTCTGCAGGGTGAAGCGCGTCAAGGCGAAGAACCAGAACCACCAGGAGCAGGCCACGGTGCAGTTCCTGCTGGACGGCACCGCGGAGGTGGCGAGCCAGGTCCTGGCCAGCCCACGGGCCGTCCTTCCGGCGCAGGGGGGGCACGAAGACCATGGGCGGGGCTCCCAGGGGTGTTCTGGTTCGAGAGGCTCAGGGGCTCCTCGACACGATCAAGTAGTGAGAAGTAGGCCTGGCCAGTTCAGTTGGGCAGACAGTAGTAGGGCTCAGCAGCTATTAAGACTGGGTGCGCTGTCTGAAATCGATGCTCCGAGAGTTTCGGGACTAGTTGCTCCCTCTGCTCCCTCGGTGATCCGTCCTTCTCCTCTCGAGCCCGCTCCTGGTCCCGAAACGACTCCTGTCTTTCAAAACCCTAGTTTTTATACTTTCTCGGCGGCTCCCGAAGTGGGGCCCGCGGTAGTGCTTCCCCCCCGTCGCCGCAAAGGGAAGGGGAAAGGACGAGGTGCACCCAGCAGGAGTTGACTCCTGAAGGTGGTGCCATTTGGCAGCAGCCGCAGGCTGCGCGCCAATGGGCTCGCTGCCAGGCCTTCAGCGGCACCTCCGCTGCTGCGCACGCCTGGCACTGGCCTCGCCCTCCTCACGGAGAACCCAGGCGCATCTTCTTTTGCTGCTATGTGTGTTGCCGTGCTTCAGATTGCAGGTTGCTGTGAATTGAAGTTAGCAGCTCAGTGGTCCAGCACTTGGGACGCGCCCCACGGTCATGCTCATGCTCATGCTCCTGCTCATCCTCCTCCTTCTCCTCCTCCTCCTCCCTAGAAAATCAATCCTGGGGACACCCTTCCTTCCTGCTTCGATTAGAATTCGGCAGCCTCATCGTCCTCCCCGCGCCGCGCGACTGCGTGCGCGCGGCTGCGTGCGCGCAAGCGCGCATGTGCAAGCTCGCTGTGCATTCCGCGGGTCCCAGCCGCTCTCGCCCCCCGCGGCGACATCCGGCCCACAAGTGATTGGCGCATACCGTTCTCGGTGTGTGCCGACACTCGCTGTTTACAGTCGGACTCGATTGGAGAGGACACGCGAGAGGACACAAGACCCTTCCGAGGGCCACATCGCCATAGGAGTGTAAGAAGGCACGTGTCGCGAGGCACAGGACACAAGGGTACCCTGGAGCTGGCAGGGTCGACCTACTAATCCGGGCCGACTGTGCCAGGTGGGGCGTATACGCCAATCTGGCATGACTGGTGTGTACACTTTTCGGCGTGGACGCGCAGTCGTGCCCTGCTGGGGCTTGTGGTGCACACCGACGTTGCCCCCAGAAGGGCCCAGCACCGTCGGCGGGGGCGGGGCCGGCTGGGGCTCGCGGAACCGGCTCGCCATCACCCGAAGAGGGCCTGCGCCGTCGTCATCGGGACAACGCCATTGCGGCTGCTAAGCAGATTACCACGAACACCATCCTGCGATACGCGGCTTTCAGGGCCCCCTGCGACCAGAAAAGGTATTCATGTGTACAGTGGGGGTAAGTCCACAAGAAACCTTCCACAAGAAACCCATTCCTGAGACCCCATGATGTCCCTTCATTTTGGGTGTGGGAGCGTCACGCTTTCCATGGCAAATCATCGAAACCCAAAAAGCCCAGGGCACCCTGGAGGCGAGCAGGGTGTTTCTTGGAATGGGTCTCCACTGTATGTATGTGTTGTGCTCCGATTCTAGCAACACCCGATAGGGAGCGCTGAATGAGGAACAAAGCGGCGTCGTTTCTGGCCACAACATGCCTCGGCCACGAACAAATTCCCCAACCCAGAGTTCGGGAACGGCTCAGAAACCAGGGCTGGACCTAAACGTTGTTGTTCGCTGTGTTGTCGTTTTGTTGTTCGTTTTGCTCTACCTGTTTTCCTGCACCTCCCTGCCAAAACGAAAAACAAATCACAGCCGAAGTCTAACTAAACAGCGTTTCGGTCCAGCCCTGCCAGAAGCCAGATCCCCTTCCGGAACCCGCAACGGTCCTGATCTCAGCGTCCTGACTGCATCATAGACGTGATTTCGACCGGATGTCGTCCAAATTTCGCGCCGCCCATCTTCACCCGTTCGTCCAGATTCCACCCAGATAGGATTCGTCCAGGTGCTGACCAAATCCGACGACATCCAGACGAAATCCCGAAAGCCGCATGGCACTCTGGGACCCTCTGAGGCTCCCGCGAAGGACTGCACGGGAAGAGGGAGCAGACCCTCTCTGGCGGCGCGCAGAAGGGGGGCGGGGCGCGAGGGGGGAAGGCCTCTCAGAAGCACCCCTGCTTCTTAGCAGGCGCGGGCCTTGCCTGTAAACGTAAGGCCCGCGGCTTCTAAGAAGCAGCCTCCTTCTAAGAAGCCTTCTAAGCAGCCCCCTCGGCGCGTCGCCAACTCCTCGGAGGGCGGCGGGGCCTCTCCGAAGCCCTCTGGCTTCCCGAGAGGCCCTCCTGCGGCTTCGGAGAGGAGGGCCGAGGTGCACGGCTTCCCCCGGGGCCGTAGGCGACCCGAGGGGGAGGAGGAGGAGGAGGAGGAGGAGGAGGAGGAGGAGGAGGAGGAGGAGGAGGAGGAGGAGCGGAGAAGGAGAGGAGGGGAGGGGGAGGAGGAGATGGAGGAGGAGGAGGAGGAGGAGAAGGAATAGGGAGGAGGAGGAGGAGGAGGAGGAGGAGGAGGAGGGAGGAGAAGGAGGGAGGAGGAGGGCGACGGGTCGCCTAAACCCTGCGGAGAGACCCGCCAGGCCAAGGAAACTCCTCATAAGGCCAGCGGCCTCCCGAGCCTTCTGGCAAGGCTTGCCCTCTCCGCCGTCCTCCCATGGGCGCGCCGCCAGAGCCGTGGGGAGGCGCAGGTGCAGGCACGGGCACGCAGGCCAGGGCGGGCGGAACAAAAACTAGGTCGGGCGTGTCCTCCTACAGGCGGATTTCCGACGAGCAATAAACAAAACAGCAGCAACTATTCAAGACTAGTCAAGCATAGTCGAAGACTCGTCTTCTGACTATTCTCTGGCTTTGAAGATTCCCCCCTGTAGAGGGGCGCGCTCGATCTAAAACAAAAACGGCAGAACAACACAGGAAGAAATGAAATGCCCCCCCATGCTTGCTTCGGCGACGCGCAAGAGCGGCCCTGGGCAAGAGTGACTTTTGGTGCGCGGCTTCCCGGGGGACTCGGGGGTATGTGGGGGGGGCCAAGCCTACGCGCGCAGGCCGCTGCTACCGTATCGCGCCCAGCGATCGGGGTGGCCAGTGGGCCAGCACCAAAATGCAACTCCGGCGAAAGGCCACTCCTACGTCTGGTCGAAGGTTGGGCCGGCCCCCGACGGCACGACGGCGGGCCGGCGACGCGGCAATCTCCGGGAAGGTCCAGCCCCGGGTGCAGCTCCGGGCGGCCCGGAGGCAGCTCGGAGGCCGGACCGCGCAGCAGCGGTCCTCTTCCAGGGCGCCGGAGCCGCTCCCATCAGCTCTCCGTGCTGAGGGCTGCTCGGAGCCACTTCGCACCGAGAACGCCCGTTATCATGCATTTGGCCGGGCGGATGACCAATCACAGCCCGATGGCGATACGCGCGGCAACACGATGTCGAATGCGACAGCCCCCCAGGGGAAAAGACGGCTTGTAGAGTCCCATGGGATCGACCCCCGAACAGGGGCTCACGAAGGATCTGGGGGCCCTCCCGCGGCCTTCCAGAAGCCTCGGGAAGGCCATGGGGGCGCCCCCCCTCAGCCTGCTCTCAAAGGAGGCACCCAAGACGGCCAATGCAGAAAGGCCCCGGAGAGGCTCAGTAGCCCTGCCGGAAGACAACCCAAAACGACGTCCACGGACCGCCGGATCCAATGCAGGCGGTCCTCCTCCACGGGCGATTTGCAGCGGGAGGTCTGGGAGCCCGAGGCGACGGCCCGCGGAAGCCGCGCAACCCCTAGGGACATCAGTTGGAGGAGGCAACAGAAACTCGCGGGGTCTTGCCTGGGCTGGCGGGCGCCCATTGGATTCTGATGGGCGAAGCGCGCAAACCCGGGGGACATCCATTGGAGGAGACACCAAAAACCCTCGGGGTCTTGCCTGGGACAGAATCGGGAAGCCGTTTCCTGAAAAGTCGGCGCTGGAGCCGAATCCAGGAATTCTCAAACAAAAAAACTGGCCAGGGATGCAAGGAAACAACATGCAGTCCCAGAGGGCTTCTAACACAAATCAGAAGGGAGGCGCTCTAAGAAGGCAACGAAGCGTTCAACTGCAACTCCAAGATCACAATATGCCTTGCTGATTGCCAGTCCTCCTCACATGTTCCCTGATGTCTTCAAGGCGGCGCAAAGACATCCCGATCTACAACCCTCGTCAAAATTAACCTCAAAATGGCGGGCACGCCCCTTCGATGTCGGCGCGCCCCTTCAATGTCGATACGACGCCCCTTCAATGTCGGGGCCAGGGCAGATGTGGTGTGACCGGGAGCGACTCGAAAATTCAAAGATGACCGACATTGGAGGGGCGGCGCATACAAGTACATCGCACTCATCGGCACTCGGTCCGATATCTCCCACAATCAGTTCAGCTACGTGAGGCATTTTTGAGGTTATTTTTGACGAGGGTTGTAGCTCTGTATACACCCCGTTCTGGTAGAGAGGGGGCTGGCGGCAGATGCGAATCCCTTACGGATGACAGTGTAGCGGTGGCCTATGCCCGGGCCCGTGATTACTGGACATCCCCGTCCGCAGAAGGCAGCGAACGATCCTTCTTCTCCTGGACGGAGCGGCCAGCGCAGAGGAGGATAAAAAGGAGAGGGACACGGGGGGGGGAGGGAGGGAGGGAGGAGGGAGGGAGGAGGAGGGAGGGAGGAAGGGAGGGAGAGATAGAGAGAGAGAGAGAGAGAGAGATGGCGAGAGAGGGAAATGGCGATAGAGGGAGAGAGAGAGAGAGAGAGAGAGAGAGTGAGACAGAGGGAGGGAGCGAGAGAGAGGAGGGAGGAGGGGAGAGAGAGAGAGAAGAGAGAGAAAAAAAAAAAAAAAAAGAGTTACTGTTTCCGATACCCACTATGTATGAGGTTTCGCGAGCCCACTGCAGAGCACTCCAAAGAAGAGTGGCGGCCAGCCTGGATGCTGTGAACGCCGCTTGGGCACCCAGGCTACTCCGAACAGGCTCGAGCATGAGCGACGACGGCACGGACAGTTGGGGAAAAGGAGATGGGGGACATGGGGATTGCTGAACTCTTAAGGGTGGGTTGAAAGAGAGAGAGAGAGAGAGAGAGAGAGAGAGAGAGAGAGAGTCCCATCCTAAGGATCTCTTCCAAAGGCACGCCCGACAAGGTGGCTGGCAGGCACGGGGAGGTGTGGTGGGGTGAGGTAGTGAGGTCGGGGGTCAAAGTAGAGCACAGCCTCCGTGGCGGAGCGGAACAGGCACCGCTATGTCGGCTTGTCTAAGCCGTGCCTGCCCCGTCTGTGGTGTCAACGTTGAGGTACAGCTCACCCGTCTACTGGCACAGGACAGGGATCAAGGGGCCAAATGGTGCCTGCCTGCTCCACACTAGGGGTACAGCCCAGGGCGTGTGACGGGCTTGACTCCACGAGGCCTCGATCACAAGACAGGCACGGTGGCACGTGGGCAGGGGAGGGGGAGGGAGGAGGACGAGGGGATAGGGTCAAATGTGGTAGTAAGGAAGGGGGAAGGGGGTGAGGAGAAATCCGTAGGCTGCAAAATCAGCCCTCCTCTGAAACCAGCTAGATTTCCAAAGATGGAAAGTCGGCCTCAGGAGGGAGAGCGTCACGCTCGCGGGGCCTACGGGGCCTCTGAAGGTACCTCTGGGGGTCTACGCCCGTGGTGCGAGAAAAAACGGATGAGATTGCGACCCCTACTAGGCCTGACACACATGACTGCACTACTGCTGCCTCACTATTTGAGAACACTGAGAAGGGAAGCTCCAATGAGTTGATTACATATTGGATGCCTTTCGCCTCCCGCACATGGCTCCAGTTGAGTAGCCAGTATGCCTTCAGTACCTCGTAGTGGCGGTAGCTGGATGATGGCATCCACACATTGATAGTGACTCCCAAAGACATGCCAATGATGAAAAAGATCAGCACATAACCACGGAATGTATGTAAAGAGATCCACACTTCATCACAACCCTCTGGCACACGATGGTCGGTATCATACGGTGTTTGCAAGTCTTGTTGGTGTTCTCAGCCTATCCGCCCGAGGACTACATCTATCAAAGAACTCACTTTATCCTTATGGCTCGCTGGGATTCGTTTGCGTGGCAAGTGGCTCCGTAGCACCTTGTTAGCGTTGGCGGTGGCCACCTTGTCATCCTTCAGCGCCTTCACGAGAACACCCTCGACCATGTTCCTCTCCCCGGTGGCAGGGAGCTTGGTCTTCGTGCCGACCACCGCCTGAAGCCACCCGAGCTCAGCACGTGTGAACTCCTTCTTCTCGTCGTTCTTGGGCGGGGTCGGGCTTTCTGCTCGTGGCGTCAGCGGGCATTCACGTGGGCCTAGCTGCTTCTTGAGCTCATCCGTCTGCGCCGTGAACGCACTGCGTAGGGCCGCCGCCACATACTCGCCCTGCTTGCGAAGCTCCGTTTCCTTCTGGCGGCACTTGAGGTCATGCTGGTAGGCGGCATACTCCTTGTCTACCGCAGCCAAGGATTTGCGGAGCTCCTCAATCGCCTTCTCGGACGGGCGGTCGCTGTGACTCCGCTTCTGGCGGTCACGCGAGCCTGGACGGCGGCTCGTGTCACGTGACCGACGCTCACGGGATCGAGGAGATTCCGAGCTGTCGTCTCGTCGTCGATCCTTTCGATCACGTGAATCATGGCGGCGGTCACGATCTCGATCACGGTCCCCACGACTGTCCTTGTAGCGGTCACGATCTCGGTTGCGGTCGTGCTTGTCATCCTTGTAGCGGTCGTCCTTGTCCTTGTCGTACTTGTCGTACTTGCCGCGGTCGTAGCCACGGTCGTAGTTCCAGGAACCTCCATGCCAACCACGCCGACCCCCACTGCTCATGGCCGTCGCACTGGTGTGTCGGAAGTGGTGGCGCCAGACTCGCAGGACCGCTCGAACCCTTTGAGCAGAAACGCTCCACGGTGTAGCATGGGCGACAGCAATGATGAGGTCGAAAGGATAGTGGAGGAGGATCAGCTCGAGGACCAGCTCTAGGGCCCACGCGGTCGTGGCCCCAATCGTTAACGACAGGAATTGGGCCCTGGCATATCTGGATGTGAACAACGAGACCAACATGCCAAACTTTCTGGGCGGCAGCCCTGGCCACTCGATGATATTGGACTTGGCCCGCTTCTCCTCCAAGCCCTGCAGCCGCGGCCGATTGGGGTTCTTGGGGAGTACGAGGACCTGGCCTTGGACCGCGTGGAGCTCTAGGTCAACCCAGATGCAGGCCTCCTCGGGGCCCTCTAGGGGCGAAGCGGGGCTGAGCCTGATGGGGTAGACCTGGCATAGGTAGTTATGCGTACACTGTCGGCAATAGTGAGTACTCATTCCCAGGATGTCGTCTACGTATCTACGTTGTCCTACTGGTAGTTCATGGAGCCCAGGGGGAAGACGAAACCCAGCAGAGCCCAGCCGAGGTAGATCAATACGAGCCTTGCATTCATACCAACACATGAGTACCGATAGGGCAACACCAGAAAGTACGCCACCTATCGGGAGTCCACGCATTTCGTACATAATACCTCCCAACGATACAAGGGAAATCCAGGAGAAGGCAATCAACGCCCGATGAATATCTGTTACCGGAATCTTAAACCACCCTGGCGGGGTTGACCCTGTCCAGGGACGTGTTCGAGGTGTGCGGGATTGGCTAACCAACGTTGACGCAACTCCAAGGGTGTCAACTATCTTGCCTGCGACTTCTGTCCAGGCCTGAGCAATCGTACCAGAATCGCACTGCTCAAAGGCCTGGTCCGCATCTACAACAACAATCGTTAGATTTCTCATGGCAGATCCACAACACGCGCATGAAGAAGAGATCTCTGGAGGGAGGGACTTCCTAAGTGATCTGACCTCGTCAGCTGCGTGGTTGAGGTTGAAAACTTCACAACTCAAACCCGAACGATGTAGGAGATCTCGGACGGCCCTACCTATTATCTGGAAGCCTCTGGAGCCTGGTGCCTCTGAACAATTTATGACCCTTCTCATGCAGCTGTGGAGCGGCTTCTGGCAAATCTTCTGGCCCGAAGGGGTGAAGCATTTTCCTTTTACTGTCGGGAAAACGTACGGTGGGCGAGTTGTAGCCGTCGATGGCGGCATGTAGCGTCGCGTGAGTAGCCACGGGGGCAGAGCCGCTACTGCTCGGCCCCACATCCATACTGCAGCGTCTCGGGGAGAGATATCCAATCGCAATTTCCAGTCTGGGTCCGCCATGGCCAGCTGGTGGAGGTACCTGATCATGTCACATCCGTCACAGGCCCAGACCTTGTCACATTCTTTGTCATCTGAGATGATGACGCACTCGTCGTTGTCGGCGATGGCCTGCTGCATTGTGGTCTCCATCTGATCCCATACGTCGGGTGGTGCTGGTGGGGTTATCCACCGTCGGGAGACCCAATGACGAAGGTGTCGAAGCCAGCGTCGAAGGACTTGGGGCGGTAGACGTGCTCGCTGAGCCCATTGGTGGAGAGCAGCCGATGCCTCACGGATGGCACGCCTCGGCTTTGGCCACACTGGTAGCCTCCAAGGTCCCGCCAGCCGGCCCAGCCTCCACGGTGCCGACGGCGATCCATCTGGCATATGTGGTAATGCATCTGTCTCAAAGGTCGCGCAAAACCTGCTGGCTGACACGTGATCCTTCCAACAACGTTGCTTCTGGAAGACTGCCCGTGGCGGTCGAGCATATATTTCCCTTGTCGGCGCATACCTCATCGACTTTCCCATCTGTTGAACTGCTGAAGCTACCCACTGTCGATAGTGTTTATCTTGAAATTCAGCGGGTAGTCGCAAGGCTGGTCGTCTCGCACAGGGTAAGCGTAAGCGCCGAAGGTGTAGATCCAGGTGGTGAGATGTTGTCCGTTGCCTATGAAACGATCTCAGGAACAGATCGGCCATGGAGGCTGCGCGGCACAGGTGGAAGCCGATCTCATTCCTGGTCATGTACTGCATCAGGGGAAGCTCTTGCCACTTAGCCGCTAGGAACGCTAAAAGTAGGCCAACACGTTTGTCGTCGAACAACCACAGCGGGCCTTGTTGGCCTGTGAGGATATGCTCCTCGGCTTGCTGGAGGCGGTACAGCGTTGCAAAGGGTGCAGCTTCTGATAGGGCACCTGGATACCTTGTCTCGAATGAGGTCCCGCTGACGGCAGTCGGCACAGTGTGTCCGTCCGAGTCCGGCATCGTAGAGGTCCATGTAGGCGCAGTCGTCTGTGACCTGGGCCCTCGTCTCCACGAAGGCGGTCTCCTGCGCTGGCACCTCCGTGTGCGTTGCATCGCATGTAGATCGCCCTGGGCTCGACGGCGGCTCACCGCTTCTGATTCTAACGCATCCGCTTGGTTGCATGAGGGGTTGTGCCTTCTGATCGCGAGGGTCTCATAGTAGAAGCTGGCACGCTCAGACCGAACCAACAGGATCGGCAGGAAATATAATGATCCCACACTCTTCCGTAGTAGTCGGTATCTTGGCCGCCTGCCTGGACCATGCCGAGGGTGGAGAACCGCGCGGATATGCTCTGCAACCCGTCCTAGGAGGCCTGGGAGAGGTCCTGTGCGAAGCATGGCCTTCCCCACGTAAAGGCCAGAGTGACTGCCCATAGCGTAGACGACGGCCGTGATCGGCCCAGTGGGCGGTCCAAGAAAGCATTGTAGGAGGGATAGGATGAGAGGATCTTCCCATCTCTGGAGAGCTATTCTGAAGTCAGGGGCCAGGAGTCCTTCTAGCTTCCTCGCCCAGCGTGGGATACGTCGTTGGCTCAGCGCTCGTCTGAGCCGAAGAATGCCGATCATGAAAAGGGCCGTTCCTATTGTGCTCCATAGGTATACACCACGGAACGGCCGAAAATGCGCTGCAGGACGGCCTGCGACATACTCGACCAGAGTTGCCAAAATACTGGAGATTCTTGCAATGGCATGCCGATGATATCTCTGCTGCCACATCCACACTCTGAGGGAACTTGCTGCCTCATCCTGCGGTATCCTCGCACTCTTGGCGAGGATGGACTCAAGAAACGTGTGCACAAAATTGTGGTCCTTATAACGTTCCACCGCGAGGGGCCATCGGACCATTGGCCGCTCGACTGCCTCCTCGGCCTCTAGGAGGCCGACGACCAGAGACTGGCGGACGAAGAGGTCGAGCTGCTGCTGAGCCCTGTGGCCGCGTCCGTCACCGCCTGGTAGTCCCTCGCTTGCTCCTCGGCGATGGCCCTGTGGTAGCTCGTCTGCAACATCTGGCTCCATGAATAGAAGTAGTCGTGGAGGCTCACACAAGATAACTGAAACTGAATGACCCAACCTGGCCTTGTCCCAATATATCGTACAATAAGAATACGTACCTCACCAACGGTAAGTAGGTCCTCGACAAATGCTGGTCCACTGTGTGGTCGTAGTGCCATCGTAGGTGTCGCCCGTCTCGTTGAAGTGTCTGTCGTCGTCAACCCACTGGAAGAATAGTATATGAAAGTATCGCCAGCGCCCCGTAGGGAGTTGGTGCCTGAACCTTGATCACCCGTCGCCACCCGTGGGGGCCGTGCCAGATCAAGTTGTGAGAGAGTTACTGTTTCCGATACCCACTATGTATGAGGTTTCGCGAGCCCACTGCAGAGCACTCCAAAGAAGAGTGGCGGCCAGCCTGGATGCTGTGAGCGCCGCTTGGGCACCCAGGCTACTCCGAACAGGCTCGAGCATGAGCGACGACGGCACGGACAGTTGGGGAAAAGGAGAAGGGGGACACGGGGATTGCTGATCTCTTAAGGGTGGGTTGAAAGAGAGAGAGAGAGGGAGAGAGAGAGAGAGAGAGAGAAAAAAAAAAAAGAGAGAGAGAGAGAGGCACCGACGCTCCGCGGCTCAGCTACGGCACCGCCAGCGGAGCCTCGGCGCCGACCGCGCTGGACGGGGCCTCAGCGCCAAGCGCTCTGCGACAGCGTCAGGCGGAGCCTCTCGGCTCAGCGACGGCACAGCGCGACCAGCTGCACTGCTGTGACCCCCGCGCCTGGGACGAGGGAGAGCCACGCGCAGCAGCACCAGCAAAACCAAGCGCGCAGCACATCTCTGGCATCCGGGATTGGGGCGTGCACCGTGGCAAGCTGCGCGACTGTGCGCACTCGGTGGCGAGGCGCAGCACGACGTCCGACAGCATACTCGGGTTCCCGCAGCACGACTCTGCCATCCAGGAGACTGAAGTGCAGTGCGGCGCACGCAGCACGTCTGTGTGCGAGTCCGACGGCGAGAAGACGCCCGACGGCCAACGGTCCTCCCAGCCACCCCCGGCGGCCACTGCAGCCGCCTGGCCGCCAGCACCCCGGAGCCTCCTGGGGGAGGGGGCCAGCGCCAACCACGGCTGGCCCAACGCCCCTGCCGCGCCCGGTGCCGCGCTCACGCCATGTCCAATGGGCGTGCCGCGTGCCAGCAGCTCGGCGATGGGGCCTGGCAGCGATGGAGAGCGAGAAGCTAAGCGGCCATACTGAAAGAGCAGACACACCTGGCACTCAAGAGCAGGCCGTGCAGTGCGGCGAGCAGAGCAGCACGCCGCAGCGGGGAAACACACTCAAAGAACTAGAGCGGAAATGCGGAATCAGGGAGCTCTGGTCGGGTGATCTGTCACGACGCTGCGTGTGCGTTCTGCTGGCATCGGGCCTGCTCATAATTGAAATTGAGCCCACGGAGCACCCCAGGGCAAGGAGGAGCACAGAGATGGGGCGAGCGAGTCTGCTCCAACCCCCAGAGAGGAGGAGCGACGAGGGACGAAGAGAAGAGGGAGGGGGTGCGGAGGGGATTATCCAGACATGCGAAAGGAGTGCCCCCGGGCCAGAGTGAATTGATCTGCGACTTGCCGATCGATGTGTCGCCGCGCCGTTTGCTCCACGAGCCCAAGTGGACGACGCCGATACCACGGCAAATCCCCAGCAAACCCACGGCAAGCCCTGCGCCGGAGGCGGCGTTTGCCGTGGTGGCCGAGGCGCCCTCCCCAAGGCGAAAGGCCGCGGGTCGGAGCAAACGGCGCGGCGACATGTGTGCGTCGCGACAGTGGTTGGCGGCCTGCGTGCCTGGGTTTTGGACCCCCGACATGGGTACGGGAAAAATGGGTACAATGCCCAACAACGAATGTTGTCCCACATCAACAGCGGCCGCTGTTGGGCAGGCGGCCTTCTTTTTCAAGTGGACACAGGCGGCGGCGGCGCGGACAGCGAATTCGGTTCAAAATCAACAGGAACTGCTGTTGGGCATTGTGCCCATCCTTTCCGTACCCAGTTCGTTCGTGCCGAGGGGTCTCGCTTCCCGCCCGTCCCCGCGCGCCCCTTGGAAGCCGCGCTTCGGAGGGCCACCGCGGCCAAGCGGTCACCCCTCGCGCGCCGCCGCACTCGCCGCCGCGGGCCGCGGGGAGGTGCAGCGGCGGCGGCGGCCCCCCAAGGAGCGCAGGCGGGCCGGGGCCCGGACGCGGCGCCGCAGACCACAATGGGGGCTCGCCTGCCGCCCCTCGGCCGGCGGAAGGGGGCGCAGCTGAGAGGCCGGCTGCCGGCCCCGGTGCCGAGGAAGATGATGCTGTCGGTGTAGTTGCGGATGGTGCCCACGATGCGCTCGTGGTATGGCTTGATGTCCTCTTGCGCCGGGCCCCCTGGCCCCGTGTATAGGGGCCCTCGAGCCCGGGGGAGGGGAGGCAGCACCCTGAGATCCGACGTCGTGAGTTTTCCAACGCGGGTTCCCCGGGAGGCTCGACCCATTCCCCGGGGCCGGTTTTTCATCCCGAGTCGTTTTTTGACAGTCCCGCGGCCCGGCGAGGTCCCGTAGGGGCCGAGTGTTACGAAAAGCCTCCGTCTTGATTTTCTTCAATGCGTTGGATCTCTGGGCACGAGTGGTAAGGCGAGGAGGTGGCAGGAACGCGGAGGAGCGATGCCGCGGCCACCAGGGACAGCACCGGGGAGAAGCCAGGGTCCCCCCGGCGGTGCGGTGCCCCTTCACGCTCGAGGCAGTCCCTGTCCTCAGCTCAGGGAGGCATCGTGGACCTCCTCGCTGGAGGTGGCCCCCCGAACTAGAGGAGGAGGAGGAGGAGGAGGAGGAGAAGGAGGTGGAGGAGGAGGAGGAGGAGGAGGAGGAGGAACAGGAACAGGAGGAGGAGAAGGAGGAGAAGATGAAGCAGGAGGAGAGGTGGAGGGGAAGGACGAGGAGGTGGCCGCGGAATAGGAGGAGATGTGGAGGATCAGGACGAGGCCGAGGAGGGCAAAGAAGAGGAGAAGAAACAGGAGGGGGGAATATGTGGAGAGGATTCTGCGAAGGAGTTTTGCTCGGCGCACCACGGAAGCCATGCTGTACTGGGCGCTGTCAGGGCAAGGATGCGGAAATTCAGACGAAATGAGAGAGGGGAAGAGAGGGAGATGAGAGGAGGAATGAAAGAAAACGAGGACGAGACCAACTGGGGGGAGGAAGGAGGACGAGGATGCCCATGATGACGAAGGTAGCAAATGGAAGTAGGTGGGAGGTGCTACGAGGGAGGAGTGAAATGGAGGAGGTGGAGAAGGAACCGAACAAGGAGAAGGGGGAGGAGGGGATGGATGAGTACGAGAACAACGAGAAGGACGGAGATGCCGAGGTGGAGGAAGGAGTGAGGAGGATGAGGGATGAGGGACGACGGTGGAGGAAGGAGGAAGCATGGAGAAGGAACGACGCAGGGATGAGGAGAGAGGGGACAAGAAGGACGACGACGACGGCAACGACGACGGGCCACAACACAGGACGGAAATGTGACGAGAGAGGGGAAGGGGGGAGCATTGAGGAGGAAGGAGGGGAGATGAGGAATAGAAGAGGAGTCCCACGCAGGAGCGGAAACTCGCTCACCGCCAGTTCGCTCGCAGCAGCTCGACTGCCGAAGCGGTAACTTCAGTGCTCTCTGGCTGGTGCGCCTCTCCCCGAGCATCCGACGTCCCGAAGCGTGTGGAGGACGCCGCCTTTCTGGGGCTGGGGCTCTCGGGGAAGCCCAAGTCAGGACCTGGGGCCGGCAACACATGGCCCACAAATCCTGCGAGAGATGCGGCCGAGAGCTGCAGAAACCCACGCGCCGACAACGACTGGGACATCTCGGAGGCCTAGGAGCCCTGGCCGCAGCAAAATCCCATCGGGAGCTCCTTCCTACCCCAATGAGCGCTCCCACTCCCCACGAGGACGGCGCTTACCTTACGTGCAGTGTGCCGGGCCACGGTGCCCTGGGCATCTAAGACGATGCCATGACGAAGATAACAGGGGGTGAGGGCAGATCGAGAACCTCTGAGATCCAGCGACTCTGGAAGACAGCTCGGGAGCCGCGGCCTGTTTAGAGCGTTCCGGAACGCTCTGACGGCGTTCTGGAGCGAATTGATCCTTGCCCTAGCCCCGTCCCGGCATCGCCGATTCTCGACCCCAACACGGTGCGGCGCATACTTGTTCGTTGCCCGTGGAAGCGAAGAGCTGTGCCCCACCGAGTTGGCGTGGGAAATCGGCGTCGCCTAGGCTCATCGAGGGAACTGTCCTTTTTCCAGGAAGCTATCACAGGCTCATTGAATGTCTCGAAAAGAACGTTGACGTAGCTGCCGTACTTGTAGGCCATGTTCTCGAAGAAAGCCTGTGGGAGGGGATGCAGCCGGAGGGGACCATGTCGAGCCAACGGTGGCAGAGATGATTGCCGCGCGATTGTGACGAACATGGTACTGCTGATAAGAAGCTGCACTGACGCGCGCAAGCTTAACTCAGGGTCGCAGCACTGCGGGGTGGGACAGGGTGGGGGACGCGTCGCCCAAACGTCAAATCCCCAGCGGCTGACGACGACCCCGAGCGCCTGTGCAGAACGCACCGTCCATGCCTCCGCAACCACGGAGAGCAGACCCTCACCCGCAGACGCCGCGGCCGAAAGTTGGAGCCCCGCGGACTGCTGGGGATGCTCTTGTCTGGGCGCGAGCGTGCGGAAGTGGCACAATTGGGAGAAAGGACGTCCACTGGCATCCAAACACAAGCATGAGCTTACGTCTCCCCTAAGATACTTTCGCAACGGCGAGAAGACTTCTGGGGTCGGGCTTCGGCGGAGGGGTATCATCGGGTCCGGCTGCAGCAGAAGGGTCAGCAGAACGGCGGGAGACGAAAGGGGGAGGGAGCATGGAGCAACAGTCACAAAGCTGTCTGAGACCGCAGCACAGGAGAGCGATGATGAAGCGGAGGTGGAGGCAGATGAGGGAGGGCACGAGGAACAAGAGTGAGCAGAGAGGAGGGCGAGGAGGAGGACGAGGAGGTAGGCAGAGGAGGAGAGGCATCAAGAGCAGGACGAGGTGGGACTGCAAAGAGAAGGAAACTGGCGACGAGCCCGATGACGGGGACGGGGAGAGGCAAGAGAGCGAGCAAAAGACGAGGCGAAGGCGGACGACGGGGAGGAGGAGGCGGAGACCAAGGGGGATGCGAGAGCAAGCGTCGGCGACGGGCCCGGCCAAAAAGTGGCAGATCCGCCATATCAACACGGGTACGGCAGACTTACACATATACAGACTACGGTCACATTACTACTTGCGAGCACAGAGAGAACAACACAAACAACAAGGAGAGACAGAGGGACCGAGGGATAGAGAAAGAGAGGGAGACGGACACCTACCACAACCTCAACCATAACAAGCACGAATATCGTGTGTGCGCGCGTGCGGAAGAATTGGCACCCACATGTGTACACTTTGGCAAACGTACAAATCCAGACAAGCGCACATCTGTACAACTGATGACGTATGCGAATGTACGCTCCTACTTTATATATATATGTATGTATGTACACGCACACGTATATACGAATATACTTATACAAGTCGGTATATACTTGAATGCATTGGCGTTTCGCGCCATGCGCCGTGGTCCTCGAAGTTTGGGATGCAGGCGACGGGAAGGAAGGCAAGCACAAAGTTTAGCGATCACTCCTTGCTGCCTTGTCCGACATCGTGGATCTGAGTATGTCATTCATGATCGTTCTCTCACGGTCCCCCTTGCTCTTCCTCATTCACGCCCTACCCTCCGAAATATTCCCCATCCTTCTGAGCTCTGCTTGAGGAAGCTCCTCTTCGGAGAGTCCCGTGGAGGCCTCACTGGGGGCTTCTTGGGGCCTTCTGCAGGTCTCCTAGGCGTCTTCTGGGCGTCTCTGATGGCTTTCTCGGGCCACCCTGCTTCCAACCGCGGTCTCCCTGAACGACCAGGTCACGATTTAGAATGTTTCGAGGGCATATTGGGGCCATCTCGGGCCGTCATGGCGCTCTATTCGAACCCAGCTCGCTGGCGGCTGCCGAGGACTTGGGCTTCAGACGCGCACCACCCTTGGTCCCCGAGGTTGGGTGGCGCGACGTGGAGACGGGGTTGCAGTCCAATGACATTGTCTGCGGGAACAATCGCGCGTCCGATACAGCGTCCTGGAAATCTCCGAGCTGGACATGCACGAGTAGAGTACGCATACTACGTGAACGCTGGGGACAAGATGGCGGACGTGATGCTAGGGTTAGCGGTGGCAGGCGTGGGCATGGGCCGCGCGCAAGTGACTTGACCAGGCATCGGCAGTTAAGTCTGTTTGCGGAACGCCTGGATCGCTGGCGCTTGCTTTGACTGGGCGTACGGGATTCTGAAAAGCATGCGTGCGCGACCCGCTTTGCTTGGCTGACGGTAAAGATCATGGGGATATGTATGTGTACATGCACGCC
>CAUYUJ010008802.1:332500-347500 GCA_963575745.1 Prorocentrum cordatum | reverse complement strand
ACCTGGAAAGTATTTGGCAACCTGCTTCCTCTCCGTTGATCGTCCTCCACAACACACCCACACATACCTCGGGGGCAAACAAGCCTACCTCGATTTTGACCACCCTCGCTTCCAAGAGATACCAAGCGATGCCAAACTACGGCCTGTACTGGTCAGGCCGCTTGATGAGGAGGCGCGTGGTATGACTTGGTTTTGCCCAGAAGCGAAAGTGGGGTAAGTAATTCACGCTCTGAATACCAGCCGACCCGCAGGAGGGCAGGCGGCTCCGACCTCCAGCGCCCTACAGCCTTTCGAGCCTCGGGCCGCCGCCCCCCCCCCCAGTGGCAACGGCGACAACGGCGGGGACGACGACGACGACGACGACGACGACGACGACGACGACGACGACGACGACGACGACGACGCGACGACGACAGAGATGCGGAGGACGCGTAGGGCCATGTCGGGGTAATATTTGGAGCCTCTTGGGACAGGGCGCGCGTCCCGTGCCCCCATTCGGCCTTCCTCGGGTCCTCCAAGAAGTGCCGGGAGGACACCTCCGTGTCCTCGCGTCCCTCCCCAGGGCGCCTTCTGTGATCCTGGCGTCGCAGCGGGCCTCTCTTGAGGCTTGCGGGAGCGCTGGACATCAGTGTGCTCAATTGGACTCTGCCATCTCGAGTTTCTCTGGGCGCCCCCGCGAGGCTCGCCTGGGGATGGCCTGGGGCCAAGTGCAGAGGAGAGGGACGGGTGAAACCGCCGCCGTGTCTGGGTTGTGGACCATGAAATGATTGAATGCCGGCGCCTTTCAAGCGCCGCCGACAAGAACAGATCGCTCAGATCGAAGCGTCCACTCATGGAGCGGAACCGACAGTGGGAGAACCTGGCACAGAATGCGTCCCATGGTACAGAGATCGAATTTCGGTATGGTATGTGCTTTTAATATTCCGCAGCATTTCATTGACAGCCCGTCTGCAAAAACAGTTATAGAGAAAGTTACGTTCCACGGCAACTGAAGTGATCATGTCCTGAGAGCTCCCCATCTCCCAACTGGCGGAGGCCGACTATTCATTCCAATAATCTCATTGTACTTATTGTTGTTAAAATCAATGCCAGTAGTTCCAGCACGCGAACTCCAATAAGCGAATAATCTGCCCCCGCAAGTATGAACGCTCGAATTATTACTGGTCGGGGACAATATGTTTGATGATTCGAATTCTTGGAAGTAATATGACTTCCGGTGATGCTACCGGTGATTTCAGCGGTCCCTGGGATAAGCGAAACTGTGCAGGTCAAAGATCATCTGAAATATGCCAACTTTTAGTTCCACAGGTCCGTAATACCCCCTCTGAGCCAACGCCGCCTTGCCAACTGGTTTGTATTAATTATTGGAACTACTTGCCTGTGTTATTGGACGACTGGATCGTATTGTATACCTACTGGTTTTTGACGTCTTTTTGGAATTTATGGTCGGGACGCCACCTGTCGGGAGACAGGGCGTCGAGCAAGCGATTGAGCCACGTCCCCAAATACATCCACGGAAGCGTCAGGAACTCTTTAGCCACCAGGCGCATTGTTCGGTGCGCCGGTGCTCATAATATGTGGCGGGTTCTGGAAACCCTAGTACAAAAAAAGACGTTGCCATCTGTTGGGGGCGCATTTTGTAGTTCCGCGAAGTACCGCCGACCGTCCGCAACCACAACGCCGGGGCGAAGAAGCTGACGGGCGAGAGAATGGACTTTTGAGGCTCTACTGGCTCCTGTGAACTCTGAGGAATCGTCGGGGGTCGTGTCGGGTGGGCCCTGAGTTGACATGAAACGAAGCGCTGTCCGGCCTCTTGGGCCATCGGGGAGCATCGGGAAGCAGAAGAGGCGGAAATTCGAAAAGCATCGGAAACCTTCCAGAAATATATTATTTGTTCTTCCCTGGGCCCTCTTGGGGGCCCTCCTGGAGGCCTCTTGGGCGGTCCTGGAGGCTTCGTAGGCCATTCTGAGGCCTTCTTGGGAGTCTTGACATGGCGGCCGGGAAAACGACGGTGCGTCTTGGGGGTGAGCCCGGCACGCGAACATGCGAACCACGAGGTGAGCTCAGCACGCTTCCGTGCGAGCCACCGGCCAAAGGAGGGGATGGGACCACAACGCCAGGGCGAAGACGCTGACGGGCGAGAGAATGGACTTTTGGGGCTCTGCTGGCTTCTGTGAACTCTGAGGAATCGTCGGGGGTCGTGTAGGGTGGGCTTTGAGTTGACATTGCAAGAGGCGCTGTCCGGCCACTTGGGCCATCGGGGAGCATCGGGAAGCCGGAGAAGCGGAAATGCGAAAAACAGGGGCAACCTTCAAAAAAAGTACCAATGATGCCTCCACGGGCCTTCTTGGAGGACCTCCTGGAAGCCTCTTGGGCGGTCCATAGGGGGCTTCGTGGCCCGTTTTCACGCCATATTGGGCGTCTTGGACAGATCTCTCGGCGACTTTGCGCCCGGTTGGACCATCTTGCGGGCCATGGGGCCTCTGTTACGGCGTTCCTGGCGCCCTCTTGGGGCAATCTTGAGGGCCTCCTGAGCCGTCTTGGGGGGTCTCTTCGTGCGTGTGGACGCTCTCGCGGGGGTGGTTTGGGCTGTTCCTGGGGCGCGCTTTGGGGACTCTTGTGCTTGTGGGTTCGTCGGGACTCTTGTGCTTGTAGGTAGAAATGCGAAAAAGATTGAACAACTTTTGGGACATGTGTGCCATTTGCCTCTCGGGGATCTCTCGGAGGCCCTCCTGGAAGTCTCTTGGGCGGTCCTGGGGACGTCGTGCCACACTTTGAAGCCATCCTGGGCGTCTTAGACCGACCTTTCGGTGACTGGGAGTCCTCTTGGGCCATCTTGCGGGCCATGGGCCTCTCTGTTATGGCGTTGCAGGTGCCTTCCTGGGCAATCTTGGAGGCCTCCTGAGCCGTCCTGGGGGGTCTCTTCGTCCGTGTGGACGCTCTCGCGGGGGCCGCTGGGGCTGCCCAAGGGAGAAGAACATGGCCGCAACCAGAGCGCCGTTGTCCGTCACTTGTCCGTGGCCACCCTTGGGTGCATCACGCCGCGACGCGCGTCCCTCTGTGCGACGGTGGGCCTGCGCAGCTCCCTGGGCCGTCTGGCGGCTTTCCAGTAGGGGCTCCAACTCGACTGCGCGAACCTGCAGCGCAGCGCGCTCTTTCGGGGAACCGCCCCGAGGGCTTTTCGGCCAGGCGCACGGCCGAGAGCTGCCGCATGACCTGCTTGATGATGGGCCCGTGTTCCACCACCACCACCACCATAAGTTGGAGGGGGATGGGGTCCTCCTCCTCCTCCTCCTCCTCCTCCTCCTCCTCCTCCTCCTCCTCCGCCTCGTCGTCCTCGTCCTCGTCCTCGTCCTCGTCCTCGTCCTCGTCCTCCTCCTCCTCCTCCTCCTCCTCCTCCTCCTCCTCCACCTCCTCCTCCCCCTGCCACTGATGGTGGTGGTGGTGGTGGAAAACAGGCCCATCCCTTGAACAAGGCATTTCCCGCGTCCGCGACTGAAGGCCTCTTCCAAGTTGGTCGCCGCGTTGGCGGCCAAGCCGTCTGCTAGGCAGGCGCCCGCGAGGGCTGACAGCCACTTCTGAGCTAGGCGACTCCTGGGCTTTGGGAGTTCTGCAGACAGACAGTCTCTGGAGACCCCCAGAGAAGCCTCCAGAGAAGCAGAATGGAAGACAACAGAGGGCCGTGGTCAGGGGGATGCATGGAGAGAGGGCGACCATCACTCTGAGTATGATCAGTGGCCGGAGCGGGGTGACCGCGAGGGAAGGAAAGAGAGCAACGGCGCGAACAGGAGCAGGGGGAGGGGAATACATACAGAGGGAAGACAAACAAGGATAACATGTTGAAAAGTAATGAAAGCAAAAAGGTGAGGATGATATACTTGTCTTGAGTTTGGTGCAACGGACTGGTGCTTGCGAAGACTCGAGCTAAAACCGCGTCGAGAAAATCGGCGGTCAGCGAAAAGAGATTGAACCTCGCCAAAACGGAGCAGGCAACCAGGCCAGTTTCGCTGACATCTGGACATCTGGTTTCAATATACGTCGATCGTTGCGCTCTTCGAAAATGGGCAATTCATTTTCTCGGCGGCCGAAATGTGATACCTGCTACATCGTGGAGATCATGTGGCCTTGGAGCAGGCGCGTTACTTAAGGAAACGAGCGACAGAATTGCCGTCCCAAGCCCCCAACAAAGGCAATTCAATCCGGTTGGAACCCTCCAAAGGATATGGGCGCGAACGGGTCCGCGCAAGAATCCATGGCGGCTCCCCTCGGGGTGAGTCGAACGCCATGCTTGCCATGCCACGGCGATTACGTGAACTTCAAACAAGACTCGTGTACCGCCCCCATCCCCCTCGCGACCAGTCTGCATGAGAGGTCCCGAAATGTGGACGCAAACGGGTCCGTACGCTCGTTCTGTGTTTCGCCGATTTCATGGTAAAGGGGAAGCTTTTGACAAAAGGAACAAGGAAACGGTCATGTAGTTTCCAGGGGCCAATAATATCTGGGCCGCTGGTGGCGCTTAACCTTGCACGCCGGTCGGAAGAATTGGGTACAGCCAGGAGGTAGGAAGGCATTGGAAGCAGATTGGGTCTCCGCTGGCCCCCCGAGGACGAAGGAAACAAAGGGAGGGCGCCTGAAGTAGGCCGGGATCTCGGATTCCTGGCATAGAACAAGAAAGAAACGCCCTCGACATAACCTGTTGGCACTCCGCACGGATTTGGGGATCTGCGCTGGGCCCCCCTCCCTGGCGCGCGGAGCGCGCTGGGGGGCGCCCGCGCCGCCGACGGGGGCCCGGCGCGGATGCGAGAAACCCGCGCGGCGCGCCAGAAGCATGTATGTTTATGGCGCTTTCTCCTCGAGGTAATTCCTACCTTGAGACGAGCGCGCTCCACGACCCGCAGAGCAGCTGCTCGCCAGTGGCCCGGATCCCCCGCGGGGGATCTGCGGTAGATCACGTCAGAGCAGCCAAGTGTTGTTCGGACGTTGGCGAGCAATTTTCAACGGCCGACGGGGAAACGGCAGGGCCGTTTTTTCACCGTTTCCCCAAAAAGTGTCCCTTGAAAAAGGAAACGGGAAAACAACGGCGACCGGAAACGGCAAAAAACGGGTCCAAGATTGGAGCCGGAGCCGGAACCGGTCAAAAAACGGCCACGGAACCGGTAACAGAAACGGCGTCGGAACCGGCAACAAAAACGGCACAACGGAACAGGTAAAGAAACGGCCCTGTCGTTTCCAGGGCCCACTAAGGACGCCCGCGCCAGGGTCACCGCCGCCCCGGTGCGGCACGAGCCGGCCGCCGGGCCGCCCCGCGCGCCGCCGCGGTCACGCGCAGTCGTCCAGGTACGAGCCCGGCCGCGGCACCGTCGGGTAGGCGTGCGCCTCTGGGGCGGAGTCGAACATCGCAGGCCCAGAGGTTGACGCCAGCAGCAATCGCGATTTTCTCGTCAAAGCAATTTGGGTTGGTCGCGGGGTGGGTCGTGGGCTAGGTCGCGGGGTGGGTCGCGGGGTGCGTCGCGGGCGGGTCGCGGGCGGGTCGCGGGGTGGGTCGCGGGCGGGTCGCGCGGTGGGTCGCGGGCGGGTCGCGGGTGGGTGGCGGGGTGGGTCGCGGGCGGGTCGGCAGCGTGCCTCCACCGCGGGAAGAAGACCCCGATCTCGGCGATGGTGGTAATAATAGTCGGGCTTCTCCAGGGTGGCCGAACGGTTACCACCCGCGCCAGAGGTCCAGGAGCATCCTGCCCCTGCGGAGGCAACACCCTGTGCTGGTGTCGGTGCCCATGCCCAGGCCTCCGACCGAAAAACAAAGCTCGAAATCAGACGCAAGTTGTTATGTTACTGAAGGGGAACTGGGACACGCAAATAAATACACACAGATTAAAAGATTCCCCATAGTTTCTGGGTTTCTGTCTTCCCCCCCACTTCCCATATTTTCGCATATTTTCTAGGAATCGCGGATTAATTGTGTCTGTGTGTTTTTTCCCCTCCTGAGTTGCCCTCGCCCCCAACTTGCAGTGTTGATGGGCGCGCGCAGCGGAGCCGGCGGGGTCCACAAACACAACTTGCGGCCGCCGGCCTCGGCGGCAACGTTTACATCTTGGGGCCCCGGGGCGTCGCCATGTCCTGGGGGAAAATTCGCGCTCGATCTCGAGAAGGGATACAGGACGAGCATAACATCGGGCGAGGACGCATCGAGGATCTCTGAGATCCAGCGGCTACGGAGGACGCATCGGGCGCCGCGGCCTTCTCGGAGCGAACGCTCTGAGAGCGATCCCGAACGCTGCGGAACGGACTTATGAATCGTCCTAACCTTAGGTCTGGCATGTCCTCCTACAGACGGGTGCTGGAAGAATAACCAAACATCGTCAGAAGCTAGATCGACAAATGGTCAGGAAACTAATGAAACAAAGCGTCCCCAGACTATGTTTTGACTATGTTTGGACATTCCTCCTGTAGAGCGGTATCCCCGACCTAAAATCCAAACCCACTCCGAGCCTTCTGAGAGGGCCCTGGGACACACAAATAAATAGACACAAATAACAGGATTTCTGATATTTTCCCACATTTTCTCGGTTTTCGTCTTCCCCCCCACTTCCCATATTTTCGTATGTTTTCATGGGGGTCGACGATGAATCGTGTCTGTATGTTTTTCCCCTCCTGACCTTCATGGCCGAGCTGTTCAGGCGGCTGCACAGCGAAGACCGGACCTCCCTCCGGGAGGCGGGCTGCCTGCGCAGCCACGCCGCCTCCTGCAGGTCCTGCAGCGCCTTCTCCCTGCCGTGCGGCCTGGCGCGGCCTCCTGCCATCCTCCTGGACCTCAGGCGACCTGCCTGCTCTTCAATCCTGGCGTCTTGTCTCCTCGGCTACACGCAAGAGTGACCCTGGGCAAGAGTGGCCTTTGATGCGCGGCATTTTTGGACCGCGGGAGGGGGGTCAAAAACAGGCGCGCAAGCAGCTGCTACCGCTTCTCTTTCGGCCATCTGGGGGCCCATCTGTGCCCGCACCAAAGGTCACTCCGGCGAAAGGTCACTCTTACGCCTAGTCGATCTTCCTGAAGCTCGGCCGCAGTGGGCCCTGAAAACGACAAGGCCGTTTTTTGTTACCTGTTCCGTTTGGCCGTGGTCTTTGCCGGGTCCGACGCCTTTCTGTTGCCGGTTCCGTCGCCGTTTCCTGTTGCCGGTTCCGGCTCCGGTTCCAATCCTGTAACCGACCTCTCTTGTCGTTTTTCTGGTCGCCGATCTTTTTGGCACTTCCAATTTCAGGAGACACTTTTCCGGAAGCGGTGAGAAAAGGGCCCTGCCGTCTCCGGGGCCCACCAAGGTCTCGGCCTCCGGGGCATCTCCCCTGACCTTCCGGGGGGGCTAAAACAGAAGAGCACCAGGACGCCGACGTCCTAAGGCCTGTCGAGGTCTGAGGCTGTCCAGATAGATCTACAGGTCTGGACTGATATTTTTTATCACTCTGGAAGGTGAGGGTCTGGGACCCTCAGGGCGCGAAAACACTGCAACCTCTGGGACCGGCGGATCTTCGAGCACAGACGGAGCTCGACCACAAGAATCCTTCCACAGGGAACCCAACCCTGAGACCGCAGGACGTCCATTGATTTTCGGCGTGGGAGCGTCACGCTTGTCATCGCAAAACCATCGAAACCGGAGAAACCCAGGGCACCCTGGGGGCAAGTAGGGTGCTTCGTGGCATGGGTTTCCACTGGGGAGTCTGGGCCTCTCCTCTTGCTGCTGCTGCTGCTGCTCCTGCCTCTCCTTTCCCCCCCGCTGAGTGTCGTCCTCGATCCTCGAGGGACGAGGGCAGATGCTCGAATGGTCATATCATTGCACTTTCGAAACAGGGATGCACGCAGAGTCTGCCCGCGTTGATCCTCTGGGACCTTGGGGGGGTCAGGATCCGGGGCTTCACTGAAACCTGCTGCTGCAGCTCCGGCCTGTTCCTGCTGCTGCTGCTGCTCCAACTGTTGCTGCCGAGGCAACGCAGCCTCCTCCTGCTGCTGCTCCTCTCCGTGCTCCTCCTCTTTTCCCTGACCTCGCCCTTCTTCTCGACCTCCCTCGCCTTTCCTCCTCGCCGCCCGACCTCCGCCGTCGCAGTCACCTCCAGTAGCTGTGCCCTGGAGCTCTCGACCCCATCGCCCCGCGGCTCTTGTTCTACCGCGCTCCGGCTTTCCTACGCAGTCCTACGCAGAGAGCAGCCTGCATGGGGCCCAAACGCAAGTTGTTGCCCTGTGGATGTGTAAGCTATGTAATGCGACCTCTGTGGTGCATGCGATGTGGCGCAAACTAAACGGTGCGAGCTGTGTGGTGCAGGCCGTGTGGTGCAACCTCGACGGACCCCCCAAGCGCGGTGGGCGGGAGCGGGGCGGCAACGGTCGGGGACGCGGCGAATCCATGACGGACCCCCCCAAGCGGCCAGCAACGAGGCGGCAACGGGCGGCGACGCGGCGAAACATCGCCAGACCCCCCCAGCGGGCGGCAAGGAGGCGGCAGTGGGCGGCCGCGCGCCGAAGCCTCCACGGAACCCCCGCGCGGGCGGCAACGGGGCGGCAACGGGGCGGCACCGGGCGGAGACGCAACGAAACCGCGACAGGCACAGCCAAGTGGGCGGCAGTGAGGCGGCAGCGGGCGGCGACGCGGCGAAAGCAGGACGGACCTCCCAGGTGGGCGGCACAGCAACTTCGGCAGCGAGGCGGCAGCGGGCCGCACCGCGGCGAAACCTCGACGGAACCCCCGCTCGGGCGGCATCGAGGCGGCAACGAGGCGGCAGTGGGCGGCGACGCGGCCACACCTCGACGGGTCCAGAAGAGGCCAAGGGCATCCAAAGAGCATCATATGATTCCTCCCCCACTTCCCCCTTCGACGCCAATACTACGGATCCCAGGTCGCACTGATGGCAGCATGATGCAGCATGCCTCATCCCCGCTCCCCTTTCCCTCCCTGCGACACACATAGACATGAATCGGCGAATGTCCTACCCAAAACCGCGCTCGCACTCAAAGCAGTGTCCAGACGTCAAGGGAGGTGCCGTGACAGTTCCAATGGCACCATCGCCCCCGGTTGAAAACCCTGCGCGTCTGTAATACCGCCAGAAATCTCCAATCCCAGTCTCCTTGGCGGGTGCACGCATCATCCTTCTTCCCTTCGTCCCCTTCCTGCCCTCTTCCTCCATTTTATGCCACTTTACTTGGGCACTGCTTGAGGCCTGTGTGGCCGAAGCTCGTTTCTCGGCCACGAGAGCCCGCAATCGGTGCAACTCAGACTGTGAAGTAAGACATTGCATGGATGAGACATCCGCGCACACTTTTTTCGTTGGGTGCGACGCAAAAAGCTGCACCAACGATGATTGAACGGGGCGGCCGAAACGCGTATTGGCCAGCATGCAGGAGAGGGAGACAAGACAGACAGGGCGGCCGCGAAGGACAGGAGGAGGCGGAGGACACTCTCCGCGCACACATACCAACGAGAAAGTAGCCACCATAAGTTCCAGTCTGAGGACTTCGGCCTCGCAGCCGTCCAACCCCGGTGCGTTCAGTCAACCCGCATGATACGGACGCGCGTTAGGGATGCAGGGGCCTTGGAAAGCCATGTCGACACTTCGCGCGCTGGGCGCGGCCAGCGAAAGCGGCCCAGCATGGGCCAGAGGGGAAGGATGCAAGGGTAACCTTGGAAAGCCGCTCATCCTTACCATGCGGACACCAGCCCTCCTCCTCTGGCCCTCTCGCGCGCCCGGGCCGCGGCCGGCGGCGGCGGCGCCTGCGCCCCGGGGGCGGGGGCGCCCCGGGGGAGGGCGGCGGCCACGGCGGCGGCGACGAGGCTCGACGACGCCGACCACGCCGACGACGACGCCGACGCCGACGCCGACGCCGACGCCGACGACGCCGACGCCGACGACGCCGCCGACGACGACGACGTTCCTCTCCTCCTCTGCTGGGGGGCCGTGTGGCCTGCCGTGGTTCTTGGCCGGGGCCTCGATCGTCCGGAAGGCGGAGCGGGCGGGGAGGCCCAGCGCGGCGGCGATCTCCCGCACCACGGCCTCGGGCTCCAGCACCAGGCGCTCGTACTCGACCACGAGCGTCCTCTGTGGCCGGGTGCTGCTGGGATGAAGTCGGGCGTGTCCCCGCCCCCCAAGGGGGATTTTGGGCGAAAGATCAAGAACACTCAAAACATGCCCCCCAAAATCATCAAAAAATGGTCAAAACATCGTCCCCAAAGTATTTTTGTTGACTATTTTTGAAGATCACCCCCGTAGATGGGACACGCCCGACTGAATGCTAGAAGTGCCCCTGGACCAAGGTATACCCCCCAGGATTCTCGGGGTGGCCCAGGCGGCCTCCAGGGCACCCCTCGCGAGGCCCAAGAGGGGCCCCAGGGGCTCCGAGACGGAGCGAAAGAAGGGGGGGCATCTTGGGCAAGGGGCACTGCTAGCAACACCCGATGTGGGGGGATCGCCTCCCCCGAAGGAGGCGGGCGTTTCAGGCAGAAAGACGGGGTCGGGGGCTCAGGTCGTGTTTTCTTCGAGGCTGCCATCTGTTTGCAGGTTCGGATCTTATGGTCTTCCTCGCTCTCAGGGCCCTGAGGGAGAAAGAAGGACAACGATTGGTGTGCGAAGACACAGGCAAGTTAGACAACACTCAGCCGCTTGGTCGAGGCGGTGGAAGCCTTCGTGGGCTCAGGCAAGGCCTCTTGGGAGAGCCGCCTCAGAGTTCTAGCTGTGTTCGCTGGGCTTCCCGTCGCAAGGTGCGGACATGTGGCCGCTCCCAATAACGAGCAGTCCAGCTTAGATCCCCCATCCTCCTCATTCTCCCACTCTTCTTCCTTTTCCGCCTGCTCCCCATCATTTCTCTCCGCCCCCCTTCTCTCACTCTTCCTCTCGCAACTCCTCGTTCCCATTCTCCTTTTCCTCCAACCCTTGTGGTGGGCTGGGCGCTTGAATCTGACCTATCCCAATGGCATATGAACCTGAAACTTGAACACCCTTACAGTTATACGAGCAGAGGGCGGGTAGTTTTCAACACGTGTCTACACCCTCAGCGCCCCCACATATTCTTAGCATCGCGATTGAAATCTTGATATTGTGACGCTTGCACGCGAGGAGGGCGAATGTCTATCAGGATGTGGCTCGCGCAGCGCCCTGCAAGCTCGAGCGCATAGCTCCCACCAGTTGCTCAAGTTTGCAACGGTTCCTCTTTCCAAGCTGTCGCCTGCGGTGCTCTCAAATATGGCAACCAGGCACTCACACATTTTGATCCGCGGGTCGAAAGCGCACCTCTTCCGGTCGAAGCTAAGCGGGCCGCGCGGAGCTTGAATTAGGCAGAGAAGAGGAGGGAGGAAGCGGCGGAGCCCCAGAGCGAGGCCGAGAGGAGGCATAGCCTCGGATACACCAGGCACTCACACATGTGAACGACTATCTACCAGACCACCTTAACCCAACCCGAAGTCACAAATTTCTGGCTGGGGGGCGTACGGGTTCCATTGTGGTGTTTCTCCATGCTCTGGGGCGCCCCTCCACTGGGAACGAAAAGCAACTTTGGGCCTGCGGGTTGGGTTGGGGCCGCTTGGTGAGGAGCCAGTGGAGCAATCATATGGGTGGACGGCGGATTCTGCTTGATACTTCGGAGCTTCGAGGGATCCCAGAAACCCTGAACCCAGGAACGTTTCTATCTCTTGGGGACGCATCTCGTACTTCAGCCTCGTTTGAATTCCACCGCCTTCCGCCGACCTTCCGCCGAGTAAGAGATGCCAACTCCTTCGACTCTCGAAGGCGATGTCCTCTGGAGAACTCCATACAGGCCGCAACTCAGAGAGACACAACATTCCGCCGGACGCAAGGTGGCCCCTCTTCCGTGCGAGTCTCCCGCGTGGCACTTTGGGCATGTGCGACAGTGACGTGGATGGCCGGCACTTCGTCTTCAAAGCGGACCTATATTTAGGTCGGGCCTGTCCCCCGACAGGGGGATTTTGGACGAAAAATAAAGAATGGTCAAAGAATGCCCTAACTTACTCAAACATAATCAAAAAATCGTACAAATAGTCAACCAATCGTCCCCAGACTATTTTTTTATTGTTTTTGAATCTTCTTCCTGGAGGAGGAGAGGCCCGACGTAAACCTATATGGTGGCATCTTGCTTGTAATCATTGGCCAGGCCCTTCGGAGCCAGGGCGGGCCGCTTGCAATGGCAGGCCCGTGGGGGCCCCCTCGGCATCTCGAGGGGGCGCGCTCCGCGAAAAGGGAGAACGCCCATCTGCGGAGACTTTTCTGCCTACCTACCAGACCACCCCAACCCAACCCGAAGACCCGAACGTGAATCGAATTTCGGGTTGGGGGGGGGGGATGGCGGGTCCCGTGTGTTTTGACAGTGTTCCCAGACCCCCCCCCCCACACTGGAAATGGAGGGCAAACTGTAGCCTTCGGGTTGGGTTGGGGTGGTTTGGTGGGTGGTGAACTTCTGCCCGCCGTCGCTGCGGCGTCCATGACCCGTGCGGCTTGTCTTGAGTCGGGCCTGTCCCCCTGCAGGGGGCTTTTGGACGAAAAATTAAAAAATATTCAAGACAATCCAAAGTGGTCAAAAAAAAACTAAAAAAAAATACGTCCCCAGGCTATTGTTTGACTATTTTTGAACATTCCTCCTGTAGAGGGGCAGGCCTGACTCAAGACGTGTCGGCTTCGTGCGCGCCTGTCTTTCGCGAGATGGCTCGCAGTGCTCCTTGCCGAGAAGCCCGAGCGATGCCAAGCATGGGCTGGGGGTACCTGGCACGGGCGGGTGTGCTGCAGCATAGTTAGTGCATCTCAATGTTACCTTGGTCTCCCCCTCCCCTCCTCCTCATGGGACTCATCATGCGCTCACTTCTCCTCGCTCGTCATCATCCTGGTCCTCTTCCTGTTCTTCCTCCTCCCCCCCTACTTTCACTCCGGCTGGTCTCCCCTCTGTCTTTCCCCCCTTTCCGTCTTTCCCCTCCGTTTTTCTCATCCTGCTGGTTTAGCCGCCGTCTTTCCCATCCTGCACGGTCCCTCCGTCTTTCCGCTCTCCTCGTCCTCCTCTCTTGATACTCCTCCCATACCTCATCCTCGACCCCCCTCCTCCTTCTCCTCTCCCCCTTCTCGCAGGGGCGTCCTCCCATCCTCCCCATTATCCTTACCATCTTCGCCCTCCAATGAACTCTCCTCGTCCTCCTCCTTGGCGGCCGCCGTCCTGTGGTACGCGTCTCCGTTGGCGCCCTGCCGCCGGTCGTACTCCTGAACGTAGCTGTTCCACACCCCCGTCACTCCGGTGAAGGGCTCCCCGCGGACGTAGCAGCGCGTCCTGCTGTCGCTCCCCGCCGTCGCCGTGGCCCTCTGAATGCAGCTGCCGAGGTCGTACGGCGCCTTCGTCCAGCTCACCACCTGGGACAGCGGGCTCCGCACCATGGCCACCAGGACGACTCTCTGGCCCTTCCTCTCCAGGGCGTCGAGCTCCCGCTGCAGCTGCCGCGGTGGGCTGTGCTTCCAGAAGAAGCACTGGCCGCTCTTTTCGTCGGGGCAGACCCTACCCATGGCGCGCTCGCCGAGGTTGGCCCGAATCAGTGCCCAGAGCAGGTTGGTGCCGCTGTCGAACATGCCGGCGATCTGCAGCGAGGTGGGCCGCGCCCCGCCGCCGCTGCCGGCCGCGTCGTCGTCAGTGGCGCTGTCCGGAGGGCGGACCGACACGCAAACACAAACCCCTGTCGTCCGCGGTCGGACTCTGCGCTGGTATCAGGCCCCCTCGCCACTCCCCGTCCCGTCGCGCGAAACGCGACGAAGAGAGCCCAGAATCGAGTCGACAAGTCGGATCGGCGATCGAGAATCATCGAGTCGGCGGGGATGGGCAGCCAAGTCGGGAGACATCGGATCGGCGGAAATCGGCAGGCTGGTTAGGCCTCCATTGAGAAACCGACGCCCAAATCGGGATCCGAAATCAAAACGAGTCGGAATCGGAATCCATCGAAACCGAATCGAACCGAGTGGGAGGAATCGAATCAGGCCCACAGGCCAGGCTTCTACTGACCCAGTCGATGCACACCCGGCCGGTCAGGCGCTGCAGGATCCTGCAACATCCGACGGGATCCTGCGCGCCAGCCCGGGCCAGTGCGAGCTTCCTGCCAGAAGCGACTCCCCGCCCCCCCCCCCGCACACACACACACAACAAAAAACACACACACAAAAACACACACACACACCTTCAACGGCGGCGGTGCCAGCGACGTCGACATCGTCTTTGTTGACCTGGCCCGCCCTCTTTCCCAGACCCTTGAATACGCAGCTATGTGGCTGTGCGTCTGGCGGCTTTTCCTAGATGTTGGCCTCTGGGGCTTCTTATCGGACCCGGCGGGACCATCCAAAATGAATCAGGGGCGAAAGCCAGTCCCCAGGGAGCACTTCGAATCCTCTGGTGCCGCGGATGGAAACAAACTTAAAACCAAACATCCCCAGACATCCGACGATGTGTTTTTTTGAATGCTCGGCCCTGGGCCAGCGTCTCGTCCCAAATACATGCTTGATGGCCCCGGGACCAAAGGCGACAGCAAGAGGCCGAAACGAAAGAAACGCTAGTGGGCTCTCAAACCCGGGGAATGAAGAGCTACTGATACCGCGACTCCGCCGACCTCTCCCAGGGTGCGCTCTGACCCAACATCTAGAGGCGAATCCAGCCGTGGCAGCCGTGGCGGCAGGGATCTCCAGGACTAGCAGCGACATCGTCAGCCTCTCCTCCTCTGACGGACCTCATAGCGTGCGTCGGATGTGCTGAGGCTGCGTGTTGCGCACGCCACCCACCCTCCAGGTAATTCTCGGCTTGCCTTGAAGGCCTTCCGAGTAGTCCCAGCTGGCCCCAATTAGCACTGGAGGAGGAGGAGGAGGAGGAGGAGGAGGAGGAGGAGCAGAAGGAGGAGGGAGGAGAGGAGGAGGAGGAGAGGAGGAGGAAGGAGGAGAGGAGGAGGAGGAGGAGGAGGAGGAGGAGGAGGGAGGAGGGAGAGGAGGAGGAGGAGAGGA
>CAUYUJ010008802.1:235000-330000 GCA_963575745.1 Prorocentrum cordatum | reverse complement strand
GAGGAGGAGGAGGAGGAGGAGCAGCAGAAAGAGACACGAGGAGGAATGGCTCCACAGGTCGTCCACGGCCCGCAGCGCCTCCACCGAGGCCCCGCCCTGCAGCAGCCCCGGCTCCGCCGTGCCATCCGGGCCGGGCCTGGAGACCTCGGCAGCCCTCTGCAGCAGCTGTGCGCCGACAGCTGTGGCATCATCCTGGGCTATGCGTTGGACAAGCAACAGAGGCCCAAAACTAGGGGAGACGTAAGACTCGGGTTCGGGGGACTCGGGTTGGCCCGATGGGGGGCATCAAGAACATGACGCGACCCGATCTGAAATTTGACGCGGGCTCACGCTGCAGACGTCCCATGAGGACTAGACCGTCAAAACTCAGACCGCCCTATGAAGACTAGACCGTCGGCAAACCCGAATTCTGCCTTACTCGAGTCTTACTTTTCTCCGAGAGAACATGCCACGGAAGC
This sequence comes from Prorocentrum cordatum, assembly GCA_963575745.1. Classification (NCBI taxonomy): domain Eukaryota; class Dinophyceae; order Prorocentrales; family Prorocentraceae; genus Prorocentrum; species Prorocentrum cordatum. Next base: position 329,542 of record CAUYUJ010008802.1, on the reverse strand, counting down.
ATCCCGACCCACGCCCAAAAGGGAAAGGCCACGGTCCGTAGGCGGCCCTGCGTAAAAACATACCCTCTGTTGATGGCGCGAGGGGCTTAGGGCGATTGCGCCGCGCTCCTCGGACAGTGCACATTGCTGGATAAATGGGAAGCCCTGCGTCAATGCCAGCCTCCCATGTCTTGCCTCCTTGGCGTCGTTGTCGTCGTCGTCGACGTCGCCGTCGTCGTCCTCGTCGTCGCCGTTGTCGCTCGCTTTGACCGGCGCCTGACCGTCTCGCACGCCTGGGCGCCCGAGGGTGGCAACATCCAACGGGGGGCTTGCCACCCCCGCGTCCGACGCGGGGTCTGACTCCCCCCTGATGGTCCGCTACCGAAAATTTCCGGTAGCGCTCCGCAGAGATCGGTCGCTACCGAAATACCGAAATGTAGCGCCCAATACCGGTATCAGAGCATTCTGAAATCCGCTATTCCAGCGCCCTCAAACGAAGATCCGGTCGCTACCGAAATTCGGGGTGCGTCGAAATCGCTACCGAAAATTTCCGGTACCAGACCATCTGGGCCCCCCTTGCGCGTATCCAACGCGGAGCCGGACCCCCCCCGCGTCTGACGTGGGGCTCGACTCCCCCCCCCTGCGTGCATCCAGCCCCGGGGCCTGACGCACGCCTGCTGGCACCCCTGGGCCTCGCACCCCCGTGCCCGACGCGGGGGTCCTCCTCCTCCTCCTCCTCCTCCTCCTCCTCCTCCTCCTCTTCATCCTCCTCCTCCTCCTCCTCCTCCCCCCCCCCTCCTCCTTCCCCCTCTCCCCCTCCTCCTCCCCCTCCTCCTCCTCCTCCTCCTCCTCCTCCTCCTCCTCCTCCTCCTCCTCCTGCCCGCAACAGAGGTCATCTCGCCGGCCTCCGCGTCGGCGGAGCCGCCCGCTCTTCGCCAGCCTTCCGCCGAAGGGGCGAAATGGACTCGACCCCTGGATGGGCGAAGCCCTGTTGCGAAAAAGAACGTGCTAGCAGCGCATGGGCTCTCGGGGCTCCTGACGTGGATGGCCGGGCCCCGCAGGGGCCAGCGCGGGCGAACACCAAGGATCGGACCCCGGACCAAGGTAATTACGGATCTGGGGAGAAAGAAAAACAAGCAGCAGGCGCACACATACGTCAGGAGCGCCCCCACGCGAGATTTGTCCACACCGTCCACCCCCAGAGGTCTGGGCCCCTTCCCGGAGACCGGCGGCTCATCCCATGAATCTTCTCCGGCGGCCCCGCAGCCCAGGAAGGGCCCCCCCCCCCGAGGCCGCAAGCGGCGGGCACCTGCCCGTCGCCGCTCCGCCACGAGGCGAGGCGGCCCTTGGCCCGTCGGCCCCCGAGACGAGGCGAGACCCGAAACGTTACCCCGACGCCTCCTCCACGAGAGGCGACGATTGACGTGAACGCTCCGTGCACAGGAACACCGTTGTTTTCACCTTGCGGAGAGGGCGCCCCGCGGCCGAGGCGAGAGGAGGAGGAGGAGGAGGAGGAGGAGGAGGAGGAGGAGGAGGAGGAGGAGGAGGCGGAGGACGCACCCAGAGTCAAGAGCGCGCGGGAGGAGGAGGAGGAGGAGGAGGAGGAGGAGGAGGAGGACGGGAAGGGAGGAGGAGGAGGAGGAGGAGGAGGAGTAGGAGGAGGAGGTGCACCGTCTTAGCCAGCAAATTAGTCTGGCTATCCCGGCCGAGCCCGCAGCCGCGCCTCCAGGGCTGCGCGCCAGGCCTCCGTACAAAAGAACATGCTGCGAGGGCAATATACTCCGCTGGACCTCATATGAGCCTACGGAAGTGGCGGCAAATGCGCAGGTGGCGGCCTCCCAGGGAGCCGCGAAGTCTCGCCTGACTACTGCCTCCGCTGGTGGCGACGTTTGCGCAGCTCGCTACTACAATACTACGGGAGGGAGGAGGAGGAGGAGGAGGAGGAGGAGGAGGAGGAGGAGGAGGAGGCAGGGAGGGGAGAGAAGGAGGAATGGAGGGAAGGAGGAGGGAGGGGAGGAGGGAGGAGGAAGAAAGGAGGCATGGAGAAGAGGAGGGGGGAAGGTTGCAGGGAGGGGAGGAGGGACGTGACGTGACGGGCCCGAGCTGGATCGCTCCGTGAGGGTCCCTGGGGCCCGACCTGGTGCGAAAACGCCGGGTGCGAGCGCAGTGCGACGCCAGGACCTCGGTGCGTGACCCCCCTGGGCATCGCTCTGTGAGGGTCCCGGGGGCCCGGCCTGGTGCGACGACGCCGGGTGCGACAGAAATGCGCCGCCAGGATCTCCTCTTGGAATTCCCTCTGGAAATATCCGCTTCCTCCTCCTCCTCCTCCTCCTCCTAATCCTCCTCCTTTTCTTCTTCCTCTACTTCCTCCTCCTCTTCCTCCTTCTCCTCCAGAAGGGCTTGACCCCCTGGGAATATCCTCTGGAGCGCCGCACGCGCGCTCCTGCGCCACCGCCGCGAGGGCCGACAGCGAGGCGAGCCGCAGGGCCCGCGCCAGGCCCATCTCGCACGCGGGGGCGCGCATCCGGGCGCTCTGCAGGCGCGCCGGCGCGCGGCGAGCGCTCGCCGCGAGCGGCCCCCAGGGCCAAGGAGGGCCCAGGGACAAGGCCGAGAATGTGGCAGCACATCTGGCCGAGCACGGAAACCCTGAGCCCCAGGAGCGCTTCCTTCTCTTGGGGGCACATCTTTTGACTCCGCCGCCTTCCGCCGGCCTTCGGCCAGCTTCCGCTGGCGGAGGCGGCCTCGCTTTTTCGCGCCAACCTTCCGCCGCCCTTCCTCCGCCTTCCCCGAAGAAGATATGATAACTCCTTCGATCCTCGAAGGCAAACCCTTCCTTGGAACGCCTCACATCTGCACGAGGAGGACCTGGTGGGGCCGTGGCACCTTAGTGCTTGCTGTCGTCCCCTAGCTCCAGGCCCCGCGTGCATAAAGGCCTCCCAGATGGGGTCCGAGCAGACGGGTTCGGGGGATCGCGCCGCATCGCCGATGCATCGTCGATGCATCGGCAATGCACCACCGACGTCGGCGAAGCATTGGCGACGTCGGCGAGGAGAACATCGGGCTCCACATTGAGCCGCATCAACGATGTGGCGCGTTCCTCCGCCCCCATTTGCTCAGACCCCATCTGGGAGACCTAGACTTAGGACGTTAGCACCCTGACGCCAGGCCCACAGTGCAACAGAGTGAGACTCCGACGATTCTGCGCCACTGTTGGCGGCGCGTACAAGGGGGTAGGGGGAGGGGGGACAGCTTCTTAGGAGGAGGCTGCTCTTAGAAAGCGCCGGCGCTACATCGAGAGATAAGGCCCGCGCCTTCTAAGAAGCAGGGGTGCTTCTAAGGAGCGAAGAAGCCTTCCTCCCTACCCCCACAGTCAACTCGCACAGTGAGGACGCACGATGAGGATGCCAGGGCCTTGGAAGGCTCTTTCGAAGCTTCTCGAGCGGGGCGCGGCCAACGAAAGTGGCCAAGGATGGACCGAGGAGGCAGGGACGCAAGGATCGACCAAGGCAGGGAGGCAGTGGCGTGTTTTCTTTGTCGATTTACATCCCTCTGCACGTGGCCGAACCGTGCAGCACAGTGAGCCTCCGACGATACTGCGCCCCTGGCGGCGCTCGGCCTCGAACACCCGCCGCTGGGGTCAGGTCGGGCATGTCCCCCTGCAGGCGGAGTCAGCAAGAAAAATTTGGCACAGCCAAGCGATATTCCAAACTTGCCGCAGAACAAAACGGGAAATCGACCCCAGAGCGTCAGCTTCGTCGTCGTCGCCGCTGCCGCCGCCGCCGTCGTCGTCGTCGTCCCCCTTCGGTGTCGGCGGCGCCGGCCGCAAGGCCTTCCCAAGAAATAATGCTCAGACGATTAGCAAAAACAGTCAAAGCAGAATCGGGGAATCGTCCCCAGGCTGTACCTTTACTATTATTAAGTATGCCTCCTGTAGAGGGCCATATCCCCCTACAGGCGGACGTTGCAAGATACATGAATAAAAAGTCGAACGGTATTCAAAAACAGTCAACACATCATGAGGAAATCGCCCCCAGGCTATACATTTCCTATATTTGAATACTCCTCCTCTAGAGGCATGCCCGACTTAACGATATTCAACAATAGCCACATGATATTCAAAACCATAATGGAAACCTAGAAGTCGCCCCAGGAGGGCTCCAAGACGCCCCGAATGGTCCTGATAGGCAACCGTCGTCGTCATCAACATCGTCCATATCCTCGCCATTATCTCACTCCTTCTCCTTCTCATGATCGCCACGCTCTACTCGCCCCTGCCCTTCCTTCGTGCCCCCCCCCCTGCGCAACCCTGCTCGCCTCACTCTCTACTACTCATTCCCCCCTGTGCTCCTACTCCTCCTCATCCACCTCTTCCTCCTGTCCCCCTCCTCATCTTCCTCCCCATACTCCGCGCCCCCCTCCCAAACCTCAGGGTCGGCGGCAACGGCCGCAAGGCCTTCGCAATAGTCAAACGACATTGAAAACATAATCGAAACTGAATCGGGAAATCGCCCCCAGGCTATACATTTACTGCTTTTGAATGTTCCTCCTCTGGAGGGACATGCCCGACTTAACGATATTCAAACACAGCAAAACGATGTTCACAAAAAGTTAGAACATAGAAACAGAATCGGGAAATCGTCCCCAGACGATACTTGTGGTATATTTGCGTAGGCCTCCTGTGGAGGGCCGCGCCCGACGTCGCGCCAGGGCCGGCGCCGCCACGGCGTGCGGCGCAGGCCCGCCCGCGAGCGCCTGCCGACCGGAGTTCCGACGGCATGGGCCTGGAGCTCCGCAGATTCCAGAGGGGCCCAGGGACACACACACACACAAAAATAAATGCACACAATTCGCAGGATTCCCTCTATTGCCCATTTGTCTTTGATTTTCGTCTTCCCCCAACGTCCCATATTTGCCCACATTTGCCTGGGACTCGAGCTCAGCAGATTCCGAGGGGCCCAGAGACACACACAGACACACACACACACACAAGTACATACAAATCGCAGGATTCCCCTGTTCCGTGTTGTTTTGTATTCCCATCCTTCCCCCCACGTTCCATATTTGCCCACATATGCCTGGAACTCGAGCTTAGCAGATTCCGAGGGGCCCAGGGGCACACGCAAATTAGTATACGCACGAATACCAGGATTCCCACTATGGTCAATGTTTCTGTTGTGTGCTCGTCTCCCTCCCACTCCCCATGTTTCCCCACATCCTCCTGGGACGCGACGATTACTTGTGTCTGCATGCTTGCATGTTTGCTCCTTCCCTGAAAACTCTCATCTGAGGGCTACGGAATCTGGACCCACCCGTCGGAAGACGTGGGCAAAAGCGTGGAGGTAGGAAGGGATTGGAGGTAGATCCGGATCCTGCCCGCCCCCCCGAAGATGAATGAAAAGGGAACGACGTTCGCGGATGGAAGCAGGCAGGCGCCTAGAAGTAGACTGGGACAAAGGGACCCAGAAGCACCCACTTGCAACGACCGATGGGTACATACTAGAGGGCTCGGAGGAGGGGGGGGGGGTCGGAGGATGGGGAGGTTTTCGGAGGAGGGTGAGGCGTTCGAAGGGGGGAGATGCTCCCTGGCCAGGCCCATCCCGAACCCTGCAGCGGTGCACACGACACGCCCTCTCCTGCAGTGCCGGGAGGGCGTGCGCACGGCTCCCGGGCCCAGGAAGCGGCCAGGAGGCAGAGGAGGCGTGCAGACATCGCCGCCCGACGTCTGGCCGACCCTGGAGGCCCTGAATAAAGGGGCCCCAGAACACACAAATAAATACACACAAATAAAACTATTCCCAATATTTTCATATATTTTCTGGGTTTCTGTCTTCCCCCTCGCTTCCCATATTTTCCCATATTTTCTGGGGAATCGAGGATTAATTGTGTCTGTGTGTTTTTGTCCCCTCCTGACTGAAGCCAGACCTGCTGCCACCCACTGCTGCTGGTCCCCGCCGGCCTCCGCGGGTGGAGGCGACCTCGCCTTCCCGCCGCCGGCCTCCGCCGACCCTCCGCGCGCCTCCCCGCCGAGGAAGCGACGCCGTGGCTCCTGCGACCCTCGAGGGCACCGCCCACCTGCGTGGCACGCCGCACCCCACTCGGGGGGGAGGGGGCCCGGGCCTCGATCCTGGCAGCCTGCCGTCGACTTCGGCGGTCTGCTCCTACATTGCTCTCAGTGGTGGTGGTGTTCCTCGACCCTCGGCCTCACGGGGCCCGCTTCTGGGGCTCAGGACCGTCGGAGACGGCTCTGGGGCGAACAAAACAAGCGAGCACGGGGACGATGTCGGGGCCTCTGCAGGCCCAGGCCCGCGACATTGTGTGTTTTTGTGCCTGGCGTGGCCCTCTGAGGTTTGGAACCCATCCCGCGGACAAGTCTCTTTGACGGCCCCCAGGCCTGGTGAGGGCTCCCAGAGGCCGATCTGGAGGAATAAGCAATGACATAAACATTAAAACAACCTCGGAGGTCCGCGCGGATTTCTCGGATCGGCGCTGGGCCCCCCAGGCGGCACCTCCGGCGCCGCCCCTGGCGCGCTGCGCGCCCCAAGGGGGGGGCCCAACGCCGATCCGAGGAATCCGCGCGGACCTCCGAGATGTTATGCGTATGTCAGTCTTTGTTCGGCGACACACAAGAGTGACCTTCCAGAGCGCTAAAAATAGCACTCCAGACCTTTAGATCGATCTGGATTGCCTCAAACCTCGACAGGAATTAAGACGTCGACGTCCTGGTGCTATTTTTTAGCCATCCTGGAAGGTCAGGGCAAGAGTGACCCTGGGTAAGGGTGACCGTTGGTGCGCTGCCTTTTGGGGGGCCGCGGGGGGCCGAACACGAGCGCGCAAGGCGCTACTACCGCATCGCGCTCGGCGATCGGGGGACCCCGGGCGGGCCCGCACCAAGGGTCCCTCCGGCGAAAGGCCACTCTTACGCGTATAGCCGATTTGTTTCCCTCGAAACAGTCCCGCAACCTACAGTCGCCACTTCCTTAACGGGCGAATGACGGTATAAAATAAACTTTTTCGCTGTCGGGGGCGCCTGTCCCAGGGCGGCTGGAAAATGTATACCCTTACGGTGGCACCGTAGGGGTATAAACTTTCCAGCCGCCCAGGGACAGGCTCCCCCGACAACGAAAACAAATATTTGATACCGTTCTTCGCTCGCTGACTTCCTCACGACGCGAAAGGTCTGGGGGAGCGCGCATGGAAAAAGCCGCACCGCTGCCCCCAGCCGGGCGCGTCCAGCCCGGGGGCCGCACCGGTCCGCGCGCCGCGCGGCTCTGCTGGTGGGCTTGCTCTCCACCACCACCACCACGAGTAGGAGGGGAAGGGGGTCTTCCTCCTCCTCCTCCTCCTCCTCCTCCTCCTCCTCCTCCTCCTCCTCCTCCTCCTCCTCCCCTCCCCCTCCTCCTCCTCCTCCTCCTCCTCCTCCTCTCCTCCTCCTCCTCCTCCTCCTCCTCCTCCTATCATCCTCCACCTCCTCCCCCCTCCAGCTTGTGGTGGTGGTGGACGACAGCAGGCCCACCACCTATTGTATGGAAGGTTAGACCGTGAGACGGCCCCGCGCCGGGGAGCGGCCCGAGCCGAGGACGCTGCGGGGAGGCCGAGGAGGGGTGGGGCCCCCCGCGGTTCGAGGTGCGAGGCCCCAGTCCCTCTGCTCACAGGCTCCCGGCGGTGCCCCGGCGCCCAGACCTCCGGCCGCTCCAACTTTCTGTTGATGCCTGGGCCCCGGAGCTCTGGACCCAGACATGCTTGCGTCGTAAAAAATTCAGGACGGAGGTTTTTCGCCGTTTTCGGGCTCTGGAGGCCTTCGCCGGGCCTCGGGACCATCAAAAAACGAGTCAGGATGAAAAACCGGCCCCGGGGAAAGGGTCGGGACTTCCGAGGGCGCCGTCCTGAAAAAATCAGGACGTCGCATGTCTGGGGACCACTCCCCCGGGGCCGCTCTGCGTCCGCAGTCCTTTCCTGGCGCTCCCATGAGGGCCCGGCGAGGGCCCCCAGAGGCCGCAGACGGCCCCAACCCCGCCGCTGTACACAAAGTGTGTGGGAGCGTCTTGTGGAGCGGCGCATCTCTGGGAGGTGCGGGGTGTGCGTTCCGGAGGCGCACCTCGCGGCCGCACCTCGCCGGGGAGCTCTCGGCCGGGGGGGGGGGGGCGGGACCCAGATCATGCGCTACCGAAAAATTTCGGTAGCGAAAGCCGCTACCGGTCGTTTCGTTTTCGGCGCCCCAAATCGGTAACGGTTACCAGTCGCGACCGGTCGCTACCGGTCGCGACCGGTAACCGTTACCGGTCGCGACCGGTAGCGACCGATGCGACAACTTGCGCAAGATAGCCCAGAAACAGCATCTTACGTAAGATGCCTGGGTCAGCAGGTGGAATACCACATCTTACTTTTTTCTTACGTAAGATAAAAGTAAGATGTGCATTTTCGCCTGGTAACCCGTGCTGGATGATAGGTCTGATGTAGGATGTAGGTGCACCTAAGGATGTATGTATGATGTTGCATGTAGGATGTATCATGACATTTGATGTAGCATGAGGTAGGATGGCATATGTACGCATGATGTTGCTATGATGTGGGATGTATGATGTATATATGTGATGCAGGATGTAGCAGGACGTTGGATGTAGGATGTAAGGTGACGTGGGATGGCGTAGGATGTAGGCATGATGTAGGACGTTGGATGTAAGCTAACATGGATGTAGGATGCATCATAACTTAAATGTCTCAGGCTGTCTTGGGATGACGTAAGCTGTATGATGGCGTAGGTTATAGGTTGAATGATGAGGTGGGATGAAGAGCAGTCAGTCTTTTTGAAGATCGAGGACCGAGGAGCATTCAATCCGTTTCGAAGAACAGTCAACTCTAGAGTACCCGACCCTCCTCCCCCTCCCCACCCTTTGAAGTCACCACGCTGGATGCGCCTCGGAGTTCCTAGCGGCGTGAGTCAGGGCTCTTCCAGGGCCCTGGCGCGACGGTTCGCCACCTCCCTCCCAACCCACCCTGCCCTGAGCCCTGACACCTTCCCCATGCAATCGTCCACGCGCTGGATCCGCTTCGAAGTTCTTGGCAGCGGGAGCCTGGGCCCCCTCGACTGGCCCTGGCGCGTCGGTTCGTGCCATCCCTACCCTTGCCCGTTCTCAACCTTCCTCTTTGAGACGTCGCAACGCTGGATTCGCTTCGAAGTTCTGTATGGCGTAAGCCTGGAGCGCTCCGAATTGCCCCATGCCCAAATTCCCTGTGCTATCACCATCCCCATCACCTCCTTCTCCTCCTCCCACTCTTTCCCCTTATCCTCCTCCGCCCCTCCTCTCCTCCTGCCGTTTTGGGCTCGGGCCCCCGCGAGGCCCGCTTGGCTCGGGCCCGCGCGAGGCCACATGGCCGACTGGTCTGGACCAGGGCTCCCAGGTACTTTTCTTGGTGCGGTCATCGACCCACCAGACCTCCTGGACATCGAGCGTCCTGGGGCTGCCCCAGGATCTTGGGGCCTCGAGCTCCCAAACGAGGCAGAGCTTCAGGGGACGCGGCCGTGGCCTCCGCCGCGCGCTATTCCATGGCGCGGGCTCCCCCCATTGCCGCAATGGGCACCGTGGCACGTGGAGGTGCCAAATCCCCTCGACTGCCCTGTTGGGTGGTACTACCCGCCCTGGCAGCATGTGCCACGGTGCTGGCTCGTCCCATTTTGGGCGCCGCGCCAGCGCCGTGGGGTCCACGACCCCGAGAATGTCCTCCTGATTTGGGAGGCGCCAGAGTTGGACTACCCGTATGGGTGATCTTGGGATTGGAACCATTGTCAGGCCCGTATTGGGGTCCGATGGGTTCTTGGACCCATGGGGTTGATGGAGCCTCCATGAGGTTCCTACGCCCCCCTCCCCCCCTCACCGTGGTACACGTTTGGCATTTGTGCCAATTGATGCTATTATCCAGTCCAGGTACGCATGGTACGCGTACCGCTTCCAGCCTGGCGTGCACGCGGTCAGCGGCAGCCACGGGGAGCCGTTACGTCCGCTCCCGAGGTTCCACGTGCGCCCGTGAGCCAGGTCACAGGGCCATGGGAAACAATCCCATTCCTCCTCCAACTCCTCCCTCCTTTTCGTCCGTCCTTCTCTTCCTCTGTATCCGCCCTCCCCTCTTCTCCTCCCTCTCAACTGTTTCCCTGGCCTTCTCATCCTTCTCCTCCTGTTCCTGTTCCTCCTTCTCCTCCTCCTCCTCCTCCTCCTCCTCCTCTTCCTCCTCATCCGTCTCCTCCTCCGCCTCATCCTTCTCCTCCTCCTCCTCCCCATCCTCCGTCTCCTCCTTCTCCATCATACACCGCCCCCCCCTCTGTCTCTCCCTCCTCTTTCTCTTCTGCCGACGCTGGGCGAGCCTTTTAGGCCGAGGAGCTGGTTCCAGGAGGCCGCCCCCGCCCCCTCCTCCCTGGAGAACCCCGCCGCCGTCTCCCGACGGGGCTCCCGCGGCGCCCATGGCCGCGACAGTCACGCCCAGGAGGGGCACCCCTGCCCCGAGGGTCCCCATCTCGACTGTGGATGGGGTGGACCTCGGGGAGGCCCTCATTCAGCACGTGGAGCTGCAGGGCGCGCGTGACGCGCTGCAGCTGGGAGCGTATCACCACCTTACCAAGGACAAGGCGGTGAACGCTCCCAGCTTGTGCAGAAACCCTGCCTTGGTGGAAGGGCCCGAGGGGGAAACATTAACACAACGGAAGCCTCAGGGTCGTGGACAAGGGCGTGTAGTGGGATCCCCCCTTTGAAGAAGCGCAAGGGCACTCCTACATCCCCTTCTTTCTCCTCCACCTCCCTCCCTCCTTCTCATCCCTCCGTCTCCTCCTTCCTTCTCCTCCCTCCTCCTCCTCCCTCACCCCTCCCCCTCCTTCTCCTCCCTCCTTATCCTCCCTCCCCCTCCCCCTCCTTCTCCTCGCTCTCCTCCTCGTCCGCCCCTTCTCATCCTCATTCACGTCCGTTTCCTCTTCGCACCGTTCCTCCCAGGTGGAGCTGCTCCTCCGCCAGTTGCCCGAGGTCGAGTGCAAGTGGTCAACTATGAGGGACGCCTGCATCGCGGTGCTCAGGAAGTGCCGCCATGGGCGACAATCTCGATTAGGAGATGTTGGATGTTGCGGATGATGGGGCCGATCAGGGCGAGGGGGAGGAGGAGGAGGAGGAGGAGGAGGAGGAGGAAAAGGAGGCGGAGGAGGAGGAGAAGCAGGAAGAGTCACAAGGTTCCATCTCTTTATCTCAGCCCACACATCCTAACAATAACCTGCCTCACAGCCCGTCCCATCCCCATCCTCACGTTACCCATCATTCTCTCAATCCGTTCTTGGTTCGTTTCCCCCACACGCTCTCCCCCCAGTTTCCTGTTGACGACGGCACCAGAGGCGCAGCTCAGATTCGTTCCAGATTGGCGTGTGTGTGTTTGTGTGTGTGTGTGTGGGGGGTCTATTTCGGAGAGGTGCCAATCTAGAATACCACACGTCGTTCTTACGCTGCACAATCGTAATACCGCCATGCATCTTACGAATGTCTTACGTAAGACATTCGTAAGATCCACGATGATCTTACGTTTGTCTTACGTCATACAAACGTAAGATCTTACGACTGTCTTACGTAAGATAAGCGTAAGACATATGATGATCTCACGTTTATCTTACGTCACACAACCGTAAGATCTTACGAATGTCTTACGTAAGACGTTCGTAAGATATTACGTTGGTCTTACGTAAGAAAGTCGTAAGGTCTTACCTCTGTGGTTCGTCCATCACCCTGGCAGGTACCCGAGGTCGTCGACCGAACCGAGCGGCTCGCCCGAGAGCAGGGGCGGGTCGCTCGCCGACAAGCTCATGTGCGTGCTCAAACACTTGCGGCGGGTTCGGGACTCGCCAGAGCGACGGCGACAGGCCCCTGAGAGGAGGGTGAGAAAGAGTAGGGTAGGGATGAGAAGGAGGAGGAACATGAGGAGGAGGAGGAGGAGGAAGAGGAGGAAGAGGAGGTGGATATGGGGAAGAGGAGGAGGATGCTAATGACCAGGTGGCTGACGAGGAGGAGGATGAGGAGGAGGAGGGGGACAATGAGTACGGAGAGGGCCCTAGTACCCTTCCTCGCTCTGCCCCCCTCCCCCTCGCCATGGGCCACCATCTTCCCAAATCCACATCCCGTCATACTCCTCTCCTCTATAGCCCCTTCCACCCTCCAACCTCTTCCTCCCTGCCTCGTCTGCTCATCCTGCCCCTGTTCTCCCTCGCCCTCCATCCAGCTCGTTCTCCCCTACCCCCCGTCCTTCCTCCGTACCCTCAACCCCCGCCCCGTCCTTTTCATCCCTCCTCCTCCCCCGTCCTCCATTCACCCGCCCACGTAATGTCTTACGCTTATCTTGCGTAAGATATTCGAAAGTTATCAATGGGAGCCCCGTTCCTCCGCCCCGTTTCCCATTGAAGGCTCTCTCGGGCTGCTCGGAGGCGCAGACGGACACCATGAACTACTACTTCCACCTCATGGGACTGGCCCCAGAGAGGTTCATCCCCAGGACCTCGCCTGCTTTGCGCGACGACGAGGATGTAGATGATGATGCGAAGAAGGCAGAAGAAGATAATGAGGAGGGAGGGGGACAGGTGGATGAGGAGGAGGGAGGGTGGGAGGGAGGGAGGGACGGAGGAGGCGGAGGCGGGCTGGGCGAGGATGAAAGGGATGATGGGGAGGAGAAGGACGCGTATGAGGAAGGGAAGAGCAGGAGAGGACAAGGGGGAGTGGGAGGAGGGAGGCCACGCTCTGAGAGAGGCAGTCCAGTTGGCCCTCACCCAATCTGCACTGCCTCTGGCAGAGCGTGGCCTCTCCCTATTCGGCTTTCCCCGTTTCCGCCCTTCCCGCGGTGCTGGGCTTTTCCCAGCCCGCCAACCTCCGCTCGCGCAGGAGGAGGCCGTCCTTCTCCGCCAGGGCCGCTGGCAGCACGGACATCCCTCCGGTGGCGCTGGCCCCAGCTGGAGGTGCGGGGCAGGGGTCAATGATCGTAGGAGGAGGGCGAGGGGCTGGAGGAGCAGAGAAGGATGATGATATGAGGGGTAGAAGATGAGGATGATGAGGGGATGATGGTGAGGAGGAACTGGTAAGGAATTCCGACGACGACGACAACGACGACGACCAAGACGACGACGATTAGGATGAATACGGCTACGAAGACGAAGACGACGACGATGACGCTGTGCTCCTCCTCCTCCTCCTCCTCCTCCCCCTCCTCCTCCTTCTCCTCCTCGTCCTCCTGCTCCTCCTCCTCCTCCTCGTCCTCCTCCTCGTCGTCCTCCTCCTCCGAAGATGGAGATGAGGATAACAGGGGGGGTGGATGAGGGTTCCCCACTCGAACGCCGCCAGGTGCGGACGACGGCGACCTGAGTGACGACAGCGAGCTGGGTCAGGTCGACGGGCCGATCAGGGACACTGAGCTGGGCAAGATCGACAGGCCGATCGGGGACACTGAGCTGGGCAAGATCGACAGGATGATCAAGGACACTTCGCTGGGCACGATCGACGGGTCGATCAAGGACACTTCGCTGGGCGAGATCGACGGGTCGATCAAGGACACTTCGCTGAGCACGATCCACGGGTCGATCAAGGAGGAGGAGGAGCTGGGCGAAGATGAGCTCATGGAGCCCCGCGCCTGCCGCCCTCGGGGGGAGAAGGAGGAGGGCATGATGATGAGGAGGTGGAGGATGCCTCCATCGTTGGCCTGCCAACATATGTAATTAGAAAAAGGTTATGTGGACGGGCAGGGACAAGTAGGATGCCTTTGGGGGGGGGCACGTTTTAGGGTTACCTAAAGGCCTTCGGCCTATCCCGCCAGAGAACCCATGGTTGTTGATGTGGGAGCGTAATGTATGTTGGTCGGGAAATCATGGTGTACACGTTTGGTCAGATGCCTGATCTCATAGGTTAGATGCGTCATTGGCGTTTGCTGTGATGTCGAGGGTGATCTCTTTTGGATCCTAGTTGACACAATTTCGATGTTATACACCATCGTCTTCTTCTTCCCCTACCCCATGCCACACACACTCCCCTTGTATTCCTTCCCGACCCTCCCTCCCCCATCATCATATCCCCCACATCATGTATTCCCCCTCCGTCCCCCATCCACCCGCCATTCTCCTCCATCTCATCCTCCTCATGCCGCAGATGCTCCAACCTCACCTGTTCCTCCTACGGCTTCCACCTGCCCATGCCACATCTAATTCGAGGCCTCCCCTCTCCTCCTCACCGTGGTCGTCCCTCTCCTGGCCTTCCTCATCACATGCATCGCCCAGTGGGCCTTCCTCATCACATGCACCACATGCATCGCGTAGCCATTTAGGCTTTAGGCCCAGTGGGATTGGAGCTGTCACGCACCTGGCGACAGACGGCATGGCGTGCATGCTGAAGGGGTACGGCATTGTGCTTGGCGACGCGGAGTCGCCGCTCTCTCCGATTGGTCTTCTTCGCCGAGACGAGCCTGCGCGCGTCACGACGGAGTGCCCGAACTGCTTCTCGAGGCTCCCCTACGGCGCAGAGCTGGCTTCCACCACCTCCCCTGCGATGGCTTCACTCACCTCTCCTGTCGACGGCGACGAGGCCAGCATCAAGGAGGAGCCCTCGGACTCAGAGGCCAGCATCAAGGAGGAGCCCTCGGATCCCGAGGCCAGCGTCAAGCAGGAGCTCGAGGACCCCGAGGCCAGCATCAAAGACCTCGAGGAACCCGTGGCCAGCGACACGGGCGAGCCCTCGGACTCGCAGGCCAGTTTCTTGGCTGCCGTCGCGAAGCTGTCGGAGGACGAAGCGCAGGAAGGCGACGCTGGTGGCCCTTCCCTCGCCCCGATGCCCGCCGAGACGCCCGTGAAGGCTCCGCCGGCTATTTCGCCGCCTGCGGCGATCACGCCGCCAGCAAAGAGGATTCGCATTTCGCAGAAGAGCCCGTCGGAGAAGTGCTCCCCGATCTACACGCCTGTCCCAATCGATGACGCTTTGGAAACGCCGCACATGCAGGCCAAGGTTGCGCGCTGGGGGTCGTTGGAACATTGGCTGATGGGGAGGGGGCCTTTGGGCGGGGGGGCGGGCGGGGGCGCGAGGATAGCCAACGCGCGAATGCGTTACGGCGGCAACGACCAGTGCCCTCTCCCCCCTGCTCCCCGTCCGCGCCCAGATCCTGCCCCTCCCCCAGGCCAGCTTTCGTTCCAAAGCCACCGACGCACAACCTGCACACAGGTTGCGGTCGAACCCGAAGAAGAGGTGCCCATGCCAGAAGTTTCGGTTCCTGCCACTCAGTTGCCGCCGCCTGGCGCCATGGGCATCGTCATTGGCGACGGAGCTCCGACGGCGATTCGTTGGCGTACGCCGTCGCCTTCGCCTTCTTGGCGCTCGCAATGCCCGACGTTCACGCTCGAGTCCCCATCGCCGCGCAGCCCAGAGAGCTTCTGCGACGAGTCAGAGCTGATGGAGCTGGCCCAGTGGATCAAGAACGAGGCTTAGACTAGCTGCTTGAGCTGGGGGTGGCGCTGGGTTTAGAGCAGCTGGCGAAGTTGCTCATGGGGCCTACATACACAAGACGGGCGTCGCGACAAGGCGCCGCACTAGATTCAACCGTTCTAGCTCGACGGCTGTTTGGGGTAGCCGAGTCAAAAAACATCGCCATCGACACAGCACGTGAGCAAACATCACATGCACATGTGGTTTCGTGGAGGGGCACCCTATTCGTTTTGCATCCCTCATCCTCATCCTCCAGATCCCTCTCCTTATCTTCATCCTCCTCATATGGATCCACCTCCTCCTGCTCCTCCTCCCGAGCCAGCTCCCCCCCGAACGCCCGATCGTTCTTTGGGCAGTAGGCGCAGGACACTGTATGGGGGGGCAGAGGAAGAAGGCAGTAGACGGTATGAGGAGGCAGTAGAATGCAGCACGAAGAGGCAGTAGGAGAAGGCTCAGGACTCGGAGGAGGCAATAGGAGGCGCAGGACGATGTATGTAGGCCCGATTGGTACAGGACAAATGCCAAACTGAGGATTAACAGGAGGAAGGACGAACGGCGAGAGAAGGGGAAGTGGGCGGGGAGAACGAAGAGCAATGAAGAGTTCGCAGTGTTTCTGAGGATCGAGGAGCAGTTCGCAGTGAAGTAACAATCAGGTGGAGATGGAAGGCCGAAGATAAATTCGCATGGTGCGCCTCGAAATTCTGTGCGCCGTGCGCCTAGGCCCCTCAGAGGGCCTTGGTGCATCGGCTTGGGCCCTCCATCACCCCGTCCGTACCCATCCCCCTGCAAGGCGTCGCCACGTCGGATTCGAAGCGAAATGCAGTTCGGGGCGTGCGTGGGCCATTCTGATTGGTCCTGGCAAGTCGGCTTGGCTTCCACTCCGTCCTGACTCACGTTTTCATGTTCACGCGCCTCCACGCTGGATACTCCTCGGAATTCTGCTCGGCGTGAGCCTGGGCCCCTCAGCTGGGCCCTGGCACCTCGACTCGGGCCCTCCGCGGCCTTGTCACGTCGCCCCCCCCGCCACCCGACGTCCACTGTTATCATGTCGCTGCCAGCCTCTCCTCCGCCCGCTCGCTAGGAGCTGGCATTGTGGATCAAGGGCGGCAGCGACGCGACGCCTTGCACGAAGCAGCCCAAGGCCAAGCCCCTGCCCGTGAACGACAGCAAGAACGTCGGCAAGCGGGCGGCCCCGAACAGCAAGATCAGCCCCGACAGTTTGTTTTCGTCTGACGACGACGACGACCACATCTTGGGCTTCGCGCGCATGGCGAAGGCCGTGCCCGCCAAGAAGCAGAAGCTCAAGGCGCCCGATATTGTTGAATTGAAGAGGCTAGAATCAGGATTATGGAAGAAGCGTGAAGGATATTTCCCATGATATCACAAAGGGATATGAGGAGAGGAAATGGTTAGTGGGGAGGAAGCATAAATTATAGGATGAGGGGTCGGATGATAGCCAGGAGGAGCAACATGTGGATGGGGAGTGTAGAAGAGGAGGACGACGAGGAGGAGGAGGAGGAGGAGGAGAACGGGTCGGATGAGACACCGAGGAGGAGGAGGAGGAGGAGGAGGAGGAGGAGGAGGAGGAGGAATGAGGAGAGCCGTCCCAGGAGGAGAGGTAAAGTCGCACTCCTCCGCCCCAACCCCGTCCTACGTTCGGTTCTGGCACCGCGGCCTACTTTTTGATTCAGCCAGCGTCTCTGGATTGTCAGTGTAGGCTACCTTGTGATATGTGTGTGAGTGAGTCCATACATGTCGTGAACAGCGCAAACAAACCAAAATCGCATTGTGTATTTTTCGCTCTGAGCATGCAGGCCATGCTGAAGGAGCAGAAGGCGGCGAGCTCGGCCAAGCAGGCCACTCCTCCGGAGCCCAAGACGGATCCCAAGAAGACCAGGACCTCGGGGCCTCAGCAGCAGAAGGTACTTGCTGCGCGTGCCTGCCGCGACGATCGTGTCCGCTCGTTGCGGCACCCTTCCCTCGGCGTAATGAACATCACCTACGGGAGCAAGGTGACATATGCATGCTATAAGGATGAGAGCAACAAACCTCGGTTGTTCGTGCAGGTGAGTTCTTCGCAGACGGACAACCATGAGTTGCTCCTTCTCAAGGTTTTGAAATACGCTTGCAAACGCGACGTAGACAAGGCAGGGGCCGTGAAATACAGGGCGAGCCTTCTCTAGTCGGGTGTCCAGGCACGCATATTCCAAGGATATTTGGGATCAGGACCCACGCCCAGGCAGAAAACAAGGTCCCAGGGGATACAACTCCGAGTGCCTGGACACATACGCTGCGAGCAGTCTGCGATTTCGTGCAGTGTGCGATGCTACCTCGACAGAAGGCGACGGCATCAAGGCTTTCGATATTGAGTAGTGTGGTCTGAACTACCCAAGAAGGGGTCAGTCTGGTGCCGCCATTGCCTTCGATCTTTGTATACCTCGTTGTGACGTACGATGCTCGCTCTGAAATGCATTCCCTCCCTCGCCTCCATCCATCTCAATTGTGACGGCGATGCTTGAAGACGTCGTGCGTTCACCAACCCAATGGTTGCATTCATGCCCTCCATCGCCTCACCGCGTGCTCAGTTTTTCAAATTACCTCGCTCCTCTCCCTCCGCCCTCATCTTCCCCCTCCTCACCCTACTCCTCCCCGTTCTCCTCCTCGAGGAGGAGGAGGATAATGAGGAGGAGGAGGACCAGAGAGAACTCAAGTTGCATCTGTCGTGTTGCCATACACCTTCCCGTCCAAGGTTCCCTCCTCATTGGTCCATGCATGTACTCAATCTCAAAACTGATTGGAGCCGAGTCATTCTCCACCTAGTGGAGAAGAAAAGGGGGAGGGAGGATGGGGGGAAGAGATGAGAGGAGAGGGGAGGAGGCGGGAGAAGGAGGGAGGAGGGAGAAGGATGAAGGAGGAGGGAGGAAGATTGATGAGGAGGGAGGATGAGGGAGGAGGGAGCAGGGAGGAGGGCGAGCAGGAGGCTGAGAAGGGAGAATTGGCACGATTTCTTGGCCTGACCAAGGGAAGTCCTGGAACCGATCCCCATGGATTTGATGGTGCCGCCGCAGTCTCAGTCACGCCCCAATCGGTGACGCATGTTGATTCAAGGGGCGCGCGGGCACCCGCTCGCACGTTTTTCAGTCGTCACGTCCAGGGTTCTGGATACCAAATAACAATTGGAGACGCACAACACATCACGTGGATGCTTGAGGGTGCGCCGAGAGTCACCGATAGGGTATCTTACTTTTATCTTACGTAAGATAAACGTAAGACGAAATATCTTACTTTTATCTTACGTAAGACGTTTCCGTCTTACGTAAGACGAAAACGTCTTACGTAAGACGATTTGCGTCTTACGAATGTCTTACGTAAGATAAAAGTAAGATGGTGTATGTAGATCATGTGAAACGCCATCGTGAGACACCCTTGGTTTTCTCGGGGTCGTCTATCCGCTGTACAGAAAAACGCCATTCCCGGATGTGAGTGGGTCCGAAATTCAGGGGCCACCCAGCGTTTCGATTTGCATTTTCCAAAGGTCAGTTGTTCCTCGAGAAGTGGTTCCGACGAGGTCTCGGATCTAAAAAAATCATTGGACCGAATTGGTTTAACAATGAACGTTGCGTTCGATAGAGCTGTGTTCTGCTCGAGACCGCGGGGGCCCAGGTCCCATCTGCCTTCGGTGTTTCAGTTCTCCAGAGAACTCCCAGCTTCGCGATGGCCCCGAAAGGGAATCGCCAGGGCAAGGCGAAGCCAGGTGCTGCCAAAAAGACCATCAAGGCGCCCCTTCTCAAGAAGCCGTCGGCCGCCAAACCTGCTGCTGCTTCTGGCGCGTGGGCGGGCTCATTGAATTTAGCGGGTGTCTTCACGGGGGGAAGGTTTTATTGAGATGCCGTGGAAGTGTTCTCCTGGCACAGAAACCAACGCAAAATACTTGACCTGGGCCTTGATCAGTTAAGGCGCATCGTTTCGTCACGCTGTCGTTTCTTTGGTTGCCCAGGTGGGACTGGAAGCGTCTGAGAGACGCGGCGCTCATGCTGACCTCTCTGGACGAGAAGATGGCACTCTTCAGGCAGCACGGGAACCCGGAAGACAAGGCGTCGCTGCACGCGGTGTTTTCAGCAGATGAAGTGAGGCCCACGTGGTTTGAATCAACACTTCATCCTTGCATTCCCTCCGCTGTGGTCATGAGTACATCCAGGTTTCCCTTCATGACATATATCCATCAACCCCTTCTCACGCTCACAATAGTTCGAGTGTGACGTGACCCCTTTCGGGGGATATAGCAGTCAACCGCCATGTCTGTCACATTTCAGACAAACCAAACCATCAACACACGACTGCTACAAGTTCTTTCAGATGTGAAGTTTATGTGGCCCGTGTGCTTGAGACTTTCATGTTACGAAAACTCGTCAACTCCCCGTTGCGCGACATTGTGGGTTTCATCATCACTTGCCTCACCCTCCCAGGGCGCTGCACGGCCGCTTCAAGACCGCTCGCAAGGCCGCCTCTCGCGATGGCAACGCGGAACCAGAGGAGGTGTTCAAGCAGGCTGATCGTTCGTTGTTTGATGTGGAGCAGAGAGGTTGAGGATGAGGAGGGCGCATTGGGGGAGGATGAAGGATGAAGGATGAGGAGGAGGAGGAGGAGGAGGAGGAGGAGTCCATTCTTCTCCTCATCCACCTCCTCTGCGAATACGGGGTTATGGTGTCTCCTCCTCCTTCTCCTCCTCCTCCTCCTCCTCCTTGAGAGGATGCGGATGAATGGCAGAGGATTCGAGCCCCGCGTTCTCTGAGGAGGGGATGAGGCGGATTGGGACGTGAAGGTCCCTCATGGTCCCTCGTCCCCCCCCCCCCCCCCGAATGAGGATGAGGAAGAGCTCAGGGGTCATCATATGCCATCTGATTCAGAGGCTGACACTGCCACCGTGGCCAAGAACGACAAGAAGAGCAAGCTGCTGATGGCGTTCTTGTTGGACCCCGATCTTGGCGATTGCTTCATGAGCCAGGCGTCGGTCATCACGTTCGAGGAAGCAGTGGAGGAGACGGGCGAGTGGATGTCGCACAAGCAGCTGATGGAGTGCTATTCGGAATCGGAGGCGGAGGAGATGATCGCGGAGAACAAGATCGAGGTGATCTTTGTTTAACTCCTCCCCTCCTCAACCCTCTCCTCCTCCTCCTCCTCCTCCTTCTCCTCGCTCCCTCTCCTCTTCCTCCTCCTCCTCCTCCTCCTCCTCCTCCCCCTTCTCATCCCCCTCCTCCTTCTTCACCTCCTCCTCCTCCTCATCACCCTCCCCCTCTCCCTCCCTCCTCCTCCTTCTCCTCCTCCACCTCCTCCTCCTATTCCTCCTCCTCCTCCTCCTCCTCCTCCTCCTCGTCCTCCCCCTCTCCCGTTTGCCTCGCCCAGGTGCGCCCGAACCCAGACAACCCGCGCCGCAAGCAGTACAAGAAGGTGACGCAGCTGCAGAAGAAACGCTTCGCCAGGAGCAAGACGCAGACGGCGTCGGGCAGCAAGAGGTGCAGCACGGGTGACATGTTGGAGGCCAGCATGGGCATGGCGGGCTTGACCGCGTCGAGCGAGTTGGCGACTCACGGCGCCAGGGCAACGCTGAAAGAGTTTGATCTTAGGATGATATGAGGGGTACTAGGTAGGACGTCTAGGACGGATGCGGCAGGAAGGGGGTATGATGTAGGAGGTCGAGGTATGATGTAGGATGTTAGAGGTTGGATGTCGGAAGGGTGATGCATGACGAATGACACGGGAGGAACTATGAGGGAGGTTGGAGGGCAGGGGCCTCGCACTTTCACTGCCTGCCCCAATGCCCCCGCCACCTTGTGAGGCGAGGACAAGGGGCAGGAGGTGAGAGACGGGATGAAGGTGGTACGAGGCAGGATGTGACATGTAGGATGCGCAAGGGGAACTGGGAGCTTGGCGTATCCTACCAGTCAGGCAGCATGCGCCACATGGGCTTGGATCTGCCTGGAGTGGGAGACGACGACCGCCCTGCAAGGGCAGCAGCTAAAAGTGGTCGTGGTGGCAAGAAGGCTGGAAAATAACGTCGCTTTCCCTCTCCGCTCACCCCTCCTCCCTCCTCAGCCATCCCTCCTCCCACGTCCATCCTTCCTCCCTAGCTCCTCCCTGCTCCCCCCCTCCTCCCTTCTCCCTCAACCCCCATACTCCCTACTCATTGGGGAGGAGGGAGGATGCAGAAGGATGAGGGAGGACTAGGGGGGAGGGAGGAGGAGGGAGGATGAGGGATCAGTAGGGAGGAGGGTGGATGAGGGATAAGCAGGGATGAGGGAGGATGAGGGATGAGGCGGGAGGGGGGAGGGGGGATTAGGGTGGAGGAGGAGACATGATGGAGGAGGGAAATAGGAGTTAGGATGAGGGAGGAGGAGGATTGGAGGGAGGAAGGAGGAGCGAGGAAGATGAGAGGAGGATCAGATGGGCCCCGCCGAGGCCGCATCGGCTGTGGCGAAAGAGCTCAAAAAGATGGGCCACTACGCCCCCATCGTCTCCAAGTTGGACCCAAGCAAGGTCAAGTTTGCAGCGAAGGCGGCGGAGGATGTGGGCAAGCTCAGCAATGCTTCGAAGGATGCGACGTGATATTAATCCGCCTATGATCCACTCCCCGAAACCCCCTCCTCCTCCTGGACAGCCTCCTCCACATCCTTCTTCTCCTCCTCCTTCTCAGCCGCCCCTCCTCCTCCTCCTCCTCCTCCTCCGTCTCCTTATCCACCGCTTCGTTCTACCCCTCCCCCCCTCCCCTCCTCCACCTCTTCTGTCAGCCCCCGCCGTGGTTGGCGCGACTGGAGTTTGTTCGGCGGCGAAAGCCCTTGCCCTTTCAGGGTCCGTCTGCACTATCGTAGCAACCCCTTTGGGATCGATCTCGCACGTTCCTCGCGCAGCGCTGGGCGCAGCTCGGACAACGATGGCAAAGCGAGCGCGAGGCCGCCAGGGCCCCGATGTGTCAGGTTGTCGCGCGTCCTTGGGTCTGAAACCAGGGAAGATGCACCTGATTCATAACCCTCCCCCATCCCCCTCGCACCACTTCCATCCCTAGACAGGAGTCTGCCTCTTGCCTGGTGAACATCATCAAGGCGCTCAACGGCTCCACAGGGAGTGCCACGATCTTGGCTGACGCCAAGAAGGCGCCGAGGGGAGAACATGAGCCCAGCGTGGGCGGCATGGGTGGTGGCGGCGGCGTGGGCGGGGTGGGATGGGGGGAGGGCATGCGAAGGATGAGACAGGGGCGGCGGGAAGATGAGGACGACAGAATCTGGAACCTTCATCAGGGAGATCTTCCCAGAGAAAGGTTGGAGAGGAGGTGTCGGGGGAGGAGGATGTGGTAGAGGAGGAAAAGGGCGAGGAGGAGGACGAGGAGGAGGGGGAGGAGGAGGGGAAGGAGTGGGGGTGGGAATGGAGCAGGAGGGCCTGGGACAGGAGAAGTTGATGTAGAGGAGGAAGCAACATTCTTTTCGAAATCACAATGGCAATGCAAATCTTGAGCCATGTTTTAGAATGGGCTGGTTAACTGCAGGCCGTGTAGCCCCAAAACCGCCCTCGCTGCCCAGGTGCTGGCGTCCATCCAGGCGGTGAACGCTGAGGCGAACATGCTTCAGCTGGACGAGCTCACCGACATCAAGAAGACCATGGCGCTGATCTCCAAGGCCAAGACCGTGCTCGACGATGCCACCTCGCTGGACTTCAACATGGACGCTTAGGCTGCCATGCGAGCAGGGCAGGGATCAGATATGCTCACTGCCAACGTTCGCATTCTTCGAACACCCCATCGGAAGGGTACCTTAGTGTTCTTCGTGTGTCTCCCCTCCTCACACAACTCTTGGGCCCAATCGTTCGGGCCCCGTCCAAAAAAACCTCGGCCGTGAGCAAGGGACTTCGCGCTCTTGACCCGTCTTGTGATATTTCCTGGTTGCGCCCCCCAGCAGGTGCCACCGTGCAACGACGTGTTAGCAAACAGAAGGTGAATTTGACAATGCATCTCGAGGTTTGCGCTCGTTGGCGATGAGCGGGGGGCGAACATCCTTGCGAGGGCAAGCGGTGGCCATTCGTTTGCGGCGACGCCGCTGATGGAAGGGGCGATCTCAGAAGGCCTTTTAGCAATGGAGAGAACTTCTCAGAAGGTCCTACTTATTTTCGACCATCATTGGTCCCCCTCCTCCTCCAGCTTCTCCTCCTCCTCCTCCTCCTCCTCCTGCTCCGCCTCCTCCTCCTCCCCCTCCTTTGCTCCTTCGCCCCCCCCACGGGACTGTTCATTGTATATTGTAACTCCCTCCCTTCTAAGATGCCTCAGCGGAGCAGGAATGGCCCTGTGCGTATAACTCCCTGGCATTCTGTGGGCGTTCTTAGATTGACGCGTCTTGCAAGGCCTCCTTCTTTTTAAGACGGCACTTCTGAAGGGTGCCGACCTTGCCGACGGCGGCATGCAAAGGCTTTTTTTTCGGTTGGCTGCGTGGCGCCCGACTGTGCCCGACGGCCCGCTATCGAGCAGCGCGCTGGCAGCGCGCATCAGAGATGTTCACGCCCCCTCTCTTAACGTCTCTCCTGGTTTCTCAGCTACCCATCCAACCGCCCCGTAGTGATAACAGCATTCGCGCGCTCAGTAGCGTGAGCATAGGGGCTCGAATCACCAGAGCCCATCGTGCTACATGGCGCCCAAGAAACAGAGACGCCTAAATCCCGCCGAGGCGGGCGATGGCGGCCCTGGCGATGCATCTCCAGATCCAGGGGTTCCAGAGACACAGTTTTCAAATCTCGGCACGCATCTATTGAAAGCTTGGAGCTGGGGCCTTATGCCAGCGACTGAAGTCCAGAGGATATCGGCAGCAGCTTTCAGGGACGGCCTCCACCACAGCGAAATAGAACGCCTGGCCAGCTTAGGCCAATGGGGGCACTACCCAGGGAACGTGCACAAACAGATCACCATAATGCTCGGGAACAATTACCTGCCGAAGCCGGTGTCGGTCGAGATCCCCTTCGTCGACCCCAAAACAACTGAGGTATCCGACACAAGTTGTTCTGTGTTGTTACCTCATGAGTGGTTCTCGACATTATTCCACCAGTACCCTTCCGAGTTCGAGACCATCTTCGGTTGCGACCGCCTGGCCTACTTCTGGGAGCACGCGAGCAGGTGACTGTTTTTTTGGGTCCGAAATTCGCCACGCCCACCACGCCACCCCAGTGCCGACAACAATAACGTGCACACAATGTCAAACAACAATACATGCCACCACTAAAGACACCGTTGCAACTCGCGCCCCAGGTGTGTCATTAAAAATCCGCTCCAGGGACGACCCGCGGCTTCGCGGCCATCCTGCGTGGGCCGTGGCTAACCGTGGGACTACGCTGTTGCCGCTCAGAATACACGGCGACGGCGCAGAATTCCTAACTCGTGATAGTTTGGTGACTGTCAGCCTTACTGGTTTATTAGCGACGGGAACCACAAAATCACTCACCTTGAACTTGGCGTCTTTGCCAGCAAGTATCATGGCAAAAGCTAGACACCACGGCGGTCGTGACAGCTTTATTCAGATATGGGAGGTTTTGAGATGGTCTTTTAACGCCCTGGCCGAAGGCAGACACCCCACCACAGATACCACGGCTTTGCCTGTACCCTTGTAATGCCCAACGCAACGTAGGGTACATCGAAAACCCACGTGGGTTAAGGCGTCCGTACCGAATCATCCGCCTTTTCTGTGTCTCAGTCTCCCCTCGCTCTCGCTTCCCTGCGCTGGTGCCAGGGCCCGTGCGCGGCTGCATAGGCGACGTAGCTGCGCTTTGAGGGAGGAGGAGGGGGAGGTGGTGGTGGGAGGAGGGGGAGGGAGGAGGGAGGAGGGAGGAGGGAAGAGGGCGAGGGAGGAGGAAGAGCACGAGAAAGAGCGAGGAGAAGGCGGAGGGCGGAGAAAGGAACCCTTTTCAAGGAAGGTGAGTAGGTCGGTCGTGGCATACTTACGCTTAAAATACCCCCAGCATCACGGGGGAGTCGGATTGGAAGGGCGGCCCCCTCGACCCAGAGCGGGAGCGTCTTGCGGGGCAATTGTTATGTACTCCCGAGAAGCCGTTCAGAGCGTTTATTTATGCCGTCCTTGGTGATTTGGAGTATTACGCTTCACATTTACAGATGCCTTTCCCAAACGACGAGCGTTTCTGTTGGATCTGCACGTGCCACCGAGGCGAGGGCGAGAACGCCTGGAATAATTTCATCGAGGATTCGGGCCCCGCTCCCTTTCAATCGGCGCCCCCAGGGGGTGCATCGTGAAAAACCGTTTGCGCACCCCGTACCCCCCTTGGGACCCTCCCCCTCCCAGAGGAGACTGCGAACCACTGGAAGTTCCACGAACGGGACTATCCAGTAACCCACCCTTTGTACAGCATATGGGGCGTCACGATCAGGGCCTTGTCGCTCGACGTGATGCATTGCATGGACTTGGGTATAACTGGTCATACGGTCGCAAACGTCCTCTATGAAGTGGTGTTCGAACAAGAACGCGGCCCGAGAGCCGCAATCATTTCACGTTTGTGGGCAAGGATACAAGAGATTTACCGTGACTCTGACCTGGACCACCGCTTATCCACGTTGAAATTGGCCACGTTCGTCGCAGATAAAGACGCACCGCACGCAGATTACCCCACACTGTCTAAATCTGTAAAGGCGGCAGAGGCGCGGAGCCTCGCTTTCGTGGCGTACCAGCTTGCCAAAGATTATGACGATGGCTCACGGATTCGTAAGACGAGAACGCTATTATGTAAGAGCCTGTGCCAAATGTACCATGTCATGTCGGAAGGGGGCATGTTTTTATCGGGTGCCGAGTGTGCAAAGCTGCAGCGTGGATGCGACAACTTTCTGGTGTGCTACCAGGCCTTGTCGAGGGACGCCATGGATGCTGTGAAATATAAATGGTCTACCGTGAACAAGCACCATTTCACATTTCATCTCAGTAGGCAAGTTCCCTTAAATCCAAAATGCGTGTGGTGCTACCAGGCAGAGGATTACCAACGGTTTGTGACACGAGTTGGTAGTGCCAGCGCGGTAGGCTCGCCCATTACGTCGGTCAGCACTAAAGTTGCAGAGAGGATGCGGTGCGGCAGACATAGATAAGACTTCGTCTGCACACGCGTTGAGGTGCCCCGCTTTGATGGAAACGCATATGTGGCTAACCAAAAAAGGAGAAAGTAGAAAGGACGTTGGGAGGAGGTCGGGGGAAGGCAAGAGGGATGGAGGAAGGGCAGGAAGGAGAGGAGGGAGAGGAGGGGAGTGGTGGATGGGAGGATGAAACGGCTGCAGGACTGGCACGTCAAGGGGGCACGGCGTGCCCGTCTTCGTCGTCGTCGACCCCTCTCCCTCCCCCTTCCTCTTTTGCTTCTCCTTCCTCGGATGCCTCCTTCTCCCCTCCCTCATGCCCACCGGCCCCTCCTGGTCCTCCCGCCCTCTCCCTTCATCCCCTTCGTTCCCTCCCTGGCATCCTTTCCCTCCCGTCTCGAAGGCGGCTCCCGCTAACATCCCCTGGGGTCGGACTGAAGGATGCCGCGCGGGGCCCTTCTGTCCGTTCCGTGGGGATCGGTCCACGATGCCATCAACGAGGCCTTCTCGCCCTTCCCTCTCCCCGCCGCCCCAGCTGCTCATGCGCCTGGCGCCCTAGTCGGGGTGGCGGTTCTTGAGTTCACGCGTGGCTGCACGGAGTAGGCATGTTCATATCAATCGCAAGCAAGGGCCCTTCCCCCTCCCTTGCCCCCGACCACCACTTTCCCCCCGTCACCGCGCAGAGGGGCCATGCCCGTGTTCATCCTCCTCCCTTTTCTCCCCAATTTCCTCCTCCTGCCTCCCCCCTCCTTCTATACATCTGCCCCTGCGATGCTCATCCCCTTCCGCCCTCCCCGCCTCCAGATCATCCAGTGGGTGGCTTTGAGGGGGTGGTGCTTGCTCGCAGATTGATTTCGAGGCTGCGAAGCTCAGCCGTCCCCCGCGCCTCTGTGGAGGCAGGCCTCGCCCTGGCCCGAGGAAGAGGACGGGGACATGAGCAGGGACAGGAGGAGGAGGAGGATGAGTATGACCAGTCAATCCAGGAGAAAGAACAAGAACCAGAGGAGGAGGAAGGCTAATGAAGGACTGAGGAATGAGGAACTATGTTTTCAAGGGTTCACTGGGCTTCCCCGAATTATGGGATTCCCCGCGCTCCCTTTGCGAGCCAAAGCTGGGTTTCTCCCACGTACCTTAAACATGGGGGTGCGAGCCGTATCCCATGTGGGAAGGCCGACAATTGCTGTGCGCGTGCCGCGATGCCCACATTTCCCGCGCGCCATCGTTGACGAAAGGTATCCCTCTCGACCTCATTTTTCAGGGAAGCAAAGTGAAACCTTGAAACGCATGATCTTACGTTTATCTTACGTAAGATAAACGTAAGATGGTTATGCGTGGGGATGGGAAACGGCGCAGAGAGATAGAGGAGGGGGAGGACGAGGGAGGAGGAGGGCGGCGGATAGGGACCAGGAGGGAGGAGGAGGGAGGAGGAGGGAGGAGGAGGAGGAGGAGGAGGAGGAGGAGGAGGAGGAGGAGGGGCAGGAGGAGGGGGCGAATGACCAGGAGGAGGGAGGAGGTCTCTCTCTCTCCCTCCACCTGGAGCCTGCGCCTGCGCGCCTTGCGACCTGGAGGTGGTCGGCGCGCGCCAGACAAGGTCAGTCTCTCCCTCCCCTGTCGGCCCCGCGCCACCGCCTGCTTTCTCTCTCTTTCTCTCTCTCTCTCTCTCTATTTCTTCTATCTAGTCTTCTCCTTGCCATGGCTCATCCACTGCCCCCCCGCCTTGTCTGCATCATGGCTTGATCCCACCCCCGCCGCCCTGCCGATGTCGCCGCGTTGGGCGTGGCTCGAAATTTCTGTGCAACACTGACCTTGGCCTCATGGGGCCTTGGTGCGCCGATTCGGGCTGTCGCTGGGGAGGAGAGGGGGCGGGGGTTCTCTGGTCATCCAGCGTCCGTTGGGACGTCGCCATGCTGGACGAGCCTTGATTTTCTTGGCGGCACAAGCCTGGGCCCGCAAGGATGCCCTGTGTCGTTGGCCCGAGGGGCAATACCTTAATCTTCATTCTCTTTCCCCCTCCCTTTGGCGGTCACCACGCTGGATGCGGCTCGAAATCCTGGACGGCGTGGGCCTGAGCCCCCAGGGGGGCCCTGGCGCGTCGAGGTGCCCTCGGTTCGAAGGCCATCAGTCAGCATCCTCGTCGTCGTCGTCGCCCTCCTCCTTCTCCTACTCCTTTTCCTCCTGTTGGCTGTCACCACGCTGGATGCGGCTTGAGATCCTGGACGGCGTAGGCTTGAGACCCGAACGGGGCCTTGGCGCCTCGATGTGCTTTCGGTTCGAGGGCCGCAAGTCCTCATCCTCGTCGTTGTCCTGCTGGTCTTCCTCCTCCTCATCCTCCTCTGCCTCCTCCTGCTTATTCTCCTGACGGGTGGTGATGTTTGTGATGCCGAGGATGCTGATTGAAGTTGGTGATGATGATGATGATGATGATGATGATGATGGTGGTTGTCAGGACGATTGTAACTGTTTATCATGTCGATGAGGATGCGATTTATGTTGGCCATGATGTTGATGTTGATAGGGGTTGCGAGGATGATTATCATTTCAGAGGCATTGAGGAATATGATGGTAAAGGCGATGATGATATGATGATTATGATGATGGCGATGCTGATGATAACGGTGATGATGATGATGGCGATGATGGTTATGATGGTGGTGGTAGTGGTGCATTTCATTTAGTGAGTCTGGCTTGAGACAAGGTACGTCTTACGTTTTGCCGAAAAATGATCGGTAACGGTCGCCAGCAAAAGTCGGTAACGGTCGGTAACGGTCGGTAACGGACTCATAAATTTGATATAAAATCGATGAACATCCGCTACCGTTCGCTACCGTTCGCTACCGAAATCGACTCTTTTTCGGTAGCGGGCCGCGACCGATCGCTACCGAAATTTTCGCAGGATCGGTCGCGACCGGTCGTTCCCGATCGCTACCGAAATTTTTCGGTAGCGCATGATCTGGGGAGGTCGGCCCGAGACATCGGCCGCCGGAGGCCCGAGTGTCGTGGCCCGAGAACCACTTTCTCTAGGGCCTCGAGGAGGGGGGGGGGAATGGGGAGGCAAGGGGGAGCAAACCCAGACCTGATCGCGCCGTGGAAAAATCAGGACGGGGGGGGGGTTGGGGCTAGGTTCGGCTCCGGGGGCCCCTCGCCAGGCCCCGGGACCGTCAAAAAACGACTCGGGACGGAAAACCGGTCCCGACTTCCAAGGACGCCGTCGACAACGAAAAATCAGGACGTCGCATGTCTGGGAAGGGCAGAGGCCGGAGCAGGGGAGAGGGGCAGTTGGGGCTGGGGGGGATCCCCGACCTTCCAGAGTGCCATAAAATTAACACTCCAGACCTTCAGACTTATCTGGACTGCCTCAAGCCTCGACAGAAATTAGGAAGTCGACGTCCTGGTGCTACTTTTGAGCCCTCATGGAAGGAGGTCAGGGATCCCGGGTGCGAGCGTGGACGGGGGGTT
Organism: Prorocentrum cordatum; assembly: GCA_963575745.1. Classification (NCBI taxonomy): domain Eukaryota; class Dinophyceae; order Prorocentrales; family Prorocentraceae; genus Prorocentrum; species Prorocentrum cordatum. The sequence continues at coordinate 299,539 of CAUYUJ010008802.1, read as the reverse complement.
ATGGCCGAATTCGGTGACTCTGGGTGCCCCGAGTGTGCTGCAGCCGGGGGCCCCAGGGCTAGTTTCCGGCATATGCATAATCCGCCGGCCCCCGCTTGCCTATGGCGCGAAGGCGTGCGAGGTGATTGGCTGTCCCCCTCGAGGCCCCCTTTCCCCCTCTCCTAAGGGCAAAACCACGTTTAGCTCCCCGACGCCGCCCCAGAGACTCCGCAGCTTCCAAATCTGCCCTCCGTGGCCTTAAAGACGTGCCAAGACACCTTCGAACGCCCCAAGAGAGGCCTAAGAGCCTTCCCACGAGGGCCCCGAGAGGCGAACATCTATGGTTTGGCTTATCCCCCACCCGACAGGTTGGGGTTGCTAGATTTCAAGAACAGGCCCCCCAGCCAACCCCCACCCTGCATACCGCGGCCGCCAGACCCAAACCACTCCCGATGATCCCCGAGAGTCCCGGGTATCCCGCCTCGCGCCCGGCCACCCCCACCCTGCATAGCGCGGCCGCCAGACCCAAGTTGTCCCGATGATCCCTGAGAGTCCCAGGTATTCTGCCTCGCGCTCGGCCACCCCCATCCTGCATACCACGGCCGCCAGACCCCAAAAGGTCCCGTTGATCCCCGAGAGTCCTGGGTGTCCCGCCTCGCGCACTCGACGAACAGGACAGAACACAACCTCCGTAACATAACATGAGAGAAAGGAGCAGAGCATAACAGAACATAACGGAACATGATAGATCAACATGATGACAAAGTAGAACATCACATGCAATCACATAACATCAAACATCCGAACAAAACATAGCATAATACGGCATAACACAACATACCATAATATAACCGAGCATGCCATAACACACATTGACACAACTGATCAGTACATGGCAAATCACATAAAGGATCATAACACGAGAGCAGAACATAGCGACGACGAACACGAGAGAACATATCATGGCACAACATACCATGTCCGAACAAAACATGCGCATAGCATAGCTTGGCATGGCTTAACATAGCAATGGTATGACATAGTAGAGCATACCATCACATCACATAGCATACCAAAACATAGCATGGCATCACATTAGACGGCATACACACAACAAACAGAACATAGCCGAGCATAGCCGACACACAGCTTGACATAACATCTCATATCATGACGCGGCATCACATAACATATCATGGCACGAGAGCAGAGCATAACGCCGACGAACATGACAGAACACAGCATAACACAACAACACATGCCATAAAGCAATACGCGCATGACATTACATGGCAGAACCGGACATAGCAACGTCATGACACGATATAGCACCACATACCATCACATAACATACCATAATAGAACATGACATGCCACAACCGAGCTTGACCTACAACACCTTGACATACCATATCACACCATGACGCAACATCATAGAGCAGATCGCTCCCAACACAAGAAGGCAACGCGACACATAATAGCAGACCATATCATAATCTAAAGTGCAGAGCCGAGCCATCAACATACATAACATCACATAACATACCATAACAGAACCTGACATGGCATACTACGGCACAAAACAACATATCATACCATAACCGAGCATGGCATAACACAACTTGACATACCATATCGTATCAAGCCATGACATAGTCACATAATACATCATGGCACGGCAGCAAAGTATAGCGGCACATACCAGCATAGCATATCATAACATACTAAATGAGCCGAGCTGACAACAGCATAACGGAACAAAGCATACCATGCCATAACCTTGGTTAACAGGTCATGCCATAACGTATAGCCACATAGCATATCATACCATGACGTCTCGAACTATGTGTTGACAGAAGTGGTGGTAACGAAACACATTCAATCGGAAGAGAAACATAGAAGTGAAGAGGAACATCATGACATAGGGCGCACCTAACGCCACAGGCGTCACGGCATCACGCCGGACCATCAAGAACAAACCAGGACATAGTAAAGCATAACATGAAAAAGCGTGACTACATGGAACACGGTTGAACCGATCTCGAATCTAGAAGTGGCGACTGTCGGCCAATTAGGCGACCTCGCGCCGTCGGGAACAAACGCTTAAGGTTCCAGAGGGGATCGCTCGAAGCAAAATAATTAGGTGTTTCATTGTTTTTGGATGATCGTCTTCTCGAGCTTCCGAAACTCCAAGACGGCCCAAGAGGTCCTGTAGACCGCCCCACAACTGCCCAAGAGGCCCCTACGCGGGTCCCAAAACGGCCCAAGAGGGTTCCAAGACAGCCCAAAGAGGGGCCCAAGACGGTCAAAGGTCGCCCCACGAGAGGCCCAGAGGGAGAACACGATCTGGATCTTCTCTTTCCGCCCCAAGAGGCCCCCCCAAAGTCCCAAGAAGCCCCCAAGCGGCCCCAAAGATGCCCCAAAAGAAGCCCCAAGAGACCCCCAAGAAGCAGAAAGAATGCCTCCAAACGGCCCCCCGGACGCATCAAAACTGTCTCCCGGGGGCTCAACCAGGCCCTTAAACAGCTCCCAAGACGCTCACAAGGGTCTCCAGATCGGCCAAAGGAACCCATGACGCCTCTACCGTGGACTCCCCGCCCCTTCTGGGGGTCGAGATGGCATGTTTTAAGCCCCTTGAATCAATCGGAGCTGTGGAGAGGAAGATGGAGCAGGGGGCCGGAGGGGAGGGGGAGGAACAAGAGAGCAGAAGGAGGAGGAGGAGGAGGAGGAGGAGGAGGAGGAGGAGGGGCGTGAATGGGTTGGAGAACAAACACCCCATGGAAGCAGCTGCTTTGCAGCCGCGCCGCGCTGCACGCTCACGGCGTGCAGGTACCGCGAGAACTTGCAGCAAGGAACGGGTCCCGCTTTCGAACCCAGCCGCCCCTGAACCTACGAGGACTGCCGGAGGACAACCTGAGGAGGGACCAGAAGACACCCCGAGCCCCTGCGCAATATATAGAGAGAGGAATCCTTTGTTCGAAAGAATCTGAATGCAGGGAGGGGGAAGTGGTGCAGATGGAGGAGGTCGGAGGCCTTTCTCTGCGGCGGGGGGGTGGTACTGGAGAAGTACTGCCAACCTGTGGAGGTGGCTCCTCGGACACTCCATGTCCCACGACGGTGGCGGAGACGAGCGGCAAGTCTTCCACGAACCTCCAAAACGAGACCCTGGGTTCCTTCTCCCACGATTCATTGTTCAGGTGTTCCACCGAGCTTTGTATGCCCCTGCCCCACCGTCCAGGGACCCTTCTCTCCTGCCAGCGACCTGCTGGTCCTACGGGCGGGTCGCAAGTCGAGCAGAAGGAGGACCCCTCCGCGAGACGGCGAGATGCAATCCAGACACATCGCGACGCCGTGGACACCACTCGCGACCAGCCCTCCTCACGAGCGTTGCTTGAAGCTGAACCCATCGTGAGGGTCTCGGCGGGGGAGGAAACAGTTCTTTTTTGAATCGGCGATACCCCGGATTATCGTAGAGGGGGGGAGTGGAGGAGGGGGCCGGCCGATAACCTAACCATCGCGCTGTGGGCAGCCCTGCATATGCCCGCGCCCCCCCTCCCGCGGACCTGCACAACCCGCAAGGTTAGGTCATCCTGGGGAGAGGGGGGGAGGGGGGGCAAGCCCGATAACCCCGGTTCTCGCCCGACCCTAAAGTAAACAGTCTCGAGGAGCACGGCGACGAGCCGCGGCTCGCCCCCGCGGTCCCCGGCTCTTCCCCCCCCCCTCCGCGGCCGCCCTCTCGCCCTCCTCCCCCTCCACCCCGCCCCCCTCTTGTGCTCAGGTCGGGCCTCCCTCCCCCCTTCTTCTGCTCAGGTCGGGCCTCCTCGCGGTCCCCTCCGCGGCCACCCTCTCGCCCTCCTCCTCCCCCCCCCCTCTGGTGCTTAGCTCGGGCCTGTCCCCCTACAAGGGGGATCCAGCAGGAAAAAGCAAACGTAGTGAACACCTGCTCCAAAACTGCTCAAACGTACTCAAAAAATCGTCCCCGTATTATTCTTCTACTACTGTTGCATATTTCTCCTGTAGAGGGACAGGCCCGACATAATCTTATGCTGCTCCCCTCGTGCTCCAAGGCCACCGCTCAGCAAGAGCTTCGAGCACCCAGAAACAGCATCGAAACCGCGTCGAGCAAGCATCGCCTCCCAAGGCCCGACCCGTGAGAAGCGTGCGCTTCCGGTGCTTCCTCGGTGTTGCAACAGCATGAACCAAGACGTGCACACGACGCGGCCCGCGATCCCGTGGGATCTGGGAGGATCGCGGGCCGCTCTGGTCGCCACGGTTCGGTTCCCCTTGGAGATTCTGGCCAAATCGTGTCCCTGGACTTGTTCGTGGGGTCAAATCGTGGTCAAACATTACACTCAAAACACTCGGAAATTGTCAAACAACGTCCCCACACATTTTTTTTGTTTTACAGATTTTGGATACTCCTCCTGTGGGAGGACAGGCCCGACTTAATCGTAGGGTTCGCAGAGATCTCTTGGCTCTGGAGGATGTCTCCGGCGGCTCTGGAGGATATCTCGGGCGCCGCGGCAATCGCAGAGCGTCCCGGGACGCTCTGAGAGCGTTCCGGAACGCTCTGGAACGGATTTTGTCCTCGTCCCAGCCCCGTACTGGTACAACATGACCTGGGACAGAAGAACATCCCTCAGGAACATGAGACCCTCCGCCGGCCAAAACACCCAGAGCATCCAAGGGTACCCTCCCCAAGAAGAACAAGAACATCCAACAAACGATAAGAACACTAGGGCACCCTCCCCGAACCGACCTCGATCTTACACCTCGGTCCATGGTCCATGACTTCGGGGCGGTTCTGGGGCAAGTGCACGTGCAATGCCCTCCCCTGGGCTATTCGCCCCCATCGTCGGTGGGAGAGGTTGCACCGTCGTGCAGGCGGGGGGGAGGAGGGAAGAATGCGCGCGCCGGGCGAGGGGTTGGCCTGATGATGGGGAGGATGTCCAGCGAGGACAAGGAGAGATGGGCTGGATGGATGGCCAAGGCAGGGAAGACGTAAGTCTGATGAGGAAGCAGAGGACGGAGACGTGGTGGGCGCATGCACGGTGGATGATGAGGAGGGCGAGGACAAGGCGGGCGCACATTGAGGACATGCGGATGAGGAGGAGGAGGCGGCGGAGGCGGAGGAGAGACTGCGGCCCCAGGTTCCAGGAGGTGCGGTCTCGCGAGAAGACCGCTGCTTCTCTACAGGGGAAGCACCTACTGCATAAGCAGAAACTGTCGGAGCTCGACGAGGATGTCTCGCATCGGCGCGGGGCTCCCACTCCCTGGCGCGCGGAGCGCGCCAGGGACGGCGACGGAGGCGCCGCCATGGGGGACCCGACGCCGATCCAAGAAATCCACGCGGGGCGCCGAGAGTTCATCCCTGTGCAGTTTGCCTCCTTTCGAGCGCGTCGTGGGCATGCTTGCCATGGGCCTCGGTATGCGCGGCTCGGCGTCGAATCTGCGAGCGCTCCAGCTTCGAGGAGCAGGCCAGGCCTCCCTCCCCCGAGCGAGGCCCCACGGCTCCCCGGCACAGCTGTGGCGGCGGCATATATGCCGGCGGCGATGCAGGCCTCGACGACGGCCTCCACCTGAGGGGCGGATCCACTGCGCCCGCTGTCAAGAACTTGAGATGCGCGCACTGTGGCATGCTACAGCAGGAGGAGGAGGAGGAGGAGGAGGAGGAGGAGGAGGAGGAGGAGGAGGCTGATCTGGGGCGCAGCGGAGAAGTCGGAGCCGCTACCAGGCCGAGCCGGGCCCGCCCTGGGAGCACGCCGTATGGGGCCAGAGCAGCATTACCAGCCTGGAACATGTCCCTATCCCTATGCTGGGCATCTCCTCATCACGATGCCAGTCTTAGGGATTCCCTTATTTTTTGAGGGCGAATCCCTAAGATTGTCATCGCCTTTTGGCGTGTCAATCTTAAGGGTAGAGATACGTTCGAGGCTGGTAACAACAAACAGCGTACTGGTTGACCGCCGTGGACGTGCATGCTTTAGTCAAGTGGCGGTGGGGAAGAAAGGAGGGGGGGCGCTTTGGGAGGCCTGGGGGGTCTCTGCCGGGTACCGCTGGGCTTCAAGCTGTTCCCGTGGAGCTCCAAATCGGGAGCAGGCGATCCGTCATCCATCATGCTGCAGGAGATCCGGGGGCGCATCCCTCGTCGACTCTGACCTTCGGTGGGGTGCCACAAGAAGGCCCTGTGGGCCCCTCGGGAGATCGGACGCTCTCGTATGGCACGCGTTGGCAGGGCAGCCTCGCATCTGATGGTGTGCAGATGGTATGGGTTCCAGGGGGCAGGGCGGAAGGGGAGAAGAGGGGGATTCTCCTGGATTCTCCTGATGCGCACACACACACGTGCAAACACACACACACATACACACACACACACATCAGTCACTCCCGCTCTCCTCCTCACACTGCGTACCTGCACGCACGCTGGAAACGTCCCTCTCAGCCCGAGTCGCCTCCGAAACAACTGCAGTGGAGATCTGCTCGGCAGCACGAGCGAGGGCAGCGGCGGCATCGACAGCAGCGGGGAGGGGAGAGAGGGGATGAGGGAGGGAGAGGCGTGGCGAGGGAGCAGCTGCCCCCCCAACGATCCAGCTGTGTGGAGGAGGTTGGGGGGGGGGCGGGTGAGCGGAGGACAGAGAAGGCGAGCGGACGACGGAGCGAATGGCAGAGGCGAAGAAGCATGCTAGGACGGCGAAGGGGAAGACGAGGAACACGACGACGAAGAGGATGGCGACGTGGGAGGAGGGGGAGGAGGAGGAGGAGGAGGAGGAGGAGGAGGAGGAGGAGGAGGAGGAGAAGGATGAGGAGGAGGAGGAGGAGGAGGAGGGTGAGGAGGAGGAGGAGGAGGAGGAGGAGAAGAAGTCAAGATGCAAAGTGGCACGGAAGATCATCAGCGCAGGCGTTCGGAAATCCCAAGGGAGACGTCCCTCTCGCTGGGACGTGCCAGGTACCCCAAGAGCACGTCGCTCGAGGTCTGCAGAGGCGGCCACGTAATTAACCTGGGGGACGAGTCCAACCAGCAGTGATGTGGTGCGTACTGGGTGGTGAGCCTGCCTCCCCGGATGTGCACTGTGGAGGCCCTGCCGCCACGAGTTGGGATCGCACGCGGGTGGACCGTGGTAGTTGCGGACAATAATATCTATATCCATATCCAGTGAGTCTTGGGTTTTCTTGGAAGGGGCATCGCACGGCCGCGGCGCACTGGATATGGACAAACATCGAGCCTCTATAGGGGGCCAGGTTCGTATCCATATCCAGTGCGCCTCGGGGTTCTGGGGAAGGGAGCCCGAAACTCCAAGCTGCAGGGGATATGGACACGAGTCTTGCCCGCAGTAGTGGGGCCAGCACCAGCTCTCCCGTGGACGGCCTGGCGCGCTAACAGTGCAGACTGCCCTGCCTGGAGTGGAATGAGGCGCTGAGTGGACAAGCGTGGCTGGGCCTGCAGTTCAGCACGCAGCGTGTGAAAACATGTGGGACCCTACTGCTTACAATTCGCGCGTTCGGGCTTCAGTATAGTATGTCATAGTCCCGAGGCCAGCGCACACAATGGAGTCGGAATTGAGGTAGATGAGCCCAGGGAGGGCGAGGAGATGCAAAGACGCGGGCAAACGAGATAGTGGGCGATAGCATCGGGACAATTCTCTCATCCAAATCAGAACGTGAGCGGGGTACGGATGTGGATCCGACGGCCGAACATCCAACCTCCAGCATAATTGTTGAAATGCGCCCAAGCGTGCATGGGAGAGGACGTTATTAAAACTTGCTCTAAAGCAAGCCATTGATTCCCCATTTCTTCGACCGATGGGATCTGGGGGAAGGGAACCTGGCAGAGAAGTGGCGATTGCACAGGATGAGAGGAGACCGAGGAAGTAAGAGAAATTGGTGGGAGAAAAAGAACAGGGCGGGAAAGAAGTGAGGTGAGCAGAGGCGAGGCAAAAAACACGGACAGGCGCCCTGGGAGCCTCCCTCGGCGCAGAGGTGTGGCTGTAGTTCCGAACTCAGCATTATTGCGGAAGGCCTGCGCTCCGATCCTCTGGACGTGCTCGTTCGCGGCTTTAGGCAAAAGGACTAGCGAAAGCCTCTGCAACAAAGTAGAACAAGGCTTACGCGCTGGGAGGCGTGACAAGGAGGAATGCCAATCGACTCTCATCTGCTGAGCTCTGACGATCGATCCCGATGGCTCCGGCATGCGGCCGACCACCGCCCTTTTGTCCAGGTCGACCAGCCCACGGGGGCTACGGGCGGCCTCCTCGCGACGATCCGACCCCTCCTCCCGCCGGCCTTCCAGGGTGCGAGTGGCCACGCGCCATCTCGCAGCGGCCGTGGCAATGCGAAGTGGCTGCGGGTCGCCAGAGGGGCCCACCCGGAGACGCTGGCAAGCTCGCCTCTCATGGACGAGATCGGCGGAAAAAAACTCAGCATGTCGCGCAAGGAGGCCCAAGCCTCGCTCCCGAGGGTGGTGGAGGAGGGAACCACAATGGGGCCATGGGCACCTCTCGTCTTCTAGAAGACGATCGAAGCGGCAATTGGCGGTCTCCCCCGACCCGTGTCCCGAACCGTTATCCACCCACCACTTGTGACCAGGCGCTTTCCAGACGTCCTCCAAGTTCGTTCCTGGACCTATTTCGTGGCAGCGCCGAGGGCGAAGGACGCGCATTCGACGGCATCGTTGGCTATGGGCTTGGCGGGGCCTGTCCACGGCGCACCCATCAGCGACAGCCCACGGCGGCACCGCGCAGCATAGCTCGGGCTGCAAGAGGAGGTCAGCAAGGACAACAGCGGCCTGACAGGGAGCAAGCCGAGCTCGGAGGTGACGGACGCCGCGGAAGGCGGCGCCGACACTGTCCGCGCAGGCTCCAAGGTCCTCCTTGGAGCCGCCAGCACCTTCAAAAGACTGGACCGAAATTCGAACCAGAGGATCCATCCCTGGAGTCCAGGAGGGACCCTGAGAGAGGGGGCGCCCCTGCAGGGCGCCAGACGCGGCGAGGAGCTCCTTCGCTTCCGACCCGGCCCGACGGGATCCCTCGGAAGGGCTCGCGAGGGCCCGCCTGCCGTGTTGGAGGCGCCCGCAAGGTCTTGGAAGGCGTAAGACACTTCCACAGCCAGATCTGGTTCGCGGGCACTTTTTTGGGTCGCGGGCGGACGCGAATTCGCAGTCGCCGAGCTGAGAGGTCCGGGCCACGGGCCTGTCAAATTGGCAACGCGCTAGCCTAAGAGCACAGCGGCCGAGCCCGGAATCAGAACCTGCCGCCGAAGCCACAGGCTGAGGCTGAGCTGGCTGAGCCGACTGCACACGGCCAGGGTAGCTGATGCACACATGCGAGTGAGGCCCGCGGGCAAGCGCATCCTGAGCGCCCTCGCCCGGGCTGGCCGCGCTGCCAAGCGCGGCGAGGCGCGCTCCGAGCCCGGCAGAGTTTTTCCTTCTGGCAGCGAGCCCTCGTGGCGCACGGCGAGCGCCCAGCTCAGCACCTTCCTCCTCCTGCGCCTGCTGGGCGCGGGGACGCGCGCTGTCGCGCGGCGGCCCTCGAGGCCGAGGGGACTGAGCTGCCCTGGCTGCGCGGCGCCGCCGACTGGGTCGAGCCCCTCCCCCCCCCCCTCGGAACGAATGCAACACAGACTGCGCTTAGGAATGGGGGGGGCGGGGCCGCGCCCTGAAAAATCAAGAGAGGGAGGCCGTGGAGGACGAGGGAAAGAGCGGCAGCGGCGAGCCGCGCGCGGTGGGCAATGCGGTCGGGGCCTGGTAAGGAGGAACTGCCCCTCTTAAGAGACCTTCGATGGTCTTGCACGTCGGGGGGGGCCCTCTTGGGGTCCATCTCGTGCAACTGTTCACCCGGATCCGGATCCGGTTTTGACGTTTCGCGCGGCCCAGAAGCGGCCGCCGGATAACGAACAACAAAAACATAACCACATCCCGAACCCAGGACCTCGAACCTGCCCCCCCCACCCCCGTTCCCCCTTCCCTGGCCTTCCAGGAGGGCTAAAAAGTAGTACCAGGGCATCGACGTCCTAATTCCTGTCGAGGTTTGAGGGGCAGTCCAGATAGATCTGTCTGGAGTGCTAATTGTTAATGTTAGCGCTCCTCCTCCTCCTCCTCCTCCTCCTCCTCCTCCTCCTCCCCCCTCCCCCCCCTCCCCCTTCCTGCCGGCCGGAACGTGTGCTGGGCCGCAGCAGAGATCCCCAGCAGTCTCCAGCGGCTGGGCGGGGCCCCGTGGAGACCAGGCCGCCGCCGCAGAGCGAGACCAAGAGTTGAACAGGGACCGACCGTCCCGGCATGCCTATAGTCCTACCACGAAATGTTCTCAGAACCCAAAAATGTTCTAAGAACAAAAGCAGTGTTCTTAGAACATAAGCCCGATGTGTTCAAACAAGACAGACTCTGCCAGACATGTTCTAAGAACATGTCGTTGGAACCTCAAAAATTTCTTAGAACATTGTTTGGTAGGGCTACAGGCGAGCAAGGACGCTTCGCCACTGCTTGAAAGAGTGGACGCCGGGCACGTCTTTCGACGGGCGGATCATGAACAAAAATACAAAACAGTCAAAACATACAGCCGAGACCATGATCAAGAAAATCATCACTTCAGAAACCCGGGCCGACTTTCCGGAAATTTCTTAAGATAGTCTTAAAAAGCATTTCGGGGTTTGAAACCTGGCCAGATTATTGCGTCACCGCTGGAGGGGCGAACGCGCTCAAAAAACTGAGCCAGCTTTCCGGAAAGTTGACCAAGAAACGCTTGCCCAGCTTTTCGAGAGCAGGTTTCTTAATCAGATGCTCGACCGTATTTCCAAATAGGGAAAAATAACAGAACAAATCGTCCCCAAACTATTTTTTCACTATTTCAGAATCTTCTTTCTGTAGAGGGACACGCCTGGCTTAAGACCAGGCCGTCGCCATGCAGCGCGACCACCAGCGGCAGGTCACGGCCCGGCGGGTCGCCAGCGGGGCGCCGGAGTAGCACAAACGCACGGGGCCGCCGCCGCCTTCAGCGGCTGGGCAGCTCGAACTCCTCCGTCGTTCGGAGAGGCGCTGCATCTCCGTGTGAGCGTTTTCGTTTTCGGCGTTTCGGCATCGGGCGGAAGGGGGGGGGAGGGGGGGAGGGGTCCAGCTCCGGACCTCTGCTGAATGCCACTGTTTGCCACCGTGCGTCTGATTGAAGGGGCCCCAGGACACACGAACAAATACACACAAATAAAACAAATCCTGCATTTTCCCATGTTTTCTGGGTTTTCGTCTTCCCCCCCACGTCCCATATTTTTGCATATTTTGGGGAGAATCGACGCTTGATTGTGTCTCTGTGTTTTTGTTCCCTCCTGACTGATGGAGGAGGCTCCACCTGCCCAGAACAGGCTCCAAAAACAGCCAAGCTGTACTCCATGGGGGGGGGGGGGCGAGGGCCCGCGCCGAGCGGCAAGACAGTGAACAAGAAGACGACGACCGCCAGGCTCTCAGGGCCAGGAGTTGTGATTCTGCGCAGGTCCTCCAGGATCTGGAGGCGTTCGTCCTTCGGTGGGGCCCTCCCTCCCCACCGCCTCCATCGGCGGGAGGGTGTACCAGAGGATGGTAAGACGCCCACGCGCTGCTCTCCATTCTCGCGCGAAGCACAACAACCCGTGGGCACCCCTCACCGTGCGGACCGAAGCAAACATACGCGTCCAGGGCACCCTGCCCGAATTGAAGCAACTCGACTTGAGCTCAAATGGCTACGGAGGAGCAGGAATGAGAAACAATATTGAATCCACGGGCTAGCGGAGCGAGAACGGGGATGGTGAGGAAACGTAGCTCCTCTCTTCATCCCATCCATCTCTGCTTTCTGCCTTCCAGGCGCCCATCCATCCTGCCCCCCACCATCCCTCCCAATCAAGCATGACATTCCCCTCTAATGAGTCCACCTCCCTCCCCCTCTGGTCGTTCCCTCCGTTCCTTGCACCTATCCTTCCACTTTCTGGCCCTCCCACTCCAATCCCCCCACACTTTTTACCATCCAGCGAAGCCCAGCGGCAAAGGAGGACACAGAGGAGGGGGGAGGAGGAGGAGAAAGAGCCCGGAGAAAAACGGCAGCCCCCGGGAAGGGGCGAGAACGAATGAGATCTCTGGCAGGGAGAAGTGTCACTGCCACACTGCCAAACACATCCCCCGCTCCCCCTTCCTTCTCTCCATGGAGGGGGAACGATAACGGGCGGAACTTGCGGAACATCGACCTGCAATCGGCGACACATCGCTGCTAGGCCATTGATAGAGAACCGCCCAGCCTTCGGCGGGAAGGGCCTATCATGCCCATATGGGCGATCAAGGGGCGATTAGAAGTCGATCCACTCCCCCTGTGCCGGCCCCCCTAATGTTGACCCTGATCCCTCCTCCTCCTCCTCCCGTCCCGCTGGGGGGGAGGTGTGGCATAGATCTGTGGTGCCCCTGGTCTTTGGGCGGGTCCCGATGGCCCTACTCTGGGCACGAACATATCCATTATGGGGTACGCTTGGCCTTCCCTGTGCTTCCAATCACGCGCCCCACCCGGTCCCCCTCACACCCCTGTCGCCCTCTGATCATCCCATATGACGTGAAGTTATTACGAACGCAACACCTAGCGAATTCAGCAGGGCCACTGGTCGAGCCTCGGGGATCTTTGCGGGTTTACTTCGAGGGCGGAGAACAGCCGGGGCGCAGGAGAGGCGACACAACAGACGAGAAGGGAAGGACGAAGTGGAGGGGTGAAGAGAGACCCCGTCTCCTCTTCACCCCGAGACCCCTCTTCCCACCTCCCCTTCACCATCCGCCCCCTCCACGGCCCACCTCCCCTGACCTCCAAACGCAGAGGATGTTCAACACGGTGCCCCTGGACCTCTCGACCCTTCGGGGCCGGTATCTCGTCCGGGACTGCCTCCCGATGATGTTCGGAACTGGCCGCGCCCAGAGGCCCAGACGGATCGAGGAGAGCACGGGCCGTCGCGCTTGCCGTGCAACGCCGGACCTCGGCGGTGTCCCCGTGTTTGCGTGACGTGGGCGCCTGCCTGGGATATCTCGACCCCTCCCATCGGGCCAGCCTCTCGCCCTGAGCTGTTCTGTTCTCTGGCGGCCCCGGGGCTCAGCAACGGCCACCAGAGGCTGGCGGCACTCGGATCTGAGAGCCTCGTAGGCCAAGGAGCTGCCGGCGGCCCGGAGCAATCGGGGGGAGGAGGGGGAGGAGGAGGAGGAGGAGGAGGAGGAGGAGGAGGAGGAGAAGGAGGAGGAGGAGTGGAGAAGAGTGGAGCACATTGAGAAGCGGACGAGTGCACGAGCGCCCGCCGTCCTCAGCCGCCCGCGACCGCCGCGGGCGAAGCTGCGCGCGAAATGCGCGGCGTTGGGCCCAGGGCCCAACCCTCGGTCCAAAGAGAGTTCAACCAACGGCCCAAAAGGCCAGCGGCGGGGGCTCACGCCCAGCTCGCCCGTGGAAAGGCGGCCCCGCCCCGAGGCCTCGGCAACCGCGGCGCGCGCCACCAAAGGCAGCAGCGCCGTGAAGCGCTGCAGACGCGCGAACAAAGAGGCGAGTACCCGACACTTGCTCCAAAGGCGCCACGTGCGCCAGGAGGCAGCAGCTAAGCCGGTGAGCCGATCTACATGCCTGTCCGACGAGGCCTCAGATAACGACACGCCGCGCGTGCCGCCCCGATCAGCCACCCGAGGGTCACCACTCCCTCGGGAACAGCCTGCCTCCACGCACGCCGTGGAGGGGGACAGTGACCGTGGGAAGAATGGACGGGGATCCTCCAATGAACCCCCCCCGCATAGGGGACCCGCGACACAACCCTTGCCCTGGCTGAGTACTTCGAGGGCCAAGCGAGGGTGTCGCAGCAAAACGCGGCAGACACACAACCCAGGCACGGAACACGGAAGCAAAAGCCGCGCGCTGAAGCCCTGGACTGCCACCGCCCGCCACTGGGACGGGTCGGGCACAGCCCCGAGACCCCAGGCGCGACTCTTCCCCCGTGGCGCAGGCTGGGACGGCCTACGACTACCTTTTTTCTCTCCCCCAGGGTCCCGAAGGAGCACCTGAGGTGACGAACGGGAGGCTACCCGCCTGTTTTCCTGGGGAGGGATCCCAGTGGCACAGGTGCCAGGAGGAGGAGGAGGAGGAGGAGGAGGAGGAGGAGGAGGAGAAGGAAGAAGAGGAGGAAGAGGAGGAGGAGGAGGAGTGGAGAAGATTGGAGCACACTGAAAAGCGGACGAGTGCACGAGCGCCCGCCGCCCTCAGCCGCCCGCGATCGCCGCGTGCGAAGCGGCGCGCGAAATGCGCGGCGTTGGGCCCAGGGCCCACCGACGGGGGGACGTGGTGGGTTCAACCTTCGGCCCAAAAGGCCAGCGGCGGGGGCTCACGCCCAGCTCGCCCGTGGCGAGGCGGCCCTGCCCCGAGGCCTCGGCAACCGCGGCGCGCGCCACCAAAGGCAGCAGCGCCGTGAAGCGCGGCAGACGCACGAAAAAAAAAGCGAGAGACGTGCCCGACACTTGCTCCAAAGGCGCCACGTGCGCCAGGAGGCAGCAGCTAAGCCGGCAAACCGATCTACAAGCCCGTTCCGACATTCCGAGGCCTCAGATAACGACACGCTGCGCGTGCCGCCCCGATCAGCCACCCGAGGGTCACAGCCTGCCCCCACGCACGCCACGGCGGGGGATGGTGATCGTGGGAAGAATGGACGGGGATCCTTCAATGAGCCCCCCCCCCGCATAGGGGACCCGCGACACAACCCTTGCCCTGGCTGAGTACTTTGTGGGCCAAGCAAGGGTGTCGCGGCAAAACGCGGCGGCACACAACCCAGGCACGGAACACGGAAGCAAAAGCCGCGCGCTGAAGCCCTGGACTGCCACCGCCCGCCACTAGGACGGGTCGGGCACAGCCCCGAGACCCCAAGCGCGACCCTTCCCCCGTGGCGCAGGCTGGCTGGGCCGGCCTACCACTACCTTTTTTCTCTCCCCCAGGGTCCCGAAGGAGCACCTGGGGTGACGAACGGGAGGCTACCCGCCTGTTTTCCTGGGGAGGGATCCCAGTGGCACAGGTGCCAGGAGAAAGAAGAGGAGGAGGAGGCGAGGAGAGGCGAGGAGGAGGAGGAGGAGGAGGAGAAGAAGTTGGTGGATGAGGATGAGGATGAGGATGAGGATGAGGATGAGGATGAGGATGAGGAGGAGGAGGAGGGAGGATGAGGATGAGGATGAGGATGATGATGATGATGATGATGATGATGATGAGATGATGGAGAGGAGGAGGAGGAGGAGGAGGAGAGGAAGGAGGAGGAGGAGGAGAACGAGGGGGAGGAGGAGGAGAGAGGAGGAGGAGGAGGAGGAGGAGGAGGAGGAGGAGGAGGAGGAGGAGGAGAGGAGGAGGAGGAGGAGGAGGAGGAGGAGGAGGAGGGAGGAGGAGGAGGAGGAGGAGGAGGAGGAGGAGGAGGAGGAGGAGGAGGAGGAGGAGGAGGAGGAGGAGAGGGGAGGCGGAGGAGGAGGAGGAGGGAGGAGGAGGGAGGAGGAGGAGGAGGAGGAGGAGGAGGAGGAGGAGGAGGAGGAGGAGGAGGAGGAGGAGGAGGAGGAGGAGGAGGAGGAGGAGGAGGAGGAGGAGAGGGAGGAGGAGGAGGAGGAGGAGGAGGAGGAGGAGGAGGAGGAGGACGAGGATGTCTTCAGGCCCCTTGGCTTCCCGAGCTGAGGGGCGCCGGAGAGTTCGTCGTACGCCGAGCCGCCTCGGATCCTCGGCTGGCCAGGCAAGACGGCGTGCGCTTCTCGGCCCCAGACGACGGATGGGCAAGCCTAAAGAGACCCAGGGATTCCCCATGTTTGCCCATATTTTCTGGGTGTTCGTCCTTCACCCCCACTGCCCATGCTTCTCCATACTATTTTCCACGGGGTCGACACTGAAAGGCGCCTGCGTGTTGCCCCCCCTCCCCCCTGAGGAGCCCCTGGACCGCCCACGAGCACGAGGCACCGGCGCAGCCTCGGAGAGGCCGCCCCCGCGGCCCCCGCCCCAGCGCCGACCCCGTGCTCGCCTGCCCACCCACGGGGTGCCCGGCCTCGCCCGGCTGGGGCGAGCGACGGACCGCGCCGCAGCCCTGCAAGCTTTCCGTGGAAGGCCGCGGGAGAGCGACACTGGAAATCAGAAGGCCCGGTGCAAGAAACTGCGCATCAACTAGGGGAACAAAAAGTGGTATAAACATAAAAACTCCGAGGTCCGCGCGGATTTCTCGGATCGGCGCTGGGGCCCCCCGGGCGGCGCCTCCGCGCCACCCCTGGCGCGCTCCGCGCGCCAGGGAGGGGAGTAGCGCCGATCCGAGAAGTCCGCGCGGACCTCCGGGTTTTTCTGTTTATGTCACTTTTGGTTCCCCTATCAACAATCCAACCCCCCCTCGCCCATCGCTCCGTGCCCAACGGCGAAGTGCCTTCCCCGGTTCGGCGCGTCGCTCCTGGAGGTCGCAGCCCGCGCTCCTCGAGGGCCAGCGTTTCAGCCTCACCCGTTCTTGAACGGGCCATGGGCACGGCGAGGTGCTCCCCCGTGCAGAGGACAAAAACAAAACGAAAAACGTCCGTGTGGGTGGGCGCGTGGCTGAAGAAAGGCTCCGCGGCGCGGACTGGGGATGCACCTCCAGGGGTCGACGTAACGAAAAAATCATGACGTCGGGGGTCTGGGTAATCCGAAAGCCCTTATAACGGCGACGAGGCGACGATCGAAAGCAGTGCCCCGGCACTGCTTTGAACGCGTTCAAAGCAGTGCCCCGGCACTGCTTTGAACGTATGATATGATGATATGATGATGATTATGATTGATGATGATGATGATTTTTCCAGCGTACACTGTCCGCAACTGCGGCAATCAACATCATGCTCCACTTGCCCGCAACTGCGGCCATCACCAACGCTGCGCCTCGAAGCTCCACGGAGGGCGCTCGGCAGGTCGCCCGCTCGAGCCCCACTCGACTTCACGCTGAGGAGGCGAGCCCTCAGGGGCATTGTCCGCAACTGCGGCATGATCAGAGGGCCACCACTGCGCGCCATCAGCGCCCCATTCGCTCGAGCTCCAGTCCCACCAGGACCAGCCCTGCCATCTCGTGGCGGGACTGCGCGCCTCCCATGCGCCGCTGCCGCTGGCGTCCCAGGACCCAGCCGCCACTGCGGCACAAGAAGGGGTCGCATCGTCGCCGTTGGCAGCTTGCGGCGGTGGCGTGTTCCCAGCTCGCTCAGCCCCAGCGTCTCTCCCCGCAACTGCGGTTCCCATCTGGGGTCGGACGCCCTTCCCCGCAACTGCGGTGTCCGCGTAGCTGCCCTTCTTGCCGCCCTTCTTGCCGCCCTTCCTGCCGCCCTTCCTGCGTTCCAACCTCGCGGCGAGTCTTTCAGGTGACCTGCGGCACGTATTGTGCGTGAAAGCCACCAGAGGGAAGTGCGCTCCGTGCCTCGCCCTGCCGAAGGCGCCATGCCATATCTTGTCGTCGAGGTTGCCCTGCTTCACTCTGAAGGGATAGCGCACCCAATCGTCGCGTTCCCTGCGCGCCATCCTTTGCTCGAACTCCGCAACTGCGGTCAAGGATTCGCCAGATGGCGTCAGGAAGGCGCGCATCTTGTTTTCAACGGGCTCAGCCTTGGGCACGTAAGTCTGAAGCATCTTCCCAGGGCCATTCGTGTAGTCGAAGACAGGGAAAGACGGATCATGCTGGGTCGTCAAGAATCCGCCCTCACGGTCGTGCAGAACACTCAGGCCATGGTGAAGCTTGTACTGCCCAGGACAGCTTATGAACAAAATCGCCATGCTGTCTGCCCTGGGCTGGCCGCCTGCTGTCTTCCAGGGGGTCCACGCGGCGACGTCCACAGTCAGGCCGCAATTGCGGCACCAGGACACAAGCTGGAACATGCACATGTTGAAGTCCCCCATGCAGACCTTCACGTCCCATTCCCTGACGTAGGCGACGAACCAGTTGTAGAACTCATGGAGCTTCGTGACGCCCCAGTCTTGGTTGGCCAAGCTGTGGTGGACGTGCACCGCCATGACGTTGAAGGAGCCCCCCAAATGGGGCACGGCCTGGTCCAGGTGGACGCGCACCACCATCGCCCTGGAGTACTTGTTGTGCAGCTTTGGCGCAGGAGCCTCCGCAACTGCGGACTGTTTCTTCTTCTTCTTCGTTTTGGACTTCTCCTGCTTGTGGAAGAGTCTCGCAAAGTCTACGTGTTCAATGTGGCCGCCACTGCGGTCCCTCATGCCAACAAGGAGGGTCCCTGATGGCTCGCCGCCCTTAACGCACAGGTAGTTGTATTGAGTCCGACTCCGAAACCTATCGTCCGCAACTGCGGCTGCACTGTCCCTCGCGTCGTGCTCCCCACTGAGTACCGCGCAGGTCTCGTCGTCGCACTCGCAGAGGGCGATGATCTGGGCAGGGTTCGCGCGGAGCTGCGCCCACTCGTCCGCGCGTTGCGTGGGTCTAGCTGCAGTCCCTCCGAAGTTGGCCACGTAGAAGCCGACCCGTCCCGCTTCGAACTCCGTTTTCTCCTCCCATGCGTCGACAAGAGCTCTTTGTTTTTCCGACAGATTGCTTGTCTCGATGATGGGCACCCGTTTCCAGGTTCTCCGCGACGACAACACTCTCGGCATGTAGGAGTCATGTGCTGCCGCAACTGCGGCTCCCGCACCTCCCCGGGACTCAGCCTCGTCAGCGGAGGCAGCCGAGGACGCGACGGTGCTGTCGCCATCTTGCGTCCGCTGGTCGTCGTCATCATCCGCAACTGCGGCTTCCTCGTCTTTGCCTCCCTCCTCCTCCTCAGCGTTGTGGATGAACACCGTTCTGGCGAATCGAAGTCCACGGTCCATACTCCCTGAGGATGCGCTCGGGCGCGCGGGCGGCCACATGCTTGCGTCTTCGCGTGCGCCACCTCGAGCCACGGTGGCTACGGAAATGGATCGTGAATGGGCATGGGGTCGGATGGAGGGAGGAGACAAAGAGGATTCGAGGAGTGGCAGAAGGAGGGCGAGGACTCAAAGGAACCGAAAGAACAACAAATGGACTGGCGGAGAAGCAGAAGGAGGGCGACGATTGCAAGGGACTGTGAAAGGATTATTTTCACAGCAGCAGGAAGACCGCAACTGCGGTTTTGCCTCATCTCCTGCCCGCGCGGGAGCCGCTTGGAAAAACAACTTCCCTCTGGACTTCCTGTGGGTCCGCAACTGCGGCCTGCATCACGCTAGGGCTGGGATTACCAGCGCCATTTGCCCTCCCAGGGTTCTCACTGTTTCCGAATGCACGAACTGCGACAGCGCCGAACGGTTCCCAGACGCCGCGTCGTTCGCGACTTTTTGCAGCCACCCAGCAAACGTGAGCGGCCATTGCTCCTTGTGCTGCTTGCACATCTCCTCGTCCCAATGCGTCTTGAACCATGCCCACTCCCCCCTCTGCTCGTCTGAGAGGACGCCTTTTCCGCGAGCCAGGCGATCCAGAGCTGCCATCCTGTTTTTCTTGATCTTGAACTCCTCGGGATTCCACTGCGCTAGGGCGTGTTTGTTAGCCAAAGCCGTTTCCACCGCAACTGCGGCCTCCTTCTTTGCCCTCAAGGCGGCCTCGGCCTCTCGAATCTGCTTCTTGAGATCGTGCAACGCCTTCGTCCTGTCGTTCGCTTCCAGAGCCAGGCGCCGCTTTTTCGCCACCACTGCGGCTTCGTGGTCTCGCTGGGCAGTCAACGCTCGTAGGACCTCGTTGTCCTCCCGCGCCAGCTCTCTCAACCGCTTCTTTTGTTTGTGTTGTTGCTGTCGGCAATCCTGCGCTAGTTTCTCCATGCCCACTTGGCGCAGCATATCTTCCGCCTCGCGGAGCGTTTCTGCCAAGGACGTCGCCACTGCCACCTGCTCGGCCGCCTCTGCGTCGACCACGCAGTCCATGGATACCGAGGATCCTTGAGGCCCAGGTGCCGCAACTGCGGCATCGCACTGTTCCGCAAGAGCCTCGGCCCACGAGGCCTCCTCTTGCTCTTCGTCCTCCTCGTGCTCCTCGTGCACCTCCTCCTCCTCCTCCTCCCCGCCCTCCTCATCGCCCTCCTCGTGGCCTGGCTCCTGGCCTAGCGCTTCGTCGCCGAGCTTCTCCAACACGGAATCTGTGGCGTCGTGTTTCTCGTATTCGTGTATGAGACGCAGCACGTCATTGTAGGACCATTTCAAACGTTTCTGCTCGCATTCTTCCCTCACCTCCGCGACTGCGGTGTCCACTTTTGCTCGCAGCCCCCCTGCTTCCCAGAGTTCCGCCGCCTCTCGGCAAATCTCGAGATCTCCTGACTTGTCGAAGGGCGCTCGAATTCCCACTTTCAGGAAACCTTTCGCGGCGTCCAAGTGCAACTGCACATTCTCCAACACTGACAGCATCAAGTCGGCGCAATCGGAACGCCGCAACTGCGGCACGTGCTTCCCCAACGCCATTTGCTGCACCAGCGCTTTGGTCTCGAGGGCAATGTACCGGCGCTTCACGTGCTGGTTCAAGTCCGTGTCCACGGGCTGCGCAACTGCGGTCGTCCCCCCGCCGTGAATGATCAGCACGTAGCCGCGCTGCCAGGCGAGTCTCCGCACAGCGTCTGCTTTGTGCGGGGAATGGTCGTCGGCCATGAGGATGCGCCACTTTCCCCGCAACTGCGGGTCGTCGGGCCAGGCCCGCAAGTGCCGCTGCAAGAATGATACAACGTCGTCTGCGCGGTAGGACCCCTTCTCGGACGTCGCCGTGCTCACCCAAGACGGATAGCCGCGACTGCGGGCATGTGCGGCCAAGCCCTCAGCGATGACAGATCCCCCCTTGAACATTAGCTCCGCCGGCGGTGGTCCGCAACTGCGGATGTCCTCCGCGTCGCTCGACACCGTCAGGTTCGCTGTCCACCGAGCCCTGCTGTCGTCATGCGCCTCGACAAGCGGGACAATGCCACCCTTCACAGCCAAGGTCGGCTTCGAGGCCGACGACGACTCGTTGTGGTGAAAGGGCGACTGGTCCCAGTTCAGGATGTGCGGGTCGTACCCCAGAAGCTCCTCTGCAGCTGCGCGGACCCTGGCCACGTTCAAGATCATAGTCTCAAAACGAGATTGGAGCAACCATTTTGGCACCTTGTACTTGCGGTTCGGCTTCTTCATGCTCAGGCCGTAGGAGCGCCGCCACTTCACCCACCACCGAGGCCGCAACTGCGGCACCATCGGTTTGCCTCCCCGCTTCATTGTCTCCACGCAGTAGTCCGCGACGAGTTGCTTCGCCTTCGTAACCAGCAGGGATTGGGAGAACCTGGCCAACATCTTGGGCCTCTCCTCCGCAACTGCGGTTCGCTTGGCCACCGCCTTCCAGTCCACGGAGTACCTCATGTGGGACCACCACTCGTACAGAGCGGCTTCCAGCCATGGAGCCTTGTTCGGGCGCCCTTGGTTGCCCCGCGCGCGGCGTCGGCCATGCACGCCCGCCGTGCCATGTCCACCTTGTGTGCGCCAGTTTTGAAACCACTTGGAGACGGCCTGGCGCTGCTGGACGACCCCCATGCCCTTCGGCCACGTGAACCGCCCGCAAAAAGACGCGATTGAATTCCGTGGCAGAACGCCCTCGCCCATCCAACCACAACTGCGTGCGTGCGCCTCCAGGTCTTTGCAAACCAGTTCGCGGTCTCTGAGCATGTGCGGGCACACGCGCCGCTTCTGTTCCGCAACTTCGGGTTTTGGGCGTGCGCTGGCCAGTGCGTGCGCCCTGATCTGCTCCTCCTGCAACGCCTCGGGCATAGCCTCAGCCATGGCAAGCAATATACCCATGTCCTGCACGCCCGTCTGCCACTCTAACGCCGCCATGAGAGCGGGGCGTGGCGCGCTCGCCTCTCTCGGCGCCTCTGCTGGTTCGCCCTCGCCCTCGGAGTCGTGCAGGACCATGGGTCCAGCAGGGCCGCTGGCCCCGCAACTGCGGTACGCCCGCACCTCCTCCAAGGTTAGTTCCTGCGTGACAACGAGCATGTCGTGCAACCACGGTTCGTCCCAGCGGCGCACCCCGAAATCGTACAGTTCCTCCCGAAGCCATTTGCGCGTCTCGGCATTTTGCGGTTTCTGCAACATCATCGCCATAAGGTCAATGCCGCAGTTTCCATCGCAAACAGTCCCTAGGACCCATTGTCCCAGAGGACCGTAGAACCTGTTCAACGCGTCCGCCCCCTCAGAGCACACGCCACCCACCGCAACTGCGGCCACCCAGTGGCGCACCTCATGGAGAGGGTTCTCGGGAGTCACGGGCCTGAGTTCCACCGTTGTCCATTCCCCGAACAGATCCTCAGCAGCGGCGAGTACGCACGCCACGCCGTCGACGGCGCATGGCTCAGTGCACTTCTCCTTTGCCCAAGGCATGTAGAAGTCAAGGAGGTCCTTGCGGTTCTCGCCTTCCCACACGTAAGGTTGACGCCCGAACCGCAAGGCAAACAGCATGAAAGCTGAATACCCTATGTAGGAATTCTCGGACAGAATCTGCCTCAGGAGAGCCATCACGCGGTCAGGCACCGTCGCCGCCACTGCGGCCTGGATCTTTGGCGCGTCTTCCACAGGTACACCTTTCTCTGGCGCCAGGGGTGGCGCCGCGACTCGTGGCCGCAAGGCGTCGCCAACAGGCGCCGCAACTCGTGCTGCAGCCTTTGGGTCTGGGCACGGGAAGAATGCGACCTGCGTCTTCGACCAGTTCTCTGGCAGCGGCCGCGCTGGTGGCAAGCGTGCTGGAAGTGGTGTGTCTTTGTCCGCTTCCACTCCCTCAGGAGCTTCAACCGCAATTGCGGTCTCCTGCGCAGCAGGCGGGTCTGGTGTTGCGTGCACTTGAGCTGGAGGAGCTGGAGGGACTGCTGCTGCGGGTGCTTCGGGCACAGGGGCTGCTGGAGGTTTGGGTTCTGCGGGTGCTTCTGGTGCTGGAGCTGCGTGTCCTTCTTGCGCAGGAGCTGCGAGTTCTGCTGGTGTTGCTGGTGCTATGTGTGCAGGGGCCGAGGGAGCCGCAACTGCGGTGCCGCCTGGAGCCGCAACTGCGGGTGGTGGCGTCGCGCCCGGTCGCCAAGCAGACGGCCGCAAATGAAAGCGAGGCGGCTCAGCAAGGCCGTACTGCGACGCGGGCCACTTCGCTAGGCACGGAAAATCCGCACATGCGTGCACCTTTATCTTCTTGGGGCACGGAACGCCGCTACTGCGGCTCAAGATGTTGGCGAGCCCAGTGGTGCCATACTTCGTTTTCCTCGGTGCGCAGCCGCTGTCGTAATGGAGCCACTCCACCTCGAAATGCGTTCCGTCCTCCTCGCCATGCCATGTCCGCCCCACGGGAACATCCATGAGCGGTCGCGTGGCGAACGACTCGGGCCGGGCACTCGGCTGCGGGCTACAGAACTAGGAAGAGGGAGGGGAGGAGGGAGGAGCAACTGAAGACGATGCGGAGGGGCGAAGAAGGAGGTACATTTCAACAACGCCCGCGCGGAAGCCCCAATCATCGCGCGCACAGGGTTTCGATGCTTCACTCCATGCTTCTCTAAGAAAAACGCTCGCCCACACAAGTTGGCGCACTAAGGCGTGCACCCGTGGAACACCCTAAACCTTCCGCCTGCCTCCTCACACCGCCTCGCCCTCCGCGTGTTCACGCGCACCCAGCCACCCCGCAACTGCGGGCACTCAGTAGCCCCACCGCAACTGCGGCCCATACGGCTTCGGGCCTCAGTCGAACAGACTGGGGATTTGGAGCTCGAGGTAATCCAGAGCCGCTTGCTTGCGCTGGTGCTGCGTCATGCCCTCCCACTCGTAGTCGTAGCCCTTCACCGACTGCGCCGACTGCCACTTCTTCTTTGTAAGTTTCTTCACATCCATCTCGATCCTTTTGCCCTTGTTGGCACACTCTCGCGTGATGGTCGCGACCCAAGCGCCCTTGAAGTCCCAAACGACGGTGAAGCCAGAGCCGCTCCCCTGCGCCACGGGGGAGTCGACCTCCTTTTGCTTCGCCAGCGGGGTGGCAGGGTCAACCGCCGTTGCCCAGTCCCTGTCCGCCACTGCGGCCTCGTCCTTGTCGCCGTCGTCGATGTCGGGGACACCGCCGAGGCTCACGTCGTCCACGATCATGTCGATCAGCCACCCAAGGTCTGCAGCGTCCAGCCACAACGTCCTCCGCTTGAAGCTGGCCACCCGCACGTTTCGAACGGCCGTGTCGTGCGGAAACTTCATGGGGCTCTTTGCGGGCATCTGTACGGAGTGCACAGTGGCTATGGCCGACTCCGCGGCCTCGCCCCTGGGCAGGCCAGTAGTCGCCGCACGCGTTCCAGTCTTCTGCTTCTTGGCGCTGGTCGGGGTCGCTGCCTGCTTCTTCGTGGCGTCCGTGGAGCTGACCAGGGCCGACATGGGGTCATCTGCTTCGTCCCCCGCGTCGCCGTCGCTCTCCTCGTCCGCAACTGCGGCGCCGCCCTGCTTCGCGAGTTCTTTCTTCAGCGCGTCCCAGGCCTTGGAGGCCTTCAAGGCCCCTGCGGTCGGTTTACCTTTGGCGCACACCTTGAGCAGCCAAGCCTTTTGCATGTTCACGTGCACGAAGCTTATCTCTCCGAGGGGCCCTGCGTGGAGCACCTTGACATCCTTTTCGGGGATGGGGGTGGTCTGCGCAAGCCAACCTCCACGGATGCACAAGACCTTCTCAACGCACACAGGGCTCCATTCGCTCGAAGTCGGCATGTGTGCTACTGCGCTGGACACAGCCGCAACTGCGGGCAAGGCGGAGGTGCGGGCAGTGGGGCCGCGCGCGGTTGAGCCAGATGGCGAGACGAACGCCTCCCTGGAGGGCCTCCCTCGGTCCCTGCGATCCTCGCGCCTCCCTGGAGGGCCTCCGCCCTCAGAATGCTTCAAAGCAGTGCCGGGGCACTGCTTTGAAGCACCTGGGTGCTTCAAAGCAGTGCCGCGGCACTGCTTTGAAGCATTCTGAGGGCGGAGGCCCTCCAGGGCCTCCGCCCTCAGCCCAGGGCCCTCCAGGCCCTCCAGGGCCTCCAGGGAGGCCCTCCAGGGCCTCCAGGGCCTCCAGGGCCTCCAGGCCCTCCAGGGCCTCCAGGGCCCTCCAGGCCCTCCAGGGCGGAGGCCCTCCAGGGCCTCCAGGGAGGGAGGGAGGGAGTGAGGAAATGAGTAGTTTCGGCTTCCAACTTGGGAGGAAGGGGAGAAAGGAGGAGGAGAGAGGGAGGAAGTGGAGGAAGGGCGAGGGAGGAGAGGGAGAAGGGAGGGAGGAGGTCCGTTTCGAACCTCCGTGCTCGATCGTCAGCGGTCCGCTACTGCGGCATCAGCTAACAGAAGCAGTGACACTGCAAACTACACGAGCGCTCCGCAACAGCGGTCACGCGTGCGCCCCCCCCTTCGGCCTGTTGCCCGCAACTGCGGTCACGCGAGCAAGCCGCCCTGACTGCCGCCACTGCGGCTTCTTAATTAGAGCGACATCTTCCCGCTTTCGTCGAACCCTTTCTTCGATTTCTTCGGCGCGGGCTGGCCCGAAGGCTTCCCTTTGGCCCTCTTGGCCGCGTCCGTCTTCCACGTCTCCTCGGCCGCCTTCTTCTTCGGTGCGGTTTTGGGTCTCGCCTCCCACAGGAGCTCTTCTCCTTTCTTCACGGCCGTGGTATTCACCAGCACAGGGACATTCACGGCGAGCACGACCCCGCCTGTCCCAGGCACGCACACCGCCAATTCTTTCGTCTCCAGCTCCATGTTGATGCGCGCAACTGCGCTTTCATTACGGCTGTTTCTCTGCTGGATCTCCTGTTCCGTGACTCTGTTGACTGCCCAGAAGACGTGCATTGTCTCTTGCGCATCCCACTTCCATGCTCTCAACCGCACATCGTGGTCAGCCACGTCGGCGGGCGTCTTGTCCGCAGGCGGCTTGAACTCGGGGTGCAAGTAGAAGGTCGTGGGCGTGGCCCCATTTGGATCTCCTTTCACCCAGACTTGCACGGCCACCCTCTCGGGGTGCGTGCTTGCGGCGTGCACCTTGGATGCCTTTGGGACGCACGGCCACAACTCGATGCATTTTTCGTCGTTTGCAGCGGTTGCCTTGACGGTGCGTTTCTCTGTGTCAGCGTCTTGCAACACCTCTACTTGCGCTTCCGCAACTGCGGACATGTGGCGCGCCCAAAGGCACAGCAACACTGCGCTGACCAAAGCAGGCTCCCGCCCCAGCTCCTTCGCTGCCGCTGAACGCCTCCATTCGGCGATTGGCAAAGGGAAGGATCCGCGTGGAATGGCCGTCGTGTCCCTGCTGCGCTGGTGGTTCGTTGGTAATTGCGTCGTGGGGTCAAAGGAAATGACCGTCGGCATCAACTCGTGCCCCTCTGCGGAAGCCTTTGTCTTCCCCGCCACTGCGGGCTCATTCGGTTCTGGGCGCGGCAACGCGTTGAAATCGAACCAATCGGGCTTCCCGCCTCCGACTCCCACTTCGCCGAGGGCCTTCTCAAGGGCGTCCCGATTGGACTTCGGCTCCACCTTCCCCGTGGCCTCCGCGCAAGCGCGGAGGAGCGCCTGACGATGTCCTGGGATACTTCGTTCCTTGACGTGGGTGTCCTTCAGGTACTGCATGAAGCCGTCTGCGGTCAGTATGCACAGGTTCGCCTTGAACTCGATCGCCTTCTCAGGGCCCATGCCGTCGATGGCCTTGCTCAGCGTGAACAAGTACAAACGGAGAGCCGAGTTCATGTCGATGAGGAAGTCTCGGAACTCCTTCTTCTTCCACGATTGTTCTGGGTCAGGGCACCACACAGGAGTGTCAACGCCCCTCTTCCTCGCAGGCGCGTTCCTGTAGCATCGCATCACCACGGCAACCTTGACCCACGGCACTTCGTCGGGAAGCTCGCTGGCTGCCCCGAAGGCACCGAGCCGAAGGGCCCTTCTCCTGGAGTTCACGTAGACCTCGCAGAACTGGAGCAGCAAGGGGATGAACTGCGCTTTCGTGCTCCCGAGCCCAACAACGAACGAGAACAGCTCAATGAAGTCTGGGTCCTGAACGACTCGATCGAGTTCGTGCATGACGGAGAGCTTGACCTTGTCAAAGGCAACCTGATCCGCAACTGCGGCGTGCAGCTCCGCGTCAACAGCCTTGCACAGAACACGGAGCGCGGTGAGTTCAGTCGTTCGCAACGCAAAATCGGCTCCTTTATTGAGGGACTGGCTGATGAGCGAAGCACCAGTGGGTTCCTCGTCCATGATTTTCCAGCTAAGCACTTCCATGAGCATACCCCCCTGCACGAGTTTCTTAGCGACAGGGTCATGTTCCGCCACTGCGGCCATGTCGAGATTGCCGTCCTTATCGAGCACGCGCTTCAGCCTCGCGCTCTCGTCCTCCGTGAACTCCATGCCTTGGGGGATGGGCCACTTGGCTCCCAGGGCGCACGCCCGCAACACGAGGCACAAGTGGGAGTGCGAACACGTCCCATACGCAACGTCTGTTCCGCAACTGCGGTCGAAGCACGCAGCGAGGTGGCCGGTCGCTTTTTCCAGATTGTACTCTGTGTACGTCTGGAACTTCGGGTCCTCCTTTTTTCTCAGCACCAGCTCTTGTGCTGGGTACATCTGAACGCAGACACCTTCGTGGTCAGCTTCGGCTTGCGTGAATCCAGCCAGGAAGATTTTCACAGCGAGTTCCCGAACCCTTTCCTGCTGAGGGTAGTGCCCGCCTCGGTTGCCCGTGTGCGGGGCGAGCATGAGCACAGGGAGGCGCACCTTGTCCCCTGTCCTGAATCTAGACCTCAAGGCGTTGGCCCTCTGAAAGATCCCTTGCGTTCCGCCTGGAACTGCGGCTGTCTCGTCCGCCACTGCGGCTTTCTTGTCCGCCACTGCGGCATTATCTGTGCCGACGCTGTCGTTCATATCTGTGCCGACGCTGTCCGCCACTGCGGCCCGGAGCTCCGATATGGCGGACTATGGCACGACGTCCGTCGCTCAGGGTGGAGGCGTGTGTGCCAGGAGCCCAACGACCTGCTGAGCCGAATGCCTGCGGACGACTGAAGGCTCAGTTTTAATCCAAAATATCGGGCGAGAGCTTGGGGGGGGTGCAGGCTGGAGGAGGGAGGGGGGTGCAAGCTGGAGGAGGACGAGGAGGGGAAGGGGAAGGAGAGCTAGGACGGAGGTGGCGGGGGGATGCGGCCTGGAGGAGGACGAGGAGGGAGGAGGGAGGAGGGAGGAGGGAGGAGGGAGGAGGGAGGAGGGAGGAGGGACGACGACGACGACGACTGCTGACGACAGACGACAGACTTGACGACGACGACGACCGACGACGACTGCTGACGACAGACGACAGACGCGACGACGACGACGGCAGCGACGACGACGAGGACGGACGACGACGATGATGATGACCCAGCGCGCGCACACTTATTGCAAACTGCGGCTTCGCAACCGCGTGCTCTCCTATTATACGCAACCGCAACTGCGGCTTCGCAACCGCAACCCCGCAACTGCGGGCTATCCTACACCGCAACATGCACTCCATCGCTAATGGGATGCACTACGCAGGCAGCAGGCGCCCAGTAGTACCGAGCTCTGTTCCGCAACTGCGGCTCCTCGGTCTTGCCGCACTCACCGCTCGTCCGCAACTGCGGCAGATCGCGCCTCTTCGTGCTTCCGCTTGCTCGCCCGACTCTGGCGTCCGTGGCCGACGAAGACGACGTTTTGGTGGATGCCCTCGCACCAGTGCGTGCTGAAGGTCTTCTCGTTGAGCTCCTTCTGAATGACCTTGCCGATTGGGGGCAGCGCTGCCAAGCCGAGCTTTCTTCTGACTCCGCTACTGCGGTCAGGGTCATCCTCCCACTTGGGCATGTACTTCGCTGGGACCCAGCGCCGAGAGATGATGGAGTCGCTTGTTCGATGCATCCAATCAGGGAGCCACTGGGGATCGTTCTTCGACGGCCTCCCTGCAGAATCCGCGTTGTAGTCCGCAATGCGCACGTCGCACGGGCCAATGGGGAGGACGTAATTCGGATGCATGACGCGTGTGCCCTCCACAAGGCCTCCGAACAGGGCGGGTCCAGCCCTGAGCAGCACCCCCATCGGGCAGGTGTAGCTGGCTCCGCAACTGCGGCCAAATGCTTGGAGCTGCTCAGGCGGGATGTCAAACAGGCCGCACAAGAACCGCACATCATTTTTATGGATGGAAGCAACCGCGTCCTTGAAGAAACTTGGATGCCACGCTGTTTGTTCTGATTGCGTGATCTTCTGTTGGAGACGTTCGGTGACTGCGTGTCTGGACACGACGGCAAAACGGATCACCGCGGCAGGATTCATGTCGGAGCCCTTCAGGCGAAAGCGCAGGATCGTGACGGCGTGGGTGGCCCCAACAACACGACCCGCAACTGCGGTCTCTGCGATGATGTGCGGGCGCACGAGCACCACGCCCGTGTCTCTGAACAGGCCAACCGTCGTCCAGTAAGGCTCCGCGGTGTTGTTTTTCAAAGTGACAGCGTCTTCGACGGCAGTCCTGAGTCCAACGGGAACGTCGTAGCTGCAAGCGCCTTCGACGTTCCCCGTGCGGAACAGCTCGGGGTCCCATACGACGAAGACGACCGCCGCAGTTTGGTGCAAGATGCATCTGAAGACATCTTCCTTTGTTGCCACCTTCGTGATGGCCACCACGTTGAACACCAAAGCGATGGTGGACGGAACCCGATTGCCGTCTGCTGTACGAAGGAATCCTTCGTTCCACTTGGGGCGTTCCCCAACGTAGTTTATCCCTGGAGGGGACCTGGTCCGCTGCTTCTTCCGCGGTGCTCCCGCATCTTCCCGCAACTGCGGTTCCGACGGAGGCCCCGCGCGACCCCGCGACTGCGGTTCTGACAGCGGCGAGCCTTCCGTGGGAGGCGGCCTTTTCCTCGGCCGCGAATCGGCCGAGGCGATTGTCTCGGCGGCTTTCTCCTGGGAGGCGGCCTCGTCTTCGGGTTGGGCGCCTCGTTTGGACTCGGCTGCGAGCAGCACGGCCGAGGGCGCGCTGCTCCCAGATGAGCCGCGCGCGGCACCTGGCTCGCCGGCCACCCCCGCAACTGCGGTCTCGGTGGCGGCTCCCGTCACTGCTGGTTGGTCCTGCTGCTTCGTCGGCGTCTGCGCCCGAGGCCCCCATTTTGCCTTGGGGGTCAAGTGCGCCCTGCGCAACTGCGCCTCTTCGCGCCTCCCACCAGCAGAGCTCCCACTCGCAGCGCTTATCGGCGGCGGCGGCCGATATTCCCGCGAGGAGCTAGACGACTGCGGGGAGGCCTCGCGCGGCGGTCGCTCGGGGCTTCCGCAACTGCGGTCCTCCGTCGGCTCCGCGACTGCGGCATCCGCGGCAGCCCCTTGCAGGCCGAACCTTTCCCGCAGTTGCTGCTTCAGCTCGGCGAACCGCTTGTCGACCTCGGCTTTGCGACCTGGGTCCATGGCGTGGCCGCGCGCGGCCCCCGTCCGACGGGGGAACTGCGGCCGGCTTGGGAGAGGAAGGACAACGAGGGAGACGGCGGGGATGAGGACGAGGAAGGCGAAGAGGAGGATGGAGAGGACGCGACGGAAGAGGATGGCGCGAAGAGCTCAGACGAGGGTGAAAGGAGCAAGGGGACTGCGACGAGGATGACGGGGCAGAAACGGAGGAGGAGGAATCAACAAAGTCCGCAACTGCGGCCCTCGGGGGGGACTGCGACGAGGACGACGGGAAATGACTCGGCCAACGGAGGCGGGCTACGGCCAACGGAAGGAACTGCGACGAGGAGGAAAGGCGGAGGGAGGAGACTGCGACGAGGACGACGGGGAAGGGGCGACGAGGACGACGAACAACTGCGGATCCATCTGTTTAAGTACCTGTCTCCGCAACTGCGGCCGCGCTAATTAACGTCACGAGTGCTTCAACGGAGGTGATGCGCGCCCGAAGCACCTAATTACAGCGGTCAGTCGTGGGAGCGCCGCAACTGCGGCCAAGCTGTATGAAGTCGCTAGAAGGCAGCGCCGCAACTGCGGCCGAAAGCGCGCATAGTGAGTCAAACGAGCGCGGCGTCACGCGATCGGTCCCCGCAACTGCGGTTCCATGGCTGCGCAATCCCGCAACTGCGGTGTCAAGGCTGCGCGGACCACCGCGGTTGCAGCTGCGCCCCCTTGCTCGCGTCGAACCGCCCAGGATTCGGATGGGCGTGCAGCATCTTCCAGAACGTGAACGTTCCGTGGCCATCGCTCTTGCCGAGACCTGCCCTCGGGCCCCGCACGGGATGCGAGTGCGGCTCCACCTCATACGTGTTGAACTTCGGGCTAGACCAGGATGGGTGGACGCGAATGCCCGAGCCGTCGTCGCGGATGAGGACGAAATCCCACTGGGGCAGAGGGATTCTTTGCGCCTGTCCTCTGTCCACCCCTTTCGTGTGCCTCATGTTGTCGAGACTGTTAGGGCACGGGCGGCACTCGCAGCGGACCAACCCGCGACTGCGGTCATTGTCAGGGCCGCACACGACGCGCAGCATTGTAGGTCCATCCATCTGCGCGACCATCTCCAGCCAAGACCACGGCACTTTGACAGTGTGGTCCCAGTCCCAATCCCTGTTGTCCTGCGCCTTCCCCTTTGCGCGGTACTTAAGGATCTTCGAAATTTCCTCCGCAACTGCGGTACCTCCGAAGACGGGCGTGCGGCTGCCGAAAGGGTTTTCTCGGTCTTCGTACTCGTCTCGGAACCACTTCAAGGCCGCGTTGTGCTGCTTATAATTGCCGTTCCAGTTCGCCCTGAAGTTCTCGAAGAATTCCAACTTGAAAATTGGCAGCGGCTCATTGCGCACAATTTGAAACAGCGCAACTGCGCCTTGTTCTTCGCGCCCTGGGGGAAGCAGGGGACCGCCTCCTTTGCCCGCCGCTGTTGCGGCCGCGGGCTCCGCGGCAGGAGAACCTGCCGAGGCACTCGAGCGGCCACCTTCCCATGCATTCCACCAGCCACCCTCGTCGTCCCACCAGCGGGCGCCCTCCATTCCCCAACCCTCGCATCCGTTGCCGCCCCATCCGCCGCCCTCCCATCCGCGACTGCGGTCACTTCCGTCGCCGCCATCCTGCGCTTTTCCTCTCCATCCGCCAAGAGAATCTCCGCCGCCCCAGCCGCCACTGCGGTCACCTCCGCCGCCGTATCCGCCACTGCGGCCGCCCCAACCCCCACTTGTTCCCCAACCGCCGCCGCTGCTCTTTGAAGAATCCGCAACTGCGGCCCGTGTTTCCTCTTCCGCTTTGTCATCCCACCCTGCACGCATCTCTGCCCCGACTGCAGGCCGCGGAGGCGGGCGCGAGCCCGCCCAACCGCCGTGAAACCTACCGTCGGCGCGGGCTTGAGCCGAACGTGCATGGAGGAGGAGGATGAGGAGGAGGAGGGTGAATGTGAGGAGGATGATGCGTTCCTGGGAGGTGTGCCTTCGCGTGCAACACAAGAGCCCTGAGAATTCCTGAGGCCCCTCCAACAGCCAAGGACGCGGATGACAAGAAAGTCGAGAAGATTGGGAACCGATTGAGGATTAAGAGGCGTGCGACGAAAGGGATGATGATGACGAAGAGGAAGATCAGTGAAGGGGAGGAGCGGACAGGAATTATGGAGGAGTGATAGCAGAGGAGGAAGAGGGGGAAGGGGGAGGAGGAGGAGGAGGAGGAGGAGGGAGAGGAAAAGGGGGAGGAGGAGGAGGAGGAAAAAGGGGAGGAGGAGGAGGAGGAGGAGGAGGAGGAGGAGGAAGAGGAGGAGGAGGAGGAGGAGGAGGAGGAGGAAGAGGAGGAGGACGACGACGACGAGGAGGAGGAGGAGGAGGAGAGGGAGAAGGAGAACGGGGACAGGAGGACAAGGACGGAGAAATATAACAAATGAGGGGGAGGAGGCGGAGGAGGAGGAGGACGAGGAGGAGAAGCAGGAAGAGGAGGAGGAGAGGGGGGAGGAAGAGTGCGCGTGAGACTGGGAGAACGAGGTAATTAATTAGAGAGGGAACGGGGGAGGAGGGAGGACAAGGAAGAGCATACAGCGACGAGAAGAGGAGAAGGAACAGACGAAGGCTCCTGCTGATCGCATTTCCGCATCGTTCAAAGCAGTGCCGGGGCACTGCTTTGAACGACTGGTGATGTTCAAAGCAGTTCCCCGGCACTGTGTTCCATCGTCGCCGTTATAAGGGCTATCGGATTACCCAGAGATCCGACGTCGATTCTGTCAACACGGCGTGCGTCCCTGGAAGTCTCGACCGTTTCCCGAGGGCCGGTTTTTCCTCCCGCGTCGTTGTGTGACGCTCCCAGGGCCAGGCGAGGGCCCCCTGTAGAGCCCGAAGCTGACGAGACAACGCGCCACCTTGCTTTTTTCAATACGTTGTGCCTTGGGGTACGCAGCGCTTGCTTTTTCACTGCGTCGGAGGCCTGGGTCCGAGGGCAGCGCTGTGGGCCCGGCGCCCTCCGCGGTCTCTCCAGCTCCGCACGGCCGCGGCCGCCCGCCCGGCGCACGGTGCCCCGTGCCGGCCGCGGCGGCGCGAGCGGCGGCGAGGGCGTCGGCGCCATGCGCGCGCGCGCGACGGCGCCCGGCGCGTGAGCGACGATCCGGAGCGGGTCCTAGGCGGCGGCGTGCGCGGACCGACAGCGCGGCATGCTGCAGTGGAGACGAGGGCGCCCACGCGCGAGCTTACGCGGGCCGCCTGCGCGCGAGCTTACGCGGTCCTGGGCGCGGCGGGCCATCGGGCCCCTCTGGCGGGCCCCTTCGAAGGAATCGGAGACTGGCATTTGCCCAGCTTCACATTCCGCTTGCGCGAGACCGAAGATTATAGCTAGCTGTAGTTAGCTCAGCTCGGCTTAGCTCACATGGCTTCGCAAGCAGCTTCAGTACTCACAAGTGGTCCACACTTGACCACGTCTGAGTGCGTCGCGAGTGCCTAACGAAGTGTGGGCCGCCCATGAAGCGGGGTCGACGCTTTCCCCCCCTGCCCAGAGCCTGCCCCCCCTCCCTCTCCGAGGCGCCGCTCCTGAAGGCATCCCGAGGCCGGGAAGCCGCCGAGGACCCCACGAGGACGCCCGAAAGCACAGCCGCCGAGAGGCCGCCGGAAGGGGCCGCCGGAGGGGCCGCCCGGCGCCAACCGAGGGCCGCCGACGGTCGCGGCGGCCGGCGGCGGCCTGCGGAAGCCACGCCCCGTGGCGCCGCTCAGGCCTCGGAGGCAGGCTCGGCCAGGCAGGCCTCCTCCCCGGAGCCCTCCTCCTCGCCCAGGCAGGGGCCGGCCCGCCGGCCGAGGACCTCCGCACGCGCCCCACCTGCGTCGAGCGGGTGGTCGTCGAGGTCCACGCCGGTCACCTGCTCCGCGTACGCGTACGTGCGGCTCTGGGAGTTCGGCGCCCAGAGGCACATCGTCACGACCAGCAGCAGCAAGAAGAGCAGGTGGCTCACGGCGTCCGTGAGGACCCACCGGTGCTGCCACACCTCCTGGGGCGGCCTCCACATGCTGTGCATCTCCACGGTCAGCGCAACCGCGGCCACGCCTATCGCCGCCACGAGGACTGCGAAGAGCGCGGAGTACAGCCTCAGCTTCTCGAGCTGCTGCTCCTTCCTGAGCTTCTCCATCACGCCACTGATGGCCGAGAACACCCAGCAGAAGATCACAACGTTCATCAGAGATACAGGGGCAAAAATGACAAGAACGGTTGAGACCGAGATTGAGTGGCTGTGCCGGAAGGACAGCACCATCTCGCGCGCAAACGAAAAGCAGATGTGCAAGAAGGACAGCCAGCCGACTCTGCGCACAGTCCCACGGTCCAGGTGTGCCCTGGTGACGCCCCAGCCCAGCGAGGCCACCAAAACCAGCGTGGACGACAAGGTTGACTTTGCGACGGTGCACAGCATGGCGGCGGTGAAGATCGTCGCGGCGCGGTCGTCGACCCGGCCCGACTCGTTCCACTCCCAATAGAAGGCCCTCCAGAGGAGCGACTCCCCGAGGCCGAGCAGAAGCACCAGAGAGATGCACAGGTGGATCTGGCAGAGCTCCCTCCACCACTGCGCGCAGAGGATCCCCCAGGCGGCCCCAACCGCGCCGTACGCAAGGACGAGCCAGCCGTAGAAGATCTTCTTCGGAAACTCGTTCCCGGGGAGGTAGCCGTGCGCGTGCCGGACCCTCGCCGTCCCGCTGATGGTGGCGTCGGGGGTGTCGCCGCAGTTCGACACCAGCAGCAGGTAGACGCCGCTCATCTGGATGGGCCACTGGTCGCTCGGCGCCGTGGCATCGAAGGGCACCATCTGCTGAAAGACTTCGCCGTACGGGTGCAGGCTGCCGTTGACGTCGCCGAGGAGCCCCGACCTCTCGACGAGCAGCTTGCCCGCGCTCCGGGCCCGCTTCCTCCGCACGTCGTCCAGCGTCGAGCACAGCCCCCCGCCGAGGTCGAGCAGCCAGCCCACATCCGCGTGCCTCAGCACGGTGATCTGCACCCCGCCGTAGGTGGGGAGCCCGGAGCCGCCCAGGTGCGACTGGCGACCGCTGGCGGACCGGGCCCGGAACCTTCTGTGGCAACTCATGGGAGCCTCCCATGTCGTTTTGCTGGCCCCTGCGAATCCACGCTGGCTGACGCTAATCGGCGCTCATCGATGCTAAATCTGTGCTGACCGATGCCCACGTTGGCCCGTTCTCATCGACTACCGCTCGCTGGCGCACGCGACGGCACACGCTAAAAAGACGGCGCCCCGAAGACGCACGAAGGGGCTCCCACGACTTGCTGCTGTGGACGGAACCCCTCGAGCGCCAGGTAGGGCGTGCCCGGGGCCGCCGGGGCCTCCCCGCTGGAGTTGTAGACGAAGAACGCGTAGGCCGAGGCGAGCGACCGCGGCGGCGGCGCGGGGTAGTCGTGGAACTCCACGATCTGCGCGGGGGCGGCCCGCCACCGCAGCAGGGCCGCGGCGGCGGCGAGCCAGCGGCTCGTGGAGGCGCCCATGGCATGTGGCCGCGGGCGTCCGCGCCGCGAACCGCTCCGCTTCCCGCCTCCTCCTCCTCCTCCTCCTCCTCCTCCTCCTCCTCCTCCCCCCCGCACGGCGCCCCCCTTGAGCCAACTGGCTGGGGAAGGTATGCACCCTGAGATCCTGCCGCTCGGCGATCTTGCCCCTGAGCGTCTCCATGGCGACTGGGGAGGCGAGGATGACATGGCTGATGGATTTCGGTGTGCCAAGACACCAGTATTCTTCAGATCAGTAATCCTCCCCCCACCCATATCGCAGACTCCAGACTCTGAACCAAATAAAATGCTTCTGCTGGCTTCCGCCGGCCTTTCGCCGGGCTTGCGCTGGCGGAGCTGCACAACTTTTGCTTCCTCCAGCTTCCCCCAAACCGTCCGCTGCCTTCCGCCGAGGAAGAGAAGGCAACGCGTTGCACCCCTCGAAGGCGAGGCCCTTCCTGGAGTGCCCGGTATGCTTCCAAGCGGTCCGCGGCACACTCTTCCTTCAGCGCCCCTGCACGACTTCAGCAACACCAGATGGGGACTCCACAAGCTACCTACCGGGTGTTGCCAGAAGTACCCCTGGCCCAAGGTACCCCCAGAATTCTCAGGGTGGCCCAGACGGCCTCCAGGGCACCCCTCACAAGGCCCAGGGGGCCCCAGGGGCTCCCAAACGGAGCGCAAAACCGGGGGCACCGTGGGCCAGGGGCACTTCTAGCAACACCCGAACCGATACCGCTACTCCCCGGACCTCTCCCGGGTTGCGTTCTGACCAAGACTTCGAGGCGAATCCAGCGATGGCGACGAGGGCCTCTCAGGAGGCCCAGAGGTGCGGAAACGAGGGGAGGGTAGCGGTATCGGTACAGACCACAACGAAAACGAGGAAAACAAGGAAGCGCAAACGAAGAAAACGAGGAAAACAGAGGGACGGCCCAGGTAGCGAAAACGAGGAAAACGATGGAAAGGTAGGCGAACATGAGGACCCCTTGTCCTCCTCCGGCCACAGAGCGATCCTCAAATCGATCCCGTGGGAGTGCAGGCGGCTGTCTGCTGGTCGACGGACCCCTGCGGAGGCTGTGCGCTCCACAGCGCACGGCCCATGGCCCGGGGGTGCTTCACCACATAACCGCTGTGCTCAGGGCCCCTGTCGAGTCAGATAGTGACTACCCACCAGACCACCCCAACCCAACCAAAAGATCAACATTTCGGGTTTTTTGGGAGTAGTTACGGGTTGCATAATATGCGTGTTTTTCCACATTCCCCCCACGCCCTCCCCCCACTGGGAGTGGAAAATTGGGGCCTTCGGCTTGGGTTTGGGTGGCTGGGTTGGTGGTAAAATAGAAATGTTCCTGAGATGCGCCAGTGCCCCTTTCTGCTGCGACTCTGCATTTCGCGCCTAGCGTTTGGGATCTCATCCAGTCTCGAAGGCCCATGGCTGGTCCAGATCATGATACGGATATTTGGCAGGCCGTGCCAGGCTATACCCTGAAGCCGCGGATGCAGACGTGCAGCGGGTGTACCTTCGACCAGCATGTTTCGATCGCACGGCTTCGGCTGGAGACGCCGATCATGTTGACAGCGTGCGTGATAGCAACAATGGTCCAGTAGGTGGCGGTTGGTGGAGCACCACGCGCCCAGATCGCCAACCTATCACTAGATACGCCTGTGACGAAAAACAGCCTCCAAGATGATTTCACGGCCTCTGATCTATGTGAGAAGAGGCGGAAGGATGAAAACGAGAAGAGGAGACGCAGCGAGGAGCATGAGGCAGAAGACGGCAGGAGTAGAGACAAGGGAGACAGCAATGCCGAAACACCACCTCGGCCGTGTCAATGTCATCATGCGCTTGGTGCTCGCCCATCTCGACCCTCATGGAAGCACGGATGAGTGTTACGCGCCAGTCTGTCACCTGCGGTGTGTCGGAGGCGGCTGCTACTCCCCCAGCCCCTTCCTCCCCCTTCACCCCTTCCCTCCCCCTCCTCAATCTCCCCTGCCTGCTCCACCTGCCCATCCTATCCTGCTCTTCATGCTGCTGCCGTTGATCCTCCTACTGCTCCGTCTGCTGCCGCAGCTGCCGCAGCTGCTGCTGCTGCTGCTGCTGCTGCTGCTGCTGCTGCTGCTGCTGCTACTCCTCACCATATGAAAGAACCCTCGGGACTTGGCCTGGAGGAAAGCCTCCTGACTGGACTTACGAGGCAGACCCAACCACTGCCTCAAGGGCCCAACGCGACAACGAAAGCACGCCCCTTGCCCGTGCACCCGCCTGGAGAGCGCTCCCGCCAGGTACATCGCCCCTCAGGGGCAGCGCAAGCTCCGCCCGCTCGAGTGGCCGCAAGGGCCTCGCACCGCTGCACAGACGACGCTCCGGGGCGTCGAGTTGCGCCAGGCTTGTCTGTCGACTGGGCCTCGAGGAGCAAGCTGCACTGTCACAAACTCCTCAACTTAGACCTTCGACGCCTTTTGGCGCGGCGTCCCGCAGTTCTCGATCTCTTCCTGGGGGGCCCACCTGTTGTCCTTGTTTGTTTCTTTTGACGGTCCAGGGGCCCGGGAGAGGCTTCTGAAGCCAGGATTGAAGAATAACCTGACGTCACGATCGGTCTCACGATCTATCGGTCTCACTCGAGATCTACTGGTTTCACTTTCAACATCTATATATATATATATATATATATATATATAGATACAAGACTGCAGTGGCGCTTCGCGCCATGCACCTTGGTACTTGAAGTTTGGTATGCAGGCGGAAAAGCAGGAAGGTCAAGCCGACAATTTAGCGATAACTCCTTGTTGCCTTCTCCGGCATCGCCGCTATTATAATGTTATTCGGTATCCTTCCTCCATGCTTCTTTTTCCTCATGTTCGCCATACCCTGAGCATTCTCCCCATCCTCCTCAGCTCTTTTTTGCGGAGAATCCTTCTTGGATAGCCTCTAGGGGCGTCACAAAAGTTGTTTCAGGTTTTCTTCAGGCCATCTGGAGGCCTCCTGGGCGTAATCTGGGGGCCTCTGGGGGCTTCCTCGGGCCACCCTGCCTCCAACCGCGGTCTCCCTGAACGACCGAATTACGATTTGGAATTCTTCGGCGGGTGTCTTTAGGCCATCTTGGACCGCCATGGGGCTCTCTGAGGGCCATCTTGGACCCGTGTTGTACCGTTTTGGGGCTCTCTTGGACTGCCTGGAGCCCTTTCGGATGGTTGTGGGGCGATTTTGGAGCCTCCCAGGCAGCTTCGGACGCCCAGAAGACCGCCGTCTTGGAGCGTCGGGAAGCCGAAAAGAGGAGAACCCCAAAATTCACCAAAAACAAAAAGAAAATCCATGATTTTTGCCTCGGGGGGCCTTCTTGGGAGTGCTCTTGGAGCCCTCTTTGGGGCCGTCCTGGAGGCCTCCTGGGCCATCTTGAGGTCACGTCGGTCACTCTTGGAGCGCTCTTGTGCTGTCTTGGGGGTCTCGCGGACGTCTCCGATGACCCTCCTGATCGCCCTAGGTGTGCTGGGAAGGCTTGGCAAAACGCCATGCGAGGCCCGGGGGCCGCTTCGAGGCCCGCCGGGAGGGTCCCAAAGCCCCAGATCCTGGGAGTCCGTTTTTTCCCAACCATCCTGTGGTGTTGGGTCCTCGTTTTGAAGAGACGGTGGTCCGCGTCTCCTCCTCCTCTCCTCCTCCCCCCCTCCCCCCTCCTCCTCCTCCTTGCCTTTGCTCTCACACCCATTTCGGCACACCCCTCACACGTTTCTTGGCCCCACAGGGAGCTCCACCGAAGGCCCCAGTGCTGCCGTCCGCATGCGTCCCGCACACCCATTTCGGCACACCCCTCACACGTTTCGTGGCCCCATAGGGAGCTCCACCGAAGGCCCCATGGCTGCCGTCCGCATGCGTCCCGCACACCCATTTCGGCACACCCCTCACACGTTTCGTGGCCCCACAGGGAGCTCCACCGAAGGCCCCATGGCTGCGTCCGCATGCGTCCCGCGCACCCATTTCGGCACACCCCTCACACGTTTCGTGGCCCCACAGGGAGCTCCCCGAAGGCCCCAGTGCTGCCGTCCGCATGGCGTCCCGCACACACCGAAGGATGCACATACACACCCTCACACGTTTCGTGGCCCCATAGGGAGCTCCACCGAAGGCCCCATGCTGCCGTCCGCATGCGTCCCGCACACCCATTTCGGCACACCCCTCACACGTTTCGTGGCCCCACAGGGAGCTCCACCGAAGGCCCCAGTGCTGCCGTCCGCATGCGTCCCGCACACCCATTTCGGCACACCCCTCACACGTTTCGTGGCCCCATAGGGAGCTCCAGGCCGATGCGTCCGCAGGCAACACCCCTCACACGTGTGCTCCCATAGGGAGCTCCACCGAAGGCCCCATGGCTGCCGCCGCATGCGTCCCGCACACCCATTTCGGCACACCCCTCACACGTTTCGTGGCCCCATAGGGAGCTCCACCGAAGGCCCCATGGCTGCCGTCCGCATGCGTCCCGCACACCCATTTCGGCACACCCCTCACACGTTTCGTGGCCCCACAGGGAGCTCCACCGAAGGCCCCAGTGCTGCCGTCCGCATGCGTCCCGCACACCCATTTCGGCACACCCCTCACACGTTTCGTGGCCCCATAGGGAGCTCCACCGAAGGCCCCATGGCTGCCGTCCGCATGCGTCCCGCACACCCATTTCGGCACACCCCTCACACGTTTCGTGGCCCCACAGGGAGCTCCACCGAAGGCCCCAGTGCTGCCGTCCGCATGCGTCCCGCACACCAGGTGTGTGGCGTGCCGACATGGGCGTCGCGGCGCGCGGGCGCTGCCGTCGGGGTTCCCAGGGAAGCCCCCTGCAGAGGCGACGCTCAGAGTCACGAGTACCGAGAGTCACGCAGACCCAAACTGTTCACAGTCGTATACATACATTTACACTGGGCGTATCCATGCACGCATTCATGCGAATAGAATCAATCGCGCGCAGATTCATTCATAATCAGACTCGCTCGCGATCCGACTCGCACGCGCTCAAGCTTTCATATTCGGACCTATCGTCTTCGTTCGTGTTCTGTACACTGCCACGCATTTCGGCACACCCCTCATACGGCTCGTGGCCCCATAGGGAGCGCCACCGAAGAAGATATTCACAATTGCGGTACTCTCAACTGCATATGGTTGGGTCCTTCGCCAGGCTAATTTCCCAACCTTCCTGTGGTGTTGGGTCCTCGTTTTGAAGAGACGGTGGTCCGCGTCTCCTCCTCCTCTCCTCCTCCCCCTCTCCTCCTGCCGTCCGCATGCGTCCCGCACACCCATTTCGGCACACCCCTCACACGTTTCGTGGCCCCATAGGGAGCTCCACCGAAGGCCCCAGTGCTGCCGTCCGCATGCGTCCCGCACACCCATTTCGGCACACCCCTCACACGTTTCGTGGCCCCATAGGGAGCTCCACCGAAGGCCCCATGGCTGCCGTCCGCATGCGTCCCGCACACCCATTTCGGCACACCCCTCACACGTTTCGTGGCCCCATAGGGAGCTCCACCGAAGGCCCCATGGCTGCCGTCCGCATGCGTCCCGCACACCCATTTCGGCACACCCCTCACACGTTTCGTGGCCCCATAGGGAGCTCCACCGAAGGCCCCATGGCTGCCGTCCGCATGCGTCCCGCACACCCATTTCGGCACACCCCTCACACGTTTCGTGGCCCCACAGGGAGCTCCACCGAAGGCCCCAGTGCTGCCGTCCGCATGCGTCCCGCACACCCAGTTCGGCACACCCCTCACACGTTTCGTGGCCCCACAGGGAGCTCCACCGAAGGCCCCAGTGCTGCCGTCCGCATGCGTCCCGCACACACATTTCGGCACACCCCTCAAACGTTTCGTGGCCACACAGGGAGCTCCACCGAAGGCCCCAGTGCTGCCGTCCGCATGCGTCCCGCACACCCATTTCGGCACACCCCTCACACGTGTCACCCCTCCACACGTTCGTGGCCCCACAGGGGACCCACGAAGGCCCAGTGTTGCCGCGCATGCGTCCCGCGAACCCATTTCGGCACACCCCTCCACGTTCGTGGCCCCCACAGGAGCTCCACCGAATGGCCCCAGTGCGCCGTCCGATGCGGTCCCGCCAACCCATTTCGGCACACCCCCCCTCACCGTCGTGGCCCCATTAGGGAGCTCCACCGAAGGCCCCATGGCTGCGTTCGCATGCGTTCCGCACACCCATTTCGCACCCCCTCCACACGTTTTCGCTGCCACAGCCCGGAGCTCCACCGAAGGCCCAGTGTGCCGTTCCGCAATGCGTCCGACCACACCCATTTCGGGCCACACCTCACACAGTTGTGGCCCCATAGGGAATAGCTCCACCGAAGGCCCCAGTGCTGCCGTCCGCATGCGTCCCGCACACCCATTTCGGCACACCCCTCACACGTTTCGTGGCCCCATAGGGAGCTCCACCGAAGGCCCCATGGCTGCCGTCCGCATGAGTCCCGCACACCCATTTCGGCACACCCCTCACACGTTTCGTGGCCCCATAGGGAGCTCCACCGAAGGCCCCATGGCTGCCGTCCGCATGCGTCCCGCACACCCATTTCGGCACACCCCTCACACGTTTCGTGGCCCCACAGGGAGCTCCACCGAAGGCCCCAGTGCTGCCGTCCGCATGCTTCCCGCACACCCATTTCGGCACACCCCTCACACGTTTCGTGGCCCCACAGGGAGCTCCACCGAAGGCCCCATGGCTGCCGTCCGCATGCGTCCCGCACACCCATTTCGGCACACCCCTCACACGTTTCGTGGCCCCATAGGGAGCTCCACCGAAGGCCCCAGTGCTGCCGTCCGCATGCGTCCCGCACACCCATTTCGGCACACCCCTCACCCGTTTCGTGGCCCCACAGGGAGCTCCACCGAAGGCCCCAGGGCTGCCGTCCGCATGCGTCCCGCACACCCATTTCGGCACACCCCTCACACGTTTCGTGGCCCCACAGGTGAGCTCCCACCGAATGCCCAGTGCTGCCGTCCGCATGGCCCGCCCCCACCCCAGTGTGCGGCGTGCCGCTGGGCGTCGCGGCGCGCGGGCGCTGCCGTCGGGTTCCCATGGAAGCCCCTGCAGAGCGACGCTCTAGAGTCACGAGACCGAGAGTCACGCGACCCAAACTGTTCACAGTCATATACATACATTTACAGCTGAAAAATCCATGCACGCATTCAGCGAATAGAATCAATCTCGCGAAGAATTCCCTCATCACATTATAATCAGACGTCGCTCGCGATCGACTCGCACGCGCTCAAGCTTTCATATTCGGACCTATCGTCTTCGTTCGTGTTCTGTACACTGCCACGCATTTCGGCACACCCCTCATACGGCTCGTGGCCCCATAGGGAGCGCCACCGAAGAAGATATTCACAATTGCGGTACTCTCAACTGCATATGGTTGGGTCCTTCGCCAGGCTAATTTTTTTGGGGGGCCCCCCCGCCCAGGCTTATAACAATAAGAAATAAAGAAAGAGGGATAGGTGTGTGTGTGTGTGTGTGCCGATGTCACTGTCTGCTCTCGATGGGGCAATAATCGAGCCCCCTTTGGATCCGCTGGGAGGATTGGGCACGTGCTGTCCGAACGGGTGGAGGGGGGGAGAAGGAGGAGGAGGAGGAGGAGGAGGAGGAGAAGGGGGAGGGGGAGGAGGAGGATGAGGAGAAGGTGGATGTGGAGGAGGGGGGGCATGGGCAAGCTCCGTCGGAAGGTTCGTCGCCCACCCCTCGATTAACATCACACCCAGAGTACCAATCGGGACCACCATCGGGCCAATCACCGAGACAACCATCGGGACAACCGTCAGGACAACCATCGGGATGACCATCGAGACAATCTCACGATCCGCCTGCTTTT
Source organism: Prorocentrum cordatum (assembly GCA_963575745.1). Lineage (NCBI taxonomy): Eukaryota > Dinophyceae > Prorocentrales > Prorocentraceae > Prorocentrum > Prorocentrum cordatum. The sequence continues at coordinate 255,849 of CAUYUJ010008802.1, read as the reverse complement.
CACCAGAACTAGAATGAATGTATGCGCGTCTCAAACACACATCTATATGATAACCTCACTGCCTATCTGATGGTGTCCATAAGGACTTCCTATATGATAACCTCACTGCCTATCGGGACGACCTCGCTTCGCCCGCACGTAGGTCACGCACGAAACGACACGATTTCCAGATGGGGGCTCCTCACGTTTCACTTCTCCTCCTCCTCCTCCTCCTCCTCCCTACCCCTCTCCATCCTCCCCACCTCCTTCCTCCTCCCTTCTCTCCTCCTCCCCCCTCCCTCCTCCTCCTCCTCTTCCTCCTCCTCCTCCTCCTCCTCCTCCTCCCCTCCTCCTCCTCCTCCTCCTCCTCCTCCTCCTCCTCCCCCTCCTCCTCCTCCTCCTCCTCCCTCCTCCTCCTCCTCCTCCTCCTCTCTCCTCTCACTCCTCCTCCTCCTCCGCTCCTCCTCCTCCTCTCATCCTCCTCCTCCTCCTCCTCCTACTCCTCCTCCTCCTCCTCCTCCTCCTCGTCCTCGTCCTCCTCCGCCTCCTCATCCGACTCTCCCCTCCTCCTCCTCTCCTCCTCTTCCTCCCCCTCCTTCCTCCTCTCTCCTCCTCCTCCTCCTCCTCCTCCTGCCTCCTCCTCTCCCTCCTCCTCCTCCTACTCTTTCTCCCCCTCCTCCTACTCGTCCTCGTCTCGTATCCTCCTCTGCATTCCCTCGTCCCGTCCTCCTCCTCCCTTCTCCTCCTCCCCCCCTCCTACTCGTCCGTACTCCTCCTCCCTCTCCTCCTCCGTCCTCCTCATCCTCCTCCTCCTCATCCTCTCCTCCTCCTCCTCCTCCGTCTCCTCCTCCTCCTCCTCCTCCTCCTCCTCCTCGTCCTTCTCCTCCTCCTCCTCCTCACCTCACCTCCGAACCCAACCTCCGATCCACGGCCCCTCGTGGTCCAGACTCGAGCGCCTCGGCGCCCCCCCCCGATCATGCACAGGGGGCCCTGCGCGCCTCCTCCGCGAGGAACGCACTGTCCATGGGATCGGGCATCCCCCAGAGGATTCGAAAAAAGTGTTTTTCGGAGAGGTTGTTTTCCAGAGAGCCCCCCAGGGGCCTCGGAGCCTCGTCGAAACAGGGGGTGCGAAGCCCCTGGGGGACCCCTCCTGGAGAACCCCCTTCCCAAAAACCCTCTTTGGAACCCACTGGATCCTGGGAATCGCGCCTCGACAGTTCCCAGATAGCTCGTAGAGGGCTAAGATGGGTTTCATATTCAGAAGCCAGAGCCGCAGGGTAGCCCCGGAGGTCGTTCCGGCTGCTTGCAGGAAGCCTCGACGCAGGCTGCTTGAACCGGCAGCGGGTCCGGAGAGGCCTTTCCTAAGCGTTTCCGAATACGCGTGCCCCGAAGCTCCCCAGAAGGTCCTTCGAAAACTCTGTCCAGGTTCTTCCAGGGTTCTTCGACGGGCCTTTCCACGCCCTCGTGGCGCCCTGCTATGCGGGTGTTGGACCCCACAAGTGTCTAGACCTCGAAAACATGGATATTGACATGTTCGTCGCCCGTCGCCGTGTCTTTCGACGGAACCCACTCCACAACGACCTGCGGGCTCTTTGGGTGTCCTACTGGGCCAGTTTCCCATCCCCGAAAATAATACTCTTAACATTTCCAGGCCCCGGAAACAATCACAAGGCAATCCGAAACATGTTGGCTCCCCCACTCGCGGTCCCTTCCCCTCCTCCCTTCGAAAAAGCAACAAAAAAACAAAGAACACCCACAGGTCCGAACGCCTCAATCACTGTCGACGTCCAGCGGGAGCAGCACACATAGTGCGGGACGATCCAGGCGCCCGCAGAACGCCCTCAACGAGGCACAGCCGATGGACACCATCCCGGGTCTCCACCACTATTTCTAGAGGCCTCCTAGATGGGATCCGAGCAGATTGGGTTGGAAGATCTCACCGGATCGCCGATACATCGGCGATGCACTGGCGACCTCGGCGATGCATCGGCCACGTCGGCGTGGAGAAAATTGGGCCCCACATCGGGCCGCATCGCCGAAGAATCGCCCATGCATCGACGATGCATCGGCGATCCTCCGACCCCCATTTCATTACTCCGCCCCCATCCGGGAGGCCTAGAAATTCCCAGAAAGCTTCCAAGCACGACCAATGTCCCGTCAACGCTGCCCCTGGCCCCGATCCAGCCTTACAGGCGTCGCATGCCCTCCTACAGGCGGAGTTTGAAAAACATCAAAAATCGTCAACGAATGATCAGAGGTAGCCCCAAATAGGAAAAATCATGATCCCTGACTATTTGTTGGGCTATTTTTTCTTATTCGAACATCCCATGCATAGGGAAGTGCCCCCCACTCAGACAGCGACCTTCCCCTCCTCCTCTCCCTGCTCACCTCCTCCTCCTCCTCCTTCTCCTCCTCCTCCTCCTCCTCGTCCTCCTCCTCCTCCTCCTCCTCTTCCTCCTCCTCCTCCTCCTCCTCTTCCTTCCCTCCCCCCCCCGCAGGGAGGGTGGGGGGGGCTCGGGTGCGCACCAGCCAGTGCACGGCGTCCGCGCCCCAGCCGGGCGCCCCGCGCCGCTGCGAGAGGTCCAGCGACACGCCGCGGAGGCGGACCGGCCTGCCGCGCTCGCCTGCGCCGTGCGGGCCGCCCGCCCGGTGCCCTCGTGGCCCTCTTGCTCCCCCGCCTCCTCCTCCGTCGCCTCCTCCTCCTTCTCCTCCGCCATCCTGACATCCTCCTCTGCCCCCTCCTCCTCCTTCTCCTCCTCCTGCTACGCCTCATCCTCATCCTCTTCCTCCTCCTCCGTCCCCCCGCCTCCGCTCCGCCTGCATCCTGTCCTCTTCCTCCTCCTCCTCCTCTCCGCCTCCTCCTCCTCCGTCCTTCCGGATTCTTGACATTTGGCCATACACTGAGCGAATCCTCCTCCTCCTCCTCCTCCTCCTCCTCCTCCTCCTCCTCCTCCTCCTCCTCCTCCTCCTCCTCCTATTCGCGTTTCGCTCTTGGCCTCCAGAGTCGGGCAGCAGACCGCGATCGTCACGACAGAGGGGGAAGGACGGCGGCGACGGGTCGGCGACGACGGAGGGCCGCGACAAATCTCTGGAGTCCCGAAACGGTGCGGTGAGAGACCGTGCGGTCACCCCGAAATCCCCCAAGACCTCACCGCACCCTCACCGCACGGCCTTGGGACCTCGGAGGTCGCCCGAGACGTCCTCGGAACACGACCCGAGTCCCACGACCGTGCGGTGACCCACCAATCCTCGCCGCCTCACCGCACGGTGTGGCCACCACCCCGTGCGGGGGCCCCCGATCCTCTCGCCGGCGCGGGTGCGGCAGACCGGCGACGGGCAGCGTGGGCGCCGTGGCGCTCGCCCGCAGGGGCGGGGAAGGCGCGAGGGCGGGCCATAGGGCTATAGGGCTATTGGGCTATAGGGCTATCGGGCTATAGGGCTATCGGGCTATAGGGCTATAGGACTGTGACCTATAGGGCCATAGGGCCATAGGGCTATAGGGCTATGGGGCTATAGAGCTATATGGGCTATGGGGCTATAGGGCTATAGGGATATAAGGCTATTAGGGCTATAGGGATATAAGGCTATAAGGCTACAGGGCTATAGGGCTATACGGCTATAGGGCTATCGGGCTATAGGGCTACTGGGCTATTGGGCTATTGGGCACACCCGGGCACCCGGGCACCCCGGGCACCCGGGCACCCCCGGGCACCCGGGCACCCGGGCACCCGGGCCCGGCCACCGAAATCGGCCACCCGGGCACCCCCGGGCACCCGGGCACCCGGCCCCGGCCACCGAAATCGGCCGCCGACCTCACCTCAGCTTTATATCCGCTAGGACCCCTACAGAAGCAAGCTCTGATTGGGGAATAAGACAACAATCAAAAAAATGCTAACGGAGTTCCCCACATAAAGAGATTAACGGTTTCGTGGGACCCATTTTCTTGATGCCCTCCTCGCTTTGGCGGGGCCCCGCTGGAAGGGGGGAGGGCTACGAAACCTGGCGAAGAGTAATGCTTTCCGCGACCCTCCTCGTTCAAGCGCGGCCTCTCTGGAGGAGTGGAGGGGGGACACGAAACCGTGTAAACACCATGTTTTCCGATACCCTCCAGGAAGAGGAGGAGGAGGAGGAGGAGGAGGAGGAGGAGGAGGAAGAGGATAAGATGGATGATGGCGAAGAGCAGCAGCAGGAACCGCAGCAGGAGCAGCAGCGGGAGGTTGGTTTGAGTGGTCTCATTTTCCTCGTGAGGTCCGATTCGTGAGGTTGGTCTGAGTGGTCTCATTTCCCTCGTCCAGTCGAGGTTATACAAGAGTGTGGGCGACACGAGTTCGCTAGACGAAAGCACTTGCCGAGGTGTCTGGTAACTACAATTCGAACGCAGACACTGATCGGCCAAGAGCGGTTTAAAAGACTGCCAATAATCCCCCAAACAATGTATCGCTGCATTATGGTTTTGTGCACACGGCGTTAAGCGCTGCAAGCCCTAGAGGTTTTGTGCCCTGGAGGTGTGGGAGGGGCACGGAACCATGTAAATAGTATGGTTTTGCCTCCCTGGAGAGGTGGGATGGGGCACGAAACCATGTAAATAGTATGGTTTTCGGATACCCTCCTCGCTCAGGCGGGGCCTCCCTGCAGGGGTGGGAGGGGCACGAAACCATGTAAATAGTATGGTATGCCGTTACCCTCCTCGCTCAGGCGGGGCCTCCCTGGAGGGGTGGGAGGGGCACGAAACCATGTAAATAGTATGGTATTCCGATACCCTCCTCGCTCAGGCGGGGCCTCCCTGGAGGGGTGGGAGGGGCACGAACCCATGTAAATAGTATGGTTTTCGGATACCCTCCTCGCTCAGGCGGGGCCTCCCTGGAAGGGTGGGAGGGGCACGAAACCATGTAAATAGTATGGTTTTCCGATACCCTCCTCGCTCAGGCGGGGCCTCCCGTGGGGTGTGGGTGAGGGGCACGAAAACACAGTAAAGATAGTGCCTATGGTTTTCGGGATACCCCTCTTCGCTCAGGCGGGGCACCATGAGGGTGGGAGGCGGCACGAAACCAATGTAAAATAGTATGGTTATACGATACCCTCCTCGCTCAGGCGGGGCCTCCCTGGAGGGGTGGGAGGGGCACGAAACCATGTAAATAGTATGGTATTCCGATACCCTCCTCGCTCTGGCGGGGCCTCCCTGGAGGGGTGGGAGGGGCACGAATCCATGTAAATAGTATGGTTTTCGGATACCCTCCTCGCTCAGGCGGGGCCTCCCTGGAGGGGTGGGAGGGGCACGAAACAATGTAAATACAGTGTTTTCCCATACCCTCCTCGCTCAGGCGGGGCCTCCCTGGAGGTGTGGGAGGGGCACGAAACCATGTAAATAGTATGGTTTTCGGATACCCTCCTCGCTCAGGCGGGGCCTCCCTGGAGAGGTGGGAGGGGCACGAAACCATGTAAATAGTATGGTTGTCCGATACCCTCCTCGCTCAGGCGGGGCCTCCCTGGAGGGGTGGGAGGGGCACGAAACCATGCAAATAGTATGGTTTTCCGATACGCTCCTCGCTCAGGCGGGGCCTCCCTGGAGAGGTGGGAGGGGCACGAAACCATGTAAATAGTATGGTTATCCGATACCCTCCTCGCTCAGGCGGGGCATCCCTGGAGGGGTGGGAGGGGCACGAAACAATGTAAGTAGTATGGTTTTCGGTATGGAGTGGTATGGAATGGTATGGTAGGTATGGTATGGTACGGTATGGTATGGTATGGTACTGGAGGTATGGTATGGTATTGGTACGGTGTGCATGGTGTATATGGTATGTAGCTATGGTAACGCAAGTATGGTATGGTACGGTATGGTACGTATGGTGTGGTATGGTATGGTATGGTATGGTATGTGTGGTAGGAACTATGGTATGGTATGGTGTGTGTGGTAGGAATAATATTGTGCTGTATGGAAGATGGAGCGGGAGGTGGGTGGGAAGGAGAGGGTGTTTTGGGAAAACAAGAACCCCACTCAGGATGTGGGGAAAATGGTTCGATGGTTTTCGGATAACCCTCCTCGCTCAGGCGGGGCCTCCCTGGAGGTGTGGGAGGGGCACGAAACCCTGTAAATAGTATGGTTTGCCGATACCCTCCTCGCTCAGGCGGGGCCTCCCTGGAGGTGTGGGAGGGGCACGAAACCATGTAAATAGTATGGTTTGCCGATACCCTCCTCGCTCAGGCGGGGCATCCCTGGAGGTGTGGGAGGGGCACGAAACCATGTAAATAGTATGGTTTTGCCTCCCTGGAGGGGTGGGAGGGGCACGAAACCATGTAAATAATATTGTTTTCCGATACCCTCCTCGCTCAGGCGGGGCCTCCATGGAGGGGTGGGAGGGGCACGAAACCATGTAAATAGTATGGTTTTCGGATACCCTCCTCGCTCAGGCTGGGTCCCCCTGCAGGGGTGGGAGGGGCACGAAACCAGGTAAATAGTATGGTTTTCGGATACCCTCCTCGCTCAGGCTGGGCCTCCATGGAGGGGTGGGAGGGGCACGAAACCATGTAAATAGTATGGTTGTCCGAAACCCTCCTCGCTCAGGCGGGGCCTCCCTGCAGGGGTGGGAGGGGCACGAAACAATGTAAATAGTATGGTTTTCGGACACCCTCCTCGCTCAGGCGGGGCTGTAAATAGTATCGTGTTCCGATACCCTTCCGCACGCTCAGGCGGGGGCCTCCCTGGACGGTGTGGGAGGGGCACGAAACATGTAAGGTCGTATGGTTTTCGGTATGGAGTGGTATGGAATGGTATGGTAGGTAGGTATTGATTACGGTATGGTATGATATGGATGTTATGTACTGGAGGTATGGTATGGTATGGTACGGTGTGGCATTGGTGTGATATGGTATGGTATGCTATGGTACGCCATGGTATGGTATTGTACGGTATGGTACGTATGGTGTGGTATGGTATGGTATGGTATGTATGGTATGGCATGGTATGTATGGTATGGTATGGTATGTGTGGTAGGAACTATGGTTATGGTATTGGTGTGTGGTAGGACTGCGATTTGAAAAATACATAAAACCAAAAATCAAAAAAATCAAACAACTTTAGAAGAATGAGAAATGAATGTATAAACTAAACAAGAAAAATGAATACGATATTGTGCGTATGGAAGATGGCGCGGGAGGTGGGTGGTAAGGAGAGGGTGTTCTGGGAAAACAAGAACCCCACTCAGGATGTGGGGAAAAAATCGAAACATCGTCCTATGAATGTCTTCACTGTTTGCAAGTATCCCTCCTGTGCCGGGACATACCCGACTGACGGACAGGGTTCCGAAGGCTGGGGACTGGTGGCCGCCTCGGGGGGGGAGGGGTCCGTGTGGCGCGGGGGCGAGGTCTGCGCCTTCCGTGGCGGCGGCCGCGCGAAGTTCTTGGCGCTGCACCCTTCCCACCAAGCTGCCATGCCCTTCCCCATCACAGAGTTGACTGCTGCGGAGCTGCAGAGGCGAAGGTAGAGGGCCGCATGGGAAGTGAGAGGTCGGGCCGCAGAAAACTCATCGACCCTGCAACCTGGATCCTCCATCATCCCTGCACCTCCAGGTCGCGATAACGCTGAAATCAAGAGCGAGCCGTAGCCTACGGCCAGATCGGGCAAAACACCTCGGTCATCGACCCTCGACTCCTGCTCGGCGGCAGAGGAAACGACACCACCCCCACCACCACCATCGAGAGGAGGCAAGGAGGATTCCCCTGGCGATGCGGTCCCTCTGTTTGTGGCGACCCGCCTGAGACATGTCCAATCTCTAGCTCGGTCGGGCTTCGTCTTCCTCAGGTCCTCCCAGTGCCGCCTGTCGCGCTACCGCTGAGATCAAGCGCGAGCCCTGGAAGTACGGCCAAGAAGCCCCCTCGCAACGCCGACCCTCGGACCCATGCCCCCGACGTCGGGATTTCTTCATGCCGTGGACGCCCAGAGGTCTGGCTGATGCTGATGCTGACGCTGACGCTGACGCGGATGCCGATGCCGATGCCGATGCTGATGCTGATGCTGATGATGCTGATGCTGATGCTGATGCTGATGCTGATGCTGCTGATGATGATGATGATGATGATGATAATGATGATGATGATGATGCTAATGATGATGAGGATGATGATGATAATGATGATGATGCTGATGCTGATGCTGCTGCTGATGATGATGATGACGATGATGATGACGATGGTAATGGTGCTGGTGAGGTCTGACCCCTTCCCCATGGCATCCGTTGTTGGTCCCGACTCGGTGTGTGACGGTCGCGAGGCCCGGGAAGGGCCCCCCCCCGGAGGCTGCCGACGGCGCAGCACCTCGTGCCGCCTGTTTTGCTCCCTGCGCGAGGGGGTCCGGGGGGAGGCTCCGCGCCCCCCCCCCCGCCCGAAGCCCCGCTCCTCCCCTAACAGTCGTGGCGTTGACCCAAGGAACCCCAATCAAGGAACGAGACCCCCCTTTTTCCCACGAGTTCGCCGTCGATCTCCCACGGAAAAAACCTCAGGAACGCCCGAGGCAAACTCTGAAACCATCGGGGAGCACCGAGCCCCTCCCCAAACGAAAAGGGTTCTCCTTCTGCAGCGCCCCGACCGTGTGCGTGACCCGTGCCCGCGCGGAAGCCCACGGAAAACCTCAGGAACACCCGAGGCAGACTTTGAACCAATCGAGGAGCCCCGAGCCCCTCCCCACACGACAAGGGTCCCTTCTGCAGCGCCCCGACTTCCTGCGCGAACCCTAATTAAGGAACCAGACCCCTTTGTCCCATAAGCTCAACCTCGATCTCCCACGGAAAAAAACCTCGGGAACACCCGAGGCACACTTTGAACCAATCGAGGAGCGCCGAGTCCCTCCCCCACGAGAAGGGCTCCTTCTGCAGCGCCCCGAGGCAAACTTTATGCAACACTCGCGGAGCACTGAGCCCCTCCCCCACGAACAGGCTTCCTTCTGCAGCGCCCCGACCGGTCTGCGCGACCCCCGCCCGCGCGCGCGGCAGCCGCGGGCTCGGGCGCGCGGCCCGCGGCCTCGGATGGTGCCGTTCTGCACGGAGAGCCGGCCGTGCCGCCTCGGCTTAGGGGAGGGTCCGACCGCGGGGGAGGGCGCGCCCCCGCCCCGCCCCGCCCGCCCACCCCCGTCGGCGCGCGAGGCGGGGCAGGGCGCGCCCCTCCCTGCCCCTTCCCCTGTCCTCCTCCTCCCCTCTCCTGCGTCCTCCTCGCGCCTCCTCCGCCTCCTTCTCGAGCCTCCTCCTCCTCCTCCTCCTCCTCCTCCTCCTCGAGCCTCGATCCTCCCCCTCGATCCTCCTCCTCGATCCCGCTCCTCCTCGAGCCTCCTCCTCCGCCTCCCTCCTCGAGCCTCCTCCTCCTCCTCCTCCTCCTCCTCCTCCTCCTCCTCCTCCTCCTCCTGCTCGATCCTCCATCCTCCTCCTCCTGGCTCCTCATCCTCGCTCCTCGCTCCGCGCTCCGGCCCCCCTCACGAGCGGCGAGGCCCGCGGCCCGACCGGGCCCCCGCCGCGGGGCCCTCTGGGGCGGCGGGGCCCTTCCCGGCCGCTCCGGGCGGACGACTGCAAAAAGGATGCAGCCCTGCCCGGCCCTGCCGCGGTGGGCGTGGCGGGCGCTGAAAGCGGGCACCTCTCCAAGCGGAAGGGGGGGCATTCCCCCGGAGGGGAGGGGGAAAGCGGAGCGGGGAGCTCCCTCCCTCCTCCTCATCCTACTCCTCCTCCTCCTCCTCATCTACTCCTCCGCCTCCTCTCCTCCCGCCCTCCCCTCCTGCCTCCATCTCCTTCTACTCCTCCCTCCACCTCATCCTCCTCCTCCACCTCCTCATCCTTCCTCCTCTCTCTACTCGATCCTCGATTCCTCCTCCGCCCCTACCTCGGTACCCTCTCTCCTCCTATATTTCCTCCTCCTCCTCCTCCTCCTACTTCCTCCTCATGACCCTCCTCCTCCTCCTCCTACTGACCCCCCTCCTCCTTCCGCCTCCTTCCCCCTCCTCCTCCCCCTCCTCCTCCTTCTCCTCCTCCTCCTCCTCCTCCTCCTCCTCCTCCCTCCTCCTCCTCCCTTTCCTCCAACACCCTCTTCCATATAAATGACTCCTCTCTGTCGCACCCCGAGGACGGTCGAAAGGGCGGGCCCGGCGTTTCGTCCGAGACTCCCTCACCGCTTGTCCCGAGGCTTAAGCATTGCAATAGCTTCACGAATGGAGGCCGCGTCGTTGTTTCACCATGTGGCTCTCGCCGGAGCGCCGCGCACCTTCGTTCTTTAGCTAGCACGAGTTTCACGGACGGAGGGAGGGTCGGTGTCAAAATGTGGCTCTCGCCTGACCGCCACGCACATTCGTTTCTAAAGACTAGCAACAGCTTCACGGACGGAGGGAGGGTCGGTTTCAAAATGTGGTTCTCGCCTCAGCGCCGCCGCGCCGATCCGTTGGACAATGCTTCAGGAGTAGAGCTTCACGGATGGAGGGCGGCTCCTTCTCAAAACGTCGCTCTCGCCCTAGTGCCGCTCACATTGTTTTGAACTATAGTTCACAGCCGCGCCCACTATCCTCATGGACAACGTCCAAGACATTGCGTTTTGCCAATATGTCGGGCTGTCAGGGCGGAACAGTTACGTTGATTCGTGGTGTTTCGAAGTCCCCCGGACGGCTTCCTGGCACGACTGCGAATCGGCAAGACAGAGCAAAAGCGGCAACGCGCGGCGTTGAATCCGAGGAATGGTGTTCTGGTTCAGCTGAGAAGGTTTTTCAAATATTGTTTTCCAACGGGACACTTCAATCAGTGAGAATGAGTCCTTGTAGGGGCTAGTGAAGAGGGAACTTGGAGGGAGGGCTGATAACAATATATCGTTGATGAGTCTTGGGTTTGCACTGATCCTCCTCCTCCTCCTCATCCTCCCCCTTCTCCTCCCCTCCTCTTCTCCTCCTCCTCCTCCTCCTCCTCCTGCTCTCGGCTACACGTCTCGGGGGGAAGTGAGCGGGGGCGGACCTCCTCCGAAGGCTCGGAAGCCCCCCCGGCCTTCCGAGAAGTCCCTCTCCTTCTCACTTCCCCCTCCCCTCGCTCGCCGCCGCTGATCGCCCCGCGCTCATCACTCCGACCTCCCCCCTCCGCCCTGCTTCCCAGTCCTTCTCGCTCCTCCCTCATCGCTCCCGGGCCTGCAGGCCCCCTCCCCGGGTGTTGACACACGGCGGGGGGGCCTCTACCCCAGGAGGTACAGTAACTATACGGATAGCTAAACAACCTACGGATATCTCCTGCTCCAACTCCTCCTTCTCCTCTTCCTCCTCCTCCTTCTCATCGTCATAATCAGGATCAGCATCATCATCATCATCGTCCGCCTCCCAATCATCATCATCACCATCATCAACATCATCATCAGCAGCTTCATCACCATCAGCATCTGCATCAGCATCAGCATCAGCAGCATCATCACAATCATCATCATCATCATCATCATCATCATCATCATCAGCATCATCATCATCATCATCATCATCATCATCATCGTCATCATCATCATCATCATCATTATCGTCGTCATCATCATCGTCATCGTCATCGTCATCATCACCATCAGCATCAGCATCATAAGCCTCATCATCGCGATCATCATCCTCATCAGCAGCAGCATCATCGTCATCGGCATCCTCCTCCTTATCCTCATCATGATCAGTATCCTCATCGTAATCGTCATCGTCATCCTCATTACCAGTATCATCATCATCATCCTCATCCTCCTCATCATCATCAGCATCATCGTCATCGTCATCCTCATCATGCATCCTCACCCTCACCCCCAATCCTCACAATTAGAAGCAACAACATCAGCACCATCATCAGCAGCAGCATCATCGACATCTTCATCATCATCATCATCATCAGCATCATCATCATCATCATCAACATCATCCTCATCATCATCATCATTATCAGCACCATCATCATCATCATCATCATCATCATCACCATCATCATCATCATCATCATCATCATCATCATCATCATCATCATCATCATTATCAGCATCATCATCATCATCATCATCATCATCATCATCATTATCAGCATCATCATCATCATCATTACCATCATCAGTATCACCATCATCATCACCATCGTCGTCGTCACCATCATCATCAGCAGCAGCATCATCAGCATTATCTTCATCATCCCTCCCTCTTCTCCTCTTCATCCCTCTCATCCCCTTCCTCCTGCGAAGGCTCGCCCTCGAGCCCCAGGGATCGAGATAGGATATGGTCTCATATGTTCAGTTAACTTTTGAAACGGTTCGGGCCCCCCTCCACGCCTCCGGAGAAACCTCTGGGCCTCACGTGACCCTAAGGGGGTCACGATCTCGGGCGCGAGCAGAACATACCACCTCGTCCTCCACTTCCTCCTCCTCCTCCTCCTCCTCCTCCTCCTCCTCCTCCTCCCCCTCTTCATCGTCGTCCTTCTCCTGCTCCGTACGGCCCACCAGTCCGACTTGCGCACGTCCTCCAACATCCCGTCCTCCTACCCCTTACGTCCTCCTCCCCCTGGCGAGCTCAGAAGCGGCTCGGGTGCTACCCCATCAGCATGCAGGAGTCGCGGGGGGCCAAGACACCAAAGAAGCGTCGGGCAGGGACCAAGCAAAAGCGGAGAGGCTATCGAGTGCCCGTGGGGAAGCAATTCCTCCTCCCCCTCCTCCACCTCCTCCTCGTCCTCCTCCTCCTCCTCCTTACGGCACTTTCCCACGGTGCGGACGCGCAAACGGCGGACAAACCGGCGCGCTGCGAGAGCTGGCGACCTCCACGTCTCCGAGCCGGGACCCTCGAGCGGTTTCGAATCCGTCGCCGCCGTCGTCGCTGCCACAGCCTCTGTCGCAACCGACGCCGCCGTCGTCGCCGCCGCCGTCGCCGCCGGCGCCGCCGTCTCCGTCTCCGTCGCCGCCACAGCCGCCCTCGTTGCTGCCGCCGTCGGCTCCGAGTCTGGAGGGGCTCCTTGGTGGCCTGCGGCGGGGGGCCGTGCCTTTGGGCCGCTGCTGACATTGCCAAAGACCTCGGGCGGGCGGCAATCGGGGGGCGCCCTGACTGGGGGGGGCAAGAAAAAGGGCCCCCCTTGAGGGCCCCTCTTCTTCACCCCCCGTTCAGGTCCCACCCCCCATGCCACCCGCCCGAAGATCATCCGCCTCCCGCGCATCGTTCTCCTCTTCCTCGGGAGTGCCGCTAGAACCGTGCTGGAGATCGTTCCTCGACCGTGGCCCTTCGATCTCTTGCCCCTGGGACAGTCCAGCACGAATGCACGATAGCACCAGGAGGAGGGTCGTCTCAATGCAGAACACGAGCAGCAGGGCGCGGGAACGCAGGAAGAGGCGCAGGAGAGCAGGAAAGGAAGAAGGACGAGCATCGCCGTGATAAACGTGCAGAAGGGAGGCGGAACAGGATGAGAAGGAACAGGGAAAGCAGGAGTGGGCTCAGGAGGGGGAGGGAAGCACGAGGAACAGGGGGCGGAGAGGGAGCAGAAGAAGGGTTAGTCTGTCTAGAAGCAGCAGCAGAAGAGCAGTAGGATGACGGAGAGAACACGGAGTTGAAGGGGTAGGAGGAATCATTTCTTCCCCGTCCATAGAAACAAACAGACCCCGGAATTGTTGCCGAGGTGATCCAACCGCGGGGCTGGCGCCCTTCAGGAGACACCCAGGCACACAAAGAGGAATAGCTGGAGAAGGAGGGAAAGGAGGCCCACAATAACACCAACGTCCCTCCTCGTCGGCATGCGTGGCGGCGATCCGACTTGGCCCGCTCCGCGGCCAACCGCTGTGCCTCGCAGCCAAGCTCCACAGCCTGGCCGCGCGTGCTAGATCCAAACGCCAGTACTAGAGGGTAGAAAATCCATCCCGACAAGAACCACCCCGACACGCAAAGCCGTTTTGTGAACGCGCCCAAAGAAAGAACCAAACAGAGCAGGGTTGTTTAGTCAACGCCCAGAGCCGTCCAGTAAACGCCAACTGTCCGGCCCGGGTGGTTTTTCCTCCCTTGGAGTACGCCGCTCTTGCGCACGGTGCGCCCCACCGCACCGCCTCCGACGGGCTGCATGCTTCGTCGACCACCGCGCCCCATGCCCCTTGGGAGCGCAGCCCACGGCTCACGCAGCTGCGTGACCTCTTCCCCCTCGGGGGTGGCTCGCCTACCGCCTCTCGCCATCGCTCGGACGTAAATTCCCCGTACATTTTTCGATTTCGCGCGGTTTTTTTCCCTCAATGATCAAAGATGCTCCTCGATGGTCCTCGCCGAGAAAAAATGCACACGTCCGAGCGATGCCAAGGCCTGGTCCACGAGCTCCTGCAGCGGGACCCGCGCCTCCTCCACGCCGAGGCCCGCGGCCGCTGCCACCCGCCCTCGCGCCTCCTCCAGCTCGAGAGCCCGCCCGCGCCTGCAAGCGCCAGCCGCGAGCCGCGGAGCCCACGCCCGTCCGGGACCCCGCGGACCCGCCGCCGCGCGGCGTCGAGGGCCCTCGGCCCAAGGCTGACGAAACAACAACAAACACCCACACCATGGGGGGGTCGGAGAGGGCCATGGGTGCGTGTTGTCGAGCGGGGGTCCCCGCTCGAACGGGAGCGTTCCCCAGGGTCCGACAACCAGCACCCATGCCCATAGCCAGTCCTCCTCCCAACGACCCCCCCCTAGGGGTATGGGTGTGTGTTGTTCGTTCGTCGCAAGGGCCAGCAGCTGCGCCCAGCCGTGGCTCAACGTCGTCCGAGCGCCGGACCCCAAAACGGCCACCGACGTCGGGCAGAGAGGAGGCTCCGCTTACGTCTCGGCACGCGGGGGGCGACCCCAAAAACCGAAAAAAACGTCGATTGTGAAAACGAGAGGGGGGGGGGGGGGGAAACGCCCCTGGCGTTCTTTTTCCATGCTCTACGAGGGCGGGGAGGCAGGAGGAGTTGATGAAGATCGCTTCGCAGACCCCTATGCCCATGGGCATGGCCTGGGCCCAACTGATCGACATACCCCCCTAGATGGGGATATAGGCCGTTTCCTCCGGGTGTGGATGGGCATGGGGATAGGGATAGGATGTAGGGGTGTATCCCCAACTGGGGTACTGAGATGGTGGAGGTCTGGATGGGGGTGGGGATATGGAGGTAGGGGTCGGTTAAACGATGCTGACAGGAGGAAGGAGGAGATGAAAAGGGGGGGCAGTTCTGGAGCTGAGCTCCTGAGGGTAACTACAGTGCAAGCGCGGTCGCAAGACACCATCGCAGGAAACTCAACCCTGAGCACCCGCGCGCGAGTTACACCTGAGAGAGAGAGCCCGGAGCATCTGGAGCGCGGCAGCTTCCTGACGGCTGCGGGGAGCCACCGCGCAGGGCACGGAGCGATGGAACCCATCACGTTCCGACGGCGAGCACATGACTTCTTGAGATGCGCGCCCCCACTGCACTGCCCACGCGCATCGGCGCACTGCGCCCCGCCCCCCCCCCTCTCCGTGTGGGAGCGGGGCGCCCTCCGCCGCCCCGGAAAGCGCCGTGCCACTGCTTCACCAGCCGCTGGTAAGACCCTGCTTCCGCCGCCCGGTCCTGCACGATGCGAGCGGCTCCGTCCTCGCCTCCGCTCCGCTTCCCCCCTTCTCCTCAGGCTTGTTGGCCGCTGTCGAGAGCATGCTCGACCTACTGGGGCCATCTTGGGGGCAGGGTCAGGGAGAGGAGGAGGAGGAGGAGGAGGAGGAGGAGGAGGAGGAGGAGGAGAAGGAGGAGGAGGAGGAGGAGGGGGAGGAAGAGGAGGACGAGGAGGAGGAGGAGGCGGAGGAGGAGGAGGGGGAGGAACAAGAGAGGAGGAGGAGAAGGATTAGGAGAAGGAAGAGGAGGAAGAAGAGGAGGAGGAACAAGAGAGGAGAAGGAGGAGGAGAAGGAGGAGGAGGAGGAGGAGGAGGCTCCGTGCCCCAATGTTCTTCGGCGCGCCCCGCCTTCAGCCCGACTGGCGCTCGACCGCTCCCGCCCCGTGCCGCTCGCCTGTCGCTCGCCTGTCGCTCGCCTGTCGCTCGCTTCCGCTCGTCGCCGTCGCTCGCTTGTCGAATGTTGGCCTCGGGAGGCCGCTCGTCGCCGTCGCTCGCTTGTCGAATGTTGGCCTCTAGAGGCCGCCTTCGGCCCCCCCGGGCCGTCGGGGACGGGCCCGCGACGCAGCGCGACCCCCAGGGATGGTGGGCTCGTTTTCCACCAGCACCACCACCAGAAGTAGGAGGAGGAGGGGGTCCTCGTCCTCCTCCTCCTCTTCGTCCTCCTCCTCGTCCTCCACCTCCTTCCTCCCTCCAACTCGTGGTGGTGGCGGTGGTGGAAGACAGGCCCATGACAGGGAAGTCCCCCATTGCGGGATTCCACGGCACGACCTGCACAAGGTCGCGCTGCTTGTCCAGCGGGGGCGTATACACCCCAGGGGCGTATACACCCCAGGGGCCTTCCCCCGAAGCGGTCCCTGGGCGGAGTGGTTCGGCAACGGCCACGGGGCCCCGTTTAGGGGCCTGGCCAGGCAGAGGGCGGCCAACCCAACCCCCAGAGAAAGAGAGAGAGCGAGAGATAGAGCGACCCCTGCGTACGCTCCCCCCCGCCCCACGACTTGCACTCTGTAGACCGTGGTTCGCATCACCGCCCCCGGACTTTTGAGGGCGGGACGGGTCGCACCCCCCCTGACTTCCTCCGAGCGTTCTCAGAAGACGCGCTTTCCAACCTCAGAGCCCGTCGTAGTCGTCGTCGTCGTCGTCGTCGTCGTCGTTGTCGTCGTCGCCGTCGTCGTCTTCGTCATCGTCGTTGCGGCCACTTCGCCACTTCGCAGTCGCCGCCGCCGCCGCCACTGCCCACTTCATTGTCGCCACCGCTGTCATCCGCGTGGCCGCCGCCGCCGCCGCCGTCGTGGCCGTCGTCGTCGTCGTGGCTAGGGGCGCCGCCCCACGGGGCTGTCGTCGGGCAATCGCTGGTTTGCGGCAGCGGCGGTCAGGCAGTCCCCCTGCGCGCGCGGGCGACGCGAAGGCGCGGAGCTGCCATGGCAGAAAGCAGCCCGTGCCCGCGAAGAGAGGCTCGACGGAAAGGAGCCCGTTTTCTACACACATCCAAAGTGGGGTCCTTGATTTCTCTGGACGCCCCCCGCGCAGGAGGTTTCACCCCCTCTTTTCCTCCTCCTTCTCCGCTCCTGCTCCTCAACATCATCACCAACATCAAAATTACCACCGTCATCATCATGATCATCCTCATCGCCACCATGACCGTCACAAACATCAGCGTACTCCTACTCACCACGGTCACCACGAACACCACAATCAGAATCGCCGTCATCATCACATCATCACAAGCATCGTCGTTACCTCATCGCTATCGTCACCCCATCGTCATCATCATCGGTCATATTCACGTCATCGTCATCACGATCATAATCGTTATCATCGCCCACACACATAAACTCACGCCAATGACGCCTCGAGCGGGGACCCCGTCTGTGAGCGAATCGCGAGGAGGGCTAAAGCGGGAGCCCCTTCCATATGGGGCTCGCACTTCATGTTCGAGTCCGAAGCGGGTCATCGTCGCGTTGAGATTTTTCGCGGCCTGGGTATGGAAGAACTCTCGAACGGGAGCCTCGTGCGTGAGTTGAACCGCAAGGAACTCTCAAGCGGGACCCCCTTCCCTGATCCGAGGAGGGAGCCCGTGCTGACAGAGGAGGCAGGCCATCTCGTCCAACCCGCCGCTTCCTCCTCACCTTCGAGTTGTCGTCGCCTCCTCTGATTGCCCTCCTTCCTCCTCCTCCTCCTCCTCCCTCCTTCCTCCTCCCCCCTCCTCCCCTCCGAGGGAAGGACGAGGGCGACGTCGAATACGACGACGACGTCGCCCTTCTCCTCCCCCTCCTTCTTCCTCCCCCTCCGTGCCTCCTCGCCCCTCCTGGTGACATCCTCCTGCGCACGTCTCGCCCCTCTCCCTTCTCACACCAGTCCTCCCCGTCGACCCGGCAGGTCGGCACGGGCGTCTCGCATGAGACCGCCTCACGAGGTGTGGTCCTGAAGCCCGGAGCTGATGAAGGGGCCCTGGGACACACAAATAAATACACACAAATAATAGGATTCCCAATCTTTTCCAATATTTTCTGGGTTTCTGTCTTCCCCCCCACTGCCCATATTTCCCATATTTTCCTGGGAGTGGACGATTCATTGTGTCTGATTTTTCCCCTCCTGAGCTGAGGATGCAGGGTGGGGCGTATCAGATAGCTGGCGCTCGCACGCACGCCGGGCAAGGTCGCGCACTCGTCTTATACACAACCCGCGATCGCCATCCGGATGGGCTGCACGCGGCTTGGCACCATTCGGTTCTCGCTTTTGCGCCGTCCTCCCCCCTGCTCCGCCTCCTCCCCCCCCCCCGTCCTCCTCCTCCTTCTCCTCCTCCTCCTCCTCCTCCTCCTCCTCCCCTTCTCCGCCTCCCCCTCCTTCATTCCCTCTTCCTCACACCCAGAGGACGATCGAGAGGGCGGGCTCGTGGCTTCGCCCGACGAATTGCTCACGACTGTGACCCCGAAACTTAAAACATTGCGAGAGCTTCGCGGATGGCGGGCGGGCCTCTTTCGGGATGTGGCCTTCGCCTTGGTGCACACTCGCCGTTACAGTTCCCAAGAGCTTCACGGATGGAGGGCGTGCCGTTTTCAAAGTGTTGCCCTCGCCTCAGCGCCGCGTGCATTCGTCTTAACGCCTTTCAAGGGCTTCACGGATAGAGGGCGGTGTTTTCAACACGTGGCTCTCGCCTCAGCGCCGAGCACATTCGGCTGAACTCAGAGTTTGCAAGAGTCTCACTATATGGATGGTGGGTCGTTTTCATTATGTGGCTTACGCCTTCTCGCCGAGCACATTCGTCTTGACACTTTGCAGGAGATTCATGGATGGAAGGCGTCCGCCTTCAACATGTGGCTCTCGCCGTAGCGCTGCGCACAATACTTTGAAAGATTTACAAAAACATCCCGGATGGAGGGCGGGCCGTGTTCAACGTGTGGCTCTCGCCTTAGAACCGCGCGCAGTCGGCTTAAGAGTTCGCAGCCGCTTCAAGGGTTATCATGGTCAGCACGATGGTCTGTTTGCACGAAGTCGGAATGCTAGGGCGCGTCAGTCACGTTGATTCGCGGCGTAAAGAACCCAATAATGGTGATCTGGCACGAAGCAACATCGCCCAAAAGCAACAATAACGGTGATTCGCGAGGTTGGCATCCCAGGGATTTTGCTCTGGTGCAGTTCCGGATTTTCAAACGGTTGTCTTCACACGGCGCACTTCCCCCAGTGAAAATATATCCTCGTGGCGGTATCTGAAGAGGGAACTTGGAGGGGGGGAGGTAATGCAAATCGTTGATGAGTCATGGGTTCGCACTGGCCCTCCTCTTCCTCCTCCTCCTCCTCCTCCTCCTCCTCCTCCTCCTCCCTCGCCTCCTCAATTGCACCCTCCCTCGCCTCCCTTCTCCTCCCCTGCAAGGGCCAGGAGGGCGCCGCCATGCCGGCCGCGTCGCCCGGCTGCGCCGAGATGGCCTCGCCGCCGGCCGAGTGCTGGAGGTCCGCGGTGGGCGCCTGAACCCGAGCACCACCACCCCCCCTCCTCTCCGCCTTCTCCTCGGCCTCCTCGTCCCGCTCCTCCGCGGACCGCGGCTTCGTTCGGGCGGCAGCTGGCTCGCCGGATCCTGATCCGCCGCAGTGCTGGATCCATGCTGGGTCCTCGGCCTCCGCGGCCTTGCCCTCCTCCTCGCCCCTTGGCATCGCCCTCCTCCTCCTCCTCGCCGTTCTCGGCCTCACCCTCCCACCCCGTCGTCCTCATCAACGTCTTCCGCCCCTGCCCCCGCCCCCTCCGCACCGTGACGAGCCCGATCCTCGCCTTCCCATCCTCCTCCTCCTCCTCCTCCTCCTCCTCCTCCTCCTACTTCTCCTCGCCTCGTCGCGTTCGCCTACTCATCCTGCCTCCCCCCTCCTCCATCCTGCATCCTCTCCCCCCCTCTTCCTCCGCGGCGTGCGTCGCCCCCCCCCGTCGCGAGAGGCTGTTGCCTCCACAGGGGGCGAGGAGGAGGAGGAGGAGGAGGAGGAGGAGGGGCCCTCTTCACTCTGCCCCGTCTTCGCCTCCCCCTTCCCGTCATCAGGCAGGCAGGCGGTGCGTCACGGCTCCCTGCGAGGCTTCCCTTCGAGCCCCCTCGACGCCGACTCGACTCGACTCGACTCGGCTCGTCCTCCCTCTCTGGAGACCTCTGGAGGTCGAGGCTGCTGAACATTGGCTGATGGGCTGGTGGGTGCTGTCCTGCGCGCTCGCTTCGCAGAACGCTGGACAAGACAGTGGGGGGCGGCCAGATTTGCTGGGACCTCAGTTCCCCGGAGGCCTGCTGCGGGCCGAGGAGCAGCCCCAGGTGTGAAATCGATGCGATATCTATATATATATATATGTAGATCTAGATATGTATGAATATATATATAGAGAGAGATATACACACATGTATACATGTATATATATATATATATATATACAAGACTGCAGTGGCGCTTCGCGCCATGCACCTTGGTCCCTGAAGTTTGGTGTGCAGGCGGAATTGCAGGAAGGTCCAGCCGACAATTTAACGATGACTCACTCCTGGTTGCTTTCTCCGGCATCGCCGCTATACTAATGTTATTCGTAATCCTTCCTCCATCTTTCTTTTTCGGTTTTTTCGCCATACCCTGCGCATTCTCCCCATCCTCCTCAGCTCTTTTTTGCGAAGGCTCCTCCTTGGAAAGCCTCTAGGGGCGTCACAAAAGTTGTTTCAGGCTTTCTTAAGGCCTTCTGGAGGCCTCCTGGGCGTATTCTGGGGGCCTCTGGGGGCTTCCTCGGGCCACCCTGCCTCCAACCGCGGTCTCCCTAAACGACCGAATCACGACTTGGAATTC
>CAUYUJ010008802.1:205000-230000 GCA_963575745.1 Prorocentrum cordatum | reverse complement strand
ATGAAGGGCAGGAGGAGGCGGAGGAGGAGGAGGAGGAGAAAGAGGAGGAGGAGCAGGAGGAGAAGGAGGAGGACGAGAAGGAGAGGAGGAGGAGGTTGAGGAGGAGGAGAAAGAGGAGGAGGAGGAGGAGAAGGAGGAGAAGGAGGAGGACGAGAAGGAGAGGAGGAGGAGGAAGGTCGGGAGAGAGCCGAGATCTCCGTTTTGGATGGGGAGGAGGACGGAGTCGGCCCAAAGGTCAAAACCAAACGCCCAGCCTAGCGTGGGCAAGCACGTCCTGGCACATCGGGGGGAGGGGGGAGGATGAGGACAAGGGGGAAAGGGGGGGGATAGAGCGGGGAGCTTTTCTTCCGGGCAGGAGGAGGAGGAAGGCCAGGAGAACATGTGAGAAGGAGGAGGGGAAGGAGGAGGAGGAGGAGGCGCAGGAGGAGGAGAAGGCGGAGGAGTTGATCCAGACGGGGCCACAAGCGTGCGCAGGCGACGCAAGCAGACTCAGGCAGACGCCTGACAAGAAGGAAAGGCCTCGGGCACCTCCAGAAGGAGTGCCACACGAGGACGGGTCAGGAGGCCACCCCTACTCGGCGCGATCGTCATCGACCACGGCCAGGCCCCCGAAGGTGGCGTCGATGACGGCCTCGCCGAAGGGGCGTGGCCTCAGCTGACCCTTGTCAGTCGGCAGCAGCGGCCGCCCAGTGCGAGGGCGGAGGCCCTCCCAGAGACGGTCCAAACGCGTGCGCGTCTCAGGGGGGGCACTCCGCCGTGGCAAGGCTGCGCCAGCAGCTGCGCACTCTCGCTCGAGTGCGCACCGCAGCGGGCACAGAAGATGAAGTGGCCTACATGCCAGACGCGGTGACCCCCACCAGGCCCCGCCAGGCCGGGGGCGAGCAAGCGTCGTTGCGTCGTGGGCTCTGAGGCGGGGCCCGGCCAGGAGGGCCTGGCGGGCTCCTCCACGCTGGCGCTGGCCGGCACTCTGCCGCGCGGGAGCCCCGCCGAAGCCCTCGGCAGCGGGCCCCCGCGGTGCTCGCGCCCGTCGGGTGCTCGCGGGGCAGCGGCAGCGGCGGCGACGGGAGAGGCGGGCGGAGGCCGAAAGAGGACGTGGGCAGACGGGGAGCCTCTGCCTGACTGGCCCCCCCCCTCCCCGCTTCTGCCTGGGCCTCCTCCCCCCCCTCCCCCCCTAAAGAGCCGTGCTTGTCCAGGCGCGGCGTCGCTGGGCCGGCCGCGGCCGGCCGCGGCTCTCGGGCGACGTCGCCCGCGGCTCCCCGCGCAGGCGATCGCCGTTGCCGCCCGAGGCGCTACTCTGGCGGCGCGCTGGGCGGCGAGGCTGGCCCGCGGCGCAACGGGAGCTCTCCCCTCGTGGGGCCCCGAATCATGTTGGTAATCCGAGCGGGGCATCCGAAACCTGTGTAGGTGTCCAGTGTCCCCATAGCTGTTGCCGGTTTGGGGATCTTGAGGCCTGCGTCGGGAGGAGTCTCAGGCGGGGGCGTCGTCTGTGAGTGAACGTGGCGGAAGTCTCAGTGAACCGGAGGGAAGTCTCAGGCGGGAGCCCCCTCCGTGTGGGGCCCGCGCTTTATGCTAGGGATCCGAGCAAGGTCCCACATGTCACAGGTCCCACAGGTCTCACAATCCCCACAGGTCGCACCAGTCGCACGGATCCCACAGGCCCAACACTGGCCCCGCAGGTCGCGCAGGTCCCTCTGATGTTCTCGCCTCGCGCAGAAGTCCTACAACTCGCGCAGGTCCCACGGGTCCCACACATACCAAGGGTCTGGCAAAGCCCGCTGGGCCCGCAGGTATGTCCCACGGGCCCCACAGGTTGCAGGTGCCACGGGCTCCATGGGTCTCACAGGTCCAGCGGGTCCCACAAGCTCCAAAGGCCCCACTGCTCCCACATGCAGGTTCCACAGGTAACAACGAAGCCCGCAAGTTCCACACGTCTCAAGATCCCACAGGGAACACACATTCCAAAGGTCCCACAGGCCTCACAGGCATCACAGTGCAACAATGCCCACAAGTCGGATAGCTCCCACAAGTCCCAGAGGATGCAGCCTGATATCCCGGCAGTCTGACATCATCATCATCATCATCATCATCATCATCATCATCATCATCATCATCATCATCAGCATCATCATCATCATCATCATCATGATCATCAGCATCAGCATCATCATCATCATCATCATCATCATCATCATATCATCATCATCATCATCATCATCATCATCAGCATCATCATCATCATCATCATCAGCAGCATCATCATCATCATCATCATCATCATCGTCATCATCATCATCACCATCATCAGCATCAGCATCAGCATCAGCATCAGCATCATCATCATCATCAGCATCATCATCATCATCATCATCATCATCATCATGGGTAATCGTCGATGGTGGTGGCTCGCATGCGCACTAAGAGACTATCGTGTGGGGTCCCTCCGTTTAGGAACAGGTTTGAGTATGGCAGAGTCTGTGAGTCTGTGAGCAAGCATAACTGTGTCGGCCTGAGCATGAATAAGTATGGTTCTGAATGCCAGTGGTGAGTAATCTGGGTGAGGGGGGATGAGCGTGAGTGGCCTGAGTGGGTGAGCCTGCGTGTGAGTGATTATGTGTGCAAGTCTGAGGCTTTTGAGCCTGAGTGCGATTGAGTTCGAGCATGCGTATGAGTGGTACTGAGTATGAGTCTGCGTGAGGCTGAGTCTAACTGCGCCTGCTTGAGTCCGAGTGGGGCTGAGTGCTGCCTGCGAGGCAGTGTTTCCAAATGTACCGTAGGGACATCGAATGTCTGAGTGCGAGGAGGAAGGTGGGAAAAGGAGAACACGAGGGAGGCGAACACATCACACGGGTAAGAACACCACCATTTTAAACTATGCGGAGCAATTACAAAACGCGGCCGTGCGGACGGTGTTGGGATCCCCAGAGGGGAGGGGGGGGGACACGTCGTGAAGACTACAGGGCGTCGGAGGTGTGGGGATGGCGATGGGGCCCGAGGCGTGTGCCATCGATGTGTGCGTGTGTGCGTGTGTGTGCGTGTGTGTGTGTGTGTGTGTGTGAATTTGTGTGTGTGTGTGCGTGTGTGTGTGTGTGTGTGTGTGTGTTGTGTGTGTGTGTGTGTGTGTGTGTGTGTGTGTGTGTGTGTGTGTGTGTGTGTGTGTGTGTGTGTGTGTGTGTGTGTGTGTGTGTGTGTGTGTTGTGCGTGCGTGCGTTGCGTGCGTGCGTGCGTGCGTGCTGTGCGTGTGTGCGTGTGTGTGTGTGTGTGTGTGTGTGTGTGTGTGTGTGTGTGTGTGTGTGTGTGTGTGTGTGTGTGTGTGTGTGTGTGTGTGTGTGTGTGTGTGTGTGTGTGTGTGTGGTGCGCGGGGGTGCTCTGCTCTGCGCTACCTCCGTTCTGCAGACACGGGGGCTTTCACCTCCGAGCCGCGGCCACCGAGGCAGGGCGCGCGGTGTGGCACGCGGGCGCAGCGCGCTGCAGCAAAATCCTTCGCCTCGGTCCCTGCCATCTTCTTCTCGCCCTCCTCCTGCTCGGCCTATTCTCCCGCTGTGTCCACCCTTCCTCCAGCTCCTCCCCGTGGCCCTTCCAAGGCGCCCCGCGCTGGTGGCATGCGTAAGTCGGGCATGCCCCTCTACATGAGGAAGATTCAAGAAGAGTGGTGACGATGCTCCGGGTTTTCGAGTATGTTTGATTTCTTGATTCTGTTAATCTCGTTCTGTTTGTTCGTCGAAACCCCGCCTGTGGGAGGACATGCCCCGTCCTAATGACAGGCTCGCAGGGTGCCTCTGGCGATCTCCTCCTTCTCCAGTCCAGCGCCCGAAGAAAGACGCGGCAGAGTGGCTCCCTGCGTACCACGGTGAGCCGAGAGAGCGAGAGGGACGCGGGGGGGACGCCCCCTGCCCCATCCTCCTCTCGCCCTGCCCGCTTGTCGTCATGTCCTTCGGCCTCCTCATCCTCCTCCTCATCCTTCTTCACCCTCCCCTCCTCTACTCCTCATCCGCCCAATCGTCCTCTTCCTCCTCCTCCTCTTCGTCCTCCTTCCCCTCCCCATCCTTCTCATAATCCGCCCCCCTCTCTCTCACTTTCTCTCGTTCTCTCTGTCCCCCTTTCCTTTTTCATTGTTTGGTTTGTTTGTTTCTCTCTCTCTCTCTCTTTGTCTCTCTTTCTCTCCTCATGCACTTCCTGCATTTTCTCCACGTCATCCTCTCTCTCTCTCTCCACTCTCCCTCCGCCTCACCCCCATCCTGCCTGCTCATTCTCTCCCTCCTCCTCCGCGTCACTCTCCTCCCATTCTGCCCCCGACCGTGACATATCACCAAATCTCCTTCGCCCTCCTCCTCGTCCTCCACATCCGCCTCCACCTGCACCTCCTCCTTCTCCTCCAGCTCCCCATCCTCGTCCTCATCCTCCTCCATGTTCGCTCCCCCTCCTCTTCCTTCCTTTTTCGCCGTCCTCTTTTGCCTCCCAAGAGATTAGCTGCCCACGGCCACCGTCCAGCCAGAGCATGTCCTGGGAGCTGGTCTTTGACGGGCTGTGCGAGGAGGAGGACTTTAAGGAAGGCAGGGGGGAGGGGACGGAAGAGGACCAGGAAAAGGATGGAGGAATGGGGATGAAGAGGAAGGAAAAGAAGGGAGGAGGAGAGGGGAGGGCTTGCGTCATTTCAAAGCTTGCGGTTGGGACTCCGGCGTTTGGGCTGCGTTCACACCCCAGCGCGGACGAGCAACCGCCAAGCTGTGCATATGACATCCACGCCAAGGGCGGCGGACGTCACCGCCGTGCGGTCCGTCTTCCCCCCGAGGACGAGGCAGGGGCAGGAGGAAGAGGAGAAAGAGGAGGAAGAGGAGGAGGAGGAGGAGGAGGAGAAAAAGGAGGAGAAAAAGGAGGAGGAGGAGGAGGAGGAAGAGGAGGAGGAGGAGGACTCCTCCCTCCTCCTTCCTCCTCCTCCTCCTCCTCCTCCCTCCTCAGACTGACAGGGAGGGGAAGGGGGGGAGGCCAGGGACGAGGGCTGGGAGGCTGAGGGGGGGGGGGGGAGGCGGCAGGGGGCGGGAGTTGGGGGGGGGCGGGGCAGGGCGGGGACGAGATGGCTGCAGGTGGAATCGCACCCGTCCGACCGCGCGATCTCGAGGCGCGGAGACAGACCCAGAGATCCGAGGCTCCCCCAAAAACTGGAGCGGCGGGACTCTGGCCGCTCTCGGCCTCGTCTGGGGGCCCTCGCCGGGCCTCGGGAGCGCCGACGAAAACCGACTCGGGACGAGGAGCCGGCCCTGCATATGGGGAAGCGGTGCAGGCCTCCGGGGCCCGCGGATCAAAACATCTGGAGCGGCCGGACGTCTGGGCTTGCGGGAGGCCGCGTCCGGCAGCCCCGCCGCACGTGCGGCGCTCGGGCCCCGCCCACCCGACCACCTCCGGGGGCGCCCCCCCGCCCCAGGGGGCGAGGCCGAGCGCCCGGCCCCAGGACGGGGGGGTTGCTGCCCAGCGAGCGGGCCCGCGCCTTCCCAGGATTTGGGTGACCCAGGCCCTGACCTTCCAGGAGGGCCAAAGCATAGCACCAGGACGTCGACGTCCTGAGTCCTGTCGAGGTCTGAGGCAGTCCAGATCGATCTATAGGTCTGGAGTGCTATTTTGTAGCACTCTGGAAGGTCAGGGAAAGGGGTCCAGCTGCTGAAAGGGGGTGGTGCAATAGATTTGGGGCAATGGGATTGCAAACGTACTGCGCTAGACAGTTGTATTGCATTGCGTTGCCAGTAGTGTATTGTGCGCGAACATCCACGCGGAAATCCAGCAACACACTTGCGCCCAGGAGTGTGTTGCACGCCCCAAGTGTATTGCAACGCCACACACCTATTGCTCCAAATCTACTGCACCACCCCCTTGTCGTTGGACCCCCATTTTGGGTCAACCCGACATGAGAGGAGGAAGGGGGGGAGGAGGAGGGCACAGAGAGGGGGAGGGGGAGGAGGAGGAGGAGGAGGAGGAGGAGGAGGAGAAGGAGGAGGAGGAGGAGGAGGAGGAGGAGGAGGCCGTCGCGTCCCACATGTGGCGCTCGTGCCCTCCCACCTCCGCCTCCCGGGCCCCCCCCCAGGGGAGAGAGGGCACGGAGAGCGCCGTCGTCGGCGGCCCCGTCCTGCGCCGCCGGGGGAGGCGGGAGGCGCGAGGGATGGAGGAGGAGGAGGAGGAGGAGCAGGAGGAGGAGGAGGAGCAGGAGGAGGAGGAGCAGGAGGAGGAGGATGAGGAGCAGGAGGAGGAGGAGCAGGAGGAGGAGCGAGGGAAGAGGGAGGGGGGGAGGGAGCAGGTAGGAGGAGGGGGGAGGGCCCCAGGGTCTCATCCTCCGGCGCCCCGACCCCCGCAATCTGCAAGCGCTGGGACCTGTTGGGCCCGCAGGACGTCGCCTTGACGGGGGTGAGCCGTGAGGAGACTGGGGCGGGGGGCGCAGCGACGGCGGGGGGAAATGGGTGAAGAACAAGAGAGGGAGGGGGGGAGCGGGGGATGGAGGGAGGGAGGAGTGAGGGACCAGGGAGGGAGGGAGGGAAGGAGGGAGTGTGAAGAGGGATGGAAGGGTGGAGGAGGCGGCGAGGAGGACCTGCCCCCCAGCTCCTCAGAGCGCGCACTGCCACTGGACAGGGGCCCACGCCACGAGTGAACGGGGGCAAGGTGGGACGAGGGGAGGGGAAGGCGTGGAGGGTGAAGGAGACACGAGGGGGAGCGGCACAGGTAAAATTATTTGCGTAGGACGCGCGACAGGACACGAGACTCTTGCGACAGCAACGTGGCGTCCGAGAGCAGCAAGACACGAGGGTGCCCTGCCCAGGCAGCGACCGCGGTCACCGGCAGCCGACCAGCAGCCTCAACAAAAGGGGGGACTCACGCAGCCCAGGCCGACCCGCAGCCCAGAGGCCGCGACTGCGGCAGGGGGGGGGGAGGCACAGGGGGGATATCGACCTGGAATCGGCCAGGCATCGCCGATGGACGCTGCAGTAGGCCCCCGGTAGCGTAACCGCACGTCCCTGGGCGGAGTTAAAACTGACTATCAGGCCCCTGTCGACCATTCATGGATGGAGGATCGGTGCGTGCCTCCCCGAGTCTAACTATCCCCCCCCCTGGGTCGCTGCCCCTGCGGGCAGGGATGCGGAGAGGCGTGGGGGAGGCCAGGCCCAGAGTGCGAGCAGGTCGGGCCTGTCCCCCTATAGGGAACTTGTGTGGGCGAAAGGTTTTGTAGTGAACTCAGAAACTGCACCCAAGATGCTCAGACAGAATCAAAGCATGGCCCCCTGGCAATTTTATCTCTGAGTCTTCCCCCTGCAGAGGGACGCACGCCCGACGGAAGACGAGGCTGGAGCAGGGGGGGGGGGGGGGGCGGGGGGGGTTTCTCCGGGGGGGGCACGCGCGGCGGGGCGGGGCGACCGACTGGGGTGGAGGCGGCGGGCCCCGGACGGGAGCCAGGGGCGAGGGCGAGGAGGGCGTGCGAGGGACGTGGAGGCGAGGACACAGCCTCCTCCCTCTCCTCCTTCTCCTCCTCCTCCTCCCTCCGCCTCCTCCTCCTCCTCCTCCTCCGCCTCCTCCTCCTCCTCCTCCTCCTCCGCCTCCTCCTCCTCCTCCTCCTCCGCCTCCTCCTCCTCCTCCTCCTCCTCCTCCTCCTCCACCTGGGGCGGGTGGAGTGTCCCAACGCTTGCGTCCGATACAGTTCACTGGGGCCCACGGCCTCGACACATCACTTCCGTGGAGGTCTCGGGGAGAAGGACGGATGGGGAGGCCGAGGGCGTGGGGAGAGGGGGGAGGAGGAGGAGCCGAGAGCTCGCGCGCGCGTGCAGGCGCGCCCACGCCTTTGGCCAGCAGAGGTCCATACCTCCTGGCCATATGGCCAGGAGGACGTACACTCGGTGTCAGAGCCCATGTTTGCCCCCACGGCCAGACACGGCGGTGTTGTAATTACCTCCCTCCTCCTTCCCTCCTCCTCCTCCTCCTCCTCCTCCTCCTCCTCCTGATCCTCCTCCTCCTCCCTTCCTCCTCCTCCTCCTCCTCTTCATCACTCTTCTCCTCGTCCTTTCCCACCATCCTCCTCCTCCTTCCTCCTCCTTCCTCCTCTTCCTCCTAATGTTCCTTCTGCCTCCTCTTCTCTCCCTCCTCCTCCTGATCCTCTCCTCCTCCTCTCCTCCTCGCTCCTCCTCCTCCTTCTCATCCACCTCTCCTCGTCCTTCCACACCTCCTCCTCCTCCTCCTCCTCCTCCTCCTCCTCTTCCTCCTCCTTTTCCTTCTCCTCCTCTTCCTCCTCCTCCTCCTCCTCCCTCCTCCTCCTCCTCCTCCTCCTCCTCCACCTCCTTCTCATCCTCCTGTGCCTTGTGCGCACCTTTTTCTTCTCGCTGCTCTTGCTGACGCATTGCGGTGAGGGCGTTGATTAAGGAGCCGCCGGGCAAGAGAGAAAGGCCCGGAGCCGAGCGGCCCCCCAGACCCATCGACCCGCCCCGGCGCGGGGGCGGCATGGGTGAGGAGGGGGTGGGCGAGTGGGAGCACGCGGGTGGAGGTCGAAGAGGGGAAGAGCGTGGAGGACAACGGCGACGAGGGAGAGGTGGGCCGGAGGAGGGGGAGGGGCGGGGAGGGGAGGGAAAAAGGAAGATTGGAGGGTGGAGGAGAAAGAATGATGATGATGATGATGATGATGATGATGATGATGATGATGATGATGATGATGATGATGATGATGATGATGATGATGATGATGATGATGATGCTGATGATGATGATGATGATGCTGATGATGATGAGGAGGAGGAGGAGGAGGAGGAGGAGGAGAAGGGGAGCATGGGCAGGAGCCAGGTACAGCAGGCAGAACGGCCAGGACGAGCGAGAGAAGGGGACGGGGCAGAGGAAAAGAGAAGGACAGGAGAAGGATGAGCACGAGAGGGCAAGGACGAGGAGAAGGGGCAGGAGGAGGATCCAGGGCCTCTGGCCTCCGATTTATCCAGCAGGCCGAGTCTCGGGCCATTGACCTCTCTTTTCTCATGGATTTTGCTCCGCCTGGAGGCCCAGTGCCAGCGGTTCCACGAGGACAGAGGAACTCTCTGGAGGAGATGTCCCTCTTCGTCTCCCAGAGTGTTCCCAGACTTCCGACGTCTTGGTTTCTCACATGTCGCAGCGTGTGGTGGACCCCCTCCCTGGGGCCGGCTTTTCATCACCAGTGGCGTCGCCGGAAGGCCAAGGGCCTGGAAAGACTCTCCCCCAGTACTGACAACCGTGCGAACACCATGCTCCGCCCTTGCTTCACACCGCTTGGGGGGGGGCCTGGGCCTGGGGGTAAAACAATCTCCCCCCCGAGCCTGTCCTGGGAGACGTGTGGAACAGAACTTCGAGGCGGGTCTGGCGGCGGCATCGAGGTGCCGAACCTCGCAGGCTGGACCTCGAAGGCCGCACCCGGAGCACCCCAAAGGCCGAACCTCGAATGCCGAACCTCACTGGCCGCCGGGGCCCGCCAGACGTCCATCCCCCGCGGAGGAGGCGCCGCCCCCGCCCCGGAGCGCGCCGAGCGCGGCCCTCCCGGCGGACAGAAGCGCGCACACGCACCGCGGCAACCCGGCGGCCCTACGCCGCGGCGCGCGGCCGGGGCCGACGGGCTGAAAAGGCGGGAGGCAGGGTGAGGGGAGGGGCCGTAGAGGCTCAGCCACTTCCTTCTGCGGTCCCCCCGCTGCCGACCGCTCCCTAGAACTAGCCGGGCCCCTTCGGCACCTGCGGGTGGACTTGATCCCCTTAGGCAGGGAGGGGCGGGGGAGGGCTCCTCGTCCTCCTCCTCCTTCTGCTCCTTCTCCTCCTCCTCCTCCTCCTCCTCCTCCTCCTCCTCCTTCCCGACCCACCCACCACCGCCCTCCCTCCCTCATGACGCAGACTCAGCGGGCAGGTTCCAGAAGGCTCCGATGCCCTCCCTCCTCAGGCCTCTTACTCCTCCTCCTCCTCCTCCTCCTCCTCCTCCTCCTCCTCCTCCTCGTCCTCCTCCTCCCACCCACCCACCCACGAGCCTGGCGGGAGCTAGGGGAGAATGGGGAAAAAGGGCGAGCAGGAGCATGAGGAGGAAGGAAGAGGGACGAGGAGGACGAGGAGGAGCAGGAGGGGTGAGAGATCGAAGGGGGAGGGAGAACGGAATGCGGTGCCATGGCCACTGCGTCCACGACCCGAGTGGTTGACGCTCGAATCCAATAGGTCAACGTGAAGGAGAGAGAGAGAGAGAAAGAGAGAGAGAGAGAGAGATAAGGGGACAAACACAAGGAGGAGGAAAGGAGGAGGAAGGAGGAGGAAGGACTAGGAAGAAGGAGGGCATGAGGGACATAGGAGAGGAGGCTGGATGGGCATGGAGAAACAAAAGGAGGAGGAGGAGGAGGAGGAGGAGGAGGAGGAGGAAGAGGAGGGAAAAGAGTCGGAGTAGGTGGAGAGGCTGAAGGAGGAGGACAATAATGGGTTGTAGAAAGAGGGATTGGAGGAAAAAGATTTGACGGAGGACAGGCTGGAGGAAGAAACAAAGGGGTTTGAGGAGAACAAGGAGGAAGGCTCGGAGGAGGCGGTCATTGTCCTGATCCATCCTCCTTCCCTCCCGAATCCTCCTGCTCCATGTCCTCAATCTCCTCCTTCTCCCCCCTCCTGAGGACCCCCCTCCCCCTCCTCTCATCCACCTCCTCTACCTCCCCGCAAGCCCCTCCCTCCTCCCCCTCCCCCCCTGCACCCCCTGCCAACTCGCCCTTCCCCGCCCTCCCCTGCCTCCCATCGCCCCGCCCTCCCTCATCCCACCTGCTGCTGCTGCGTCCCCCCCCCGCGAAGGCGAAGGGGAGGCGCAGGGCGCCGGGGCCTCCGGGGCGCGAGGGGAGGCGCGCCGCGGAGCTGGAGAGCGCGCCCCGGTCAGCGGTGCCTTGCCCGGCGCCCCCTGCGGCTCGTGAGCTCCTCGGGCTCCTCCTCGCGGGGGGTCGTCGTCGTCGTCGTCGTCGTCGTCGTCGTCGTCGTCGTCGTCGTCGTCGTCGTCGTCGTCGTCGTCGTCGTCGTCGTCGTCGTCGTCGTCGTCGTCGTCGTCGTCGTCGTCGTCGTCGTCGTCGTCGTCGTCGTCGTCGTCGTCGTCGTCGTCGTCGGTCGTGGTCGTGGTCGTGGTCGTCGTCGTCGTCGTCGTCGGTCGTGGTCGTGGTCGTGGTCGTGGTCGTCGTCGTGTCTCTCCCGAGTGGGGGAGGAGAAGGGACGAAGACTCTCCTCAAAGTGCTCCTCCTCCTCCTCCTTCCTTCTGATCCGTCTCCTCCTCCTGCTTGTTCTCCTCAACATTATGTTCCCCCTTCCCTCCCCCTCCTCCATCATCTCCCCCCCGCCACTTCCCTCATCCCCCGCCTCCTCCTCCTCCTCCGCCTCCTCCTCCTCCTCCTCCTCCTTTCCCTGCCATCATCCCCCGTGCCCACCCCACCCGTCGTTCCCCGCCTGCCTGCCGCCGCACAGGAGGAGGAATGCGGGAACTTTGACACGGCCGCACAGGAGGAGGAAGGCTGACCCACGGCTGGATTCGCCTCGCAAAAAAAGGCCCAAAACGTGCTGCTGGACAGGTCCAGGGGCCGGCCTCGAGGGAGGAGGGGGACCGGACACTGCAGGCGTCGCGGGCGAACAGACACGACAGGCTCTGCAGCCTGGAGCCCCTCCTGTCGTTCTCAAGGCGCCCCCGGGCAGGCACAAACACAAATCCCATGGTCCTTGAGATTTGCATGTTGGTCATCCCTGCAATCTGCCATGGTCTCACATCTTTCCGTGAAAATCGGAGGTTGCTTGTGCCTACGTACGTTTCCCTCCCGTCGCTCTCGGGCACGGAGGTGGGGCCACCGAGCGACGATCTGCGACGGTCTGGGGGACCGGCTCCGAGGGAAAAGCCGTGGGGCCAGCCGTCTTTAGAGACGCCTCCTAGATGGCGTCGGAAAAGATGGGGCTGGCGGATCGCAGCGCATCACTGGCACATCGGCGACGCATCGGCGATGCAAAGGGCGTTGCACCGGCGATGCCTCGTCGACGTCGGCGATGCATCGGCGCCATTGGCGCGGCGAAACTCGGGCTCCGCCTCGAGCCGCACCGCCGAAAGAGGCATCGGCGACATCTGCGGCGCGATCCCCCGACCCCAACTGTACTCGGACCCCGCCTGGGAGGCCGGGCGTCCTGGCGCCGCGAGCGCCAGGCGGGTTCCCCGTCGGAGGGGCACGGCGGCCGCACCCTCGGGGCCCCCTTGGGGGGGTCCACAGGGGGCGACCCCCGAGACGAGGGCGTCCGCGGGGCCCCGGGCCGTGGGCAGCAGCGGCCCGCGGGCGGGACCACCGGCGGAGCTCGGGGCCGTCAGGCAGCGGCGCGCAACGGCAGAGCAGACCAGGAGCTCGTGGGCGATCCGCAGTCGTCGTCGTCGTCGTCGCCGCCGCCGCCGCCGCCGCCGCCGTCGCCGTCGCCGTCGCCGTCGTCGTCGTCGTCGTCGTCGTCGTCGTCGTCGTCGTCGTCGTCGTCGTCAGGGAAATCCTCGTCGACATCGTCATCGTCGCCCGATCCTGCGTCGTGAGCAAGTGAGATCTGCGGGGTGTGGAAAGGGGGGCCCAATATGGCCTCAAGACGCTTCCAGGACGGCCCATGACCCATGATGCACCCAACCAAGACGGCCCAAGATGGCCTCCAGGCGGCCTTCGAGGCCCAAGACGCCCCAAAAGGGCTCCAAGAGGACGTCCACGAGGCAAAAAATCACTCACTGCCCGATTCGTTTTCAATGATTTTATCGAAAGGCCCCTGTCGCTCCAAGATGGCCCCGTAGGCCCCGACGATCGCCCCAGGACGGTACACCAGGCCCCAAAGAAACCCACAAGTCGGCCCCAAAAGAGGCCCAACACGGCCCAAGAGGCCCACAAGACGGGGGCCTGGCATAGGGCCACGACACGCTGCATAAACATAAACTTCTGGAGACCCGCGCGGATTTCTTGGGTCTGCGCTGGGGCTTCCTGGCAGCGCCTCTGGCGTCGCCCCTGGCGCGCTCGGCGTGCCAGGGAGTGGGATCCAGCGCCGATCCAAGCAATCCGCGCGAACTCCAGACAGTGAACACATCGTTCATTTCTAATCGCGTAATCGTGCTCATTCCTCATTGTGCTCGCTTCTAATTGTTCCTGGCCCCCTAGTGGCCAGGAAGAGGCCCAGGATAGAACAACTAGAAATGAAAGGATCTTGGCCTCCCAGAAAAGCAAAGAACTTCCGAAGAATTAGACACGAACAATGTGTATATTCATGCGTTGTGGCTTCCTCGATGGCGGTCCACATGCAGCGACCCTGGCCGGGCCAAGTCCTGGTCCCTATAGGGTCGGTGGGTCGTAAGCCCGCTTCGCCGAAACCGGAGGGCGTGCCTAAAGATCCTGGGCCCAGGACTCATCCACGCAATGGATTACATTCCAAGATCGGCGCGGGTGGATACTCCACCCGCGATGGGTTGAATCATCCGACGAACCTATACTGGGCTCAGTGTGTCTTGGGAACGCCCTGGGCGATTCTGTACAGCTTCCACTTTTCATTCGAAAACGCGCTTTTCGGTAGTTTCTGGCTCCCGTTCTTTTTGTCGTTTTCGGGTCTCCACGGTGATGCGTTTTTGGATCGTTTCCGGAGTCCATCCAAGGAAACGTTTTTTTTTCTTGTTATGACACATGTCCAGCTTCGTTGTTTCACCGCTTCCAGGTCTGCCTCGCAACGTGCTGTGTTGTGCCCGGTACTGCTTGTCTTTAGTCTGGGCGTGCATTGGCAACCACCAGGCGGTAAAGAGGCAGCGGCCGGCCGCAGCAGCAACACGCAGCAGGTCGCAGCGCGCAGCAAAGAACGGCAGACACGCTCAAGCAGGGAGTTGGCGGCTGCAGCGGGCAGCAGGTGCACCTCGTTCGTGTCGGCACTCTCGTGTTGTGCCGCTTGTTCGCCAACTCGGTGTTTATAGTTTCCAGGGGACTGCTTCCTTACCGTTTCCAGCTTGCACCGGCTCGTTGTGAAACGGTTCCCGTTGATCGCGCGGAAGCGTTTTATTTGATAGCTTCCAGGGTCCCTTCTTTAATCGTTTCCAGGCGCCCGCTGTTGGCTCACAAGACACAAAAGCTGGAAACCAGAAAGAACCGCCCAGGGCGTTTCCAAGACACACTGAGATAATGAGGGCACAATCGGAACGGATAAATGGGGAATCTCTGGATTTGGGCAGTTCTGGAAGATGTATTGGGCGCCGCTGCCTCCTCGGAGTGTCCCGGCACACTCTGACAGCGTCCCCGAAGGATCTGGAGCGTTTTGTCCCGATCCTAGGCCTAGATAATCGATGGAGCGGGTAAAGTCAGCTAAACCCACCAGGCTTTCAGGGCGTGAGTGGTTTAGAGCGTGTCCTCTTCCAACCCCCATCTTCCCCTTCGGGAAAGTGCCTTTAACTGCTCCGTCTTGATGAGCACCCCCTCCCCCAAGCGACGGGCAGCCAACCAGGAATAATGATAACACCCCCCCACCACCACCGCGACCAACCAGAAACAACGACAACACTTCCGCCGCCCCCCCCATCCTGTTCAAAAAACAATACAAAATACAACTTGAGCAAATACTGGGTCATGCTCGTGGGTTCCGCAAGCGGTTTGAATTGTTTGTTGATGGGGACGGCGGGGGTGTTCTCGTCTTGCCTGCTGCGCGACAGGCTACCATCCCTGTCACAGAAACGATACAAC
This sequence comes from Prorocentrum cordatum, assembly GCA_963575745.1. Taxonomy (NCBI): domain Eukaryota; class Dinophyceae; order Prorocentrales; family Prorocentraceae; genus Prorocentrum; species Prorocentrum cordatum. The sequence goes on along the minus strand of CAUYUJ010008802.1, from coordinate 215,307 downwards.
ATACACTCCGCTGCTCAATGCGGACCATGCGCGGCCACCCCACGATCATTGTCCACCGATTCCTCCGCGCCGCGATTGTGCATGGGCTTCGACAAGGATGGCCGGGGCCGACATGTTTTCGACGTGTGCTGTCAAGTGAGCGGGCGCACCTGGCACACTCGGCGCGTGCCCCGGACGTTGCGCACCTGTCGCGGCTGGACCATGCGGCACACATGGCGCACGTAGAGCACGTGGCACATTCGGCGCGCCTGGCGTACCTGGCCCCTCTGGGCCCCGGGGGTGCCCGGCGCACCTGGCGCGCGTGGCGCGCCTGGCACGCGCTGCGCACCCCGCCCCAGCATCGCGCACATCTGCTTTGGTTCCCAGCAGCTGCCCATCCATAGACGACCGCTTCACATGCCGAGGCTCGGGTGCTTCCCATGTGTTGAGAGGGCGGGCGGGGGTGAGCTTTTTTGGATTTTGATTTATCCTCGGGCTACCGTCAGAACAATAACTCCTGCACGTCGCCGACGCGCGACGGAATGGCCCGAGGGGGGCCGAAAGAAAGCGCGGAACGGCCCCAGGAACCACACACACACACACACACACAACGAGCGGAGGGACACGACCGAAAGAAACGGGCCACGAAACAACGAGGGCAACGAAAGTTATTGACCCCTCCCCTGCCCCCTACCCCTGGACCTGGATGGGGGGGGGGGGGGCGGGCCGTTGGAGCGCCCCAAACGGCCCGGGTCAGAAGGCACACGCCACTTCTTTGACGAAGGTTTGGGCAACATGTTGGACTCCTGGGCGGGGGCGCTAATTTACTCTGTCCCCTCCCTTGCTCGCTCTCCTCCAAGATGGCCCCAAGATGGCCCCATTCAGGCTCCCAAGGCTACCCCAAGACGGCCACAAGGGGTGCCCAGGAGGCCCCAAGACCCCCCAGATGCCCCCAACAGGCTCCCAAGATACCCTCAAGAGGCCACCCCCAGGGGCACCGAAGACATCCTAAGAGGCCCCTGGGACCGCCAAGAGAATCCCAAGATGCCCCAAGAGGACTCCAAAAAGCTCCCGAACGACACCCGAACAAATTCCGAGAGGCATCAAAGAGGCCTCTGGCCTTCCTGCTCGCCCTCCTCCTGCTCCTCCTCTTCCTCATCTCTTCTCCCCATGTCCCTCCCTCCGCCGATTCCTGATCACCCTCCCCCACTCGGGGAATGACAACTTACGCAGCCCACTATTTCACTGCATGCCCCTCCGCATCCATGATCAAGGCAATTCGTGTGGACATCGTTTCTGGATGGGCTGGTGGGTCTACTTTTTTGATCTGCGGCCCAAGGGAAGAGTCCAGAGGGCGGGTCAATCGGGCTCACTGGGGCACAGAGCCAGATAATTTGCGAACCCAGCCGTCACTGTCGACAGCCGACCGCACATGCAAGCATGCCGAGCAAATTCGAGGAAACGCAGCTTAACACGGCAGCCGACGACGGACAGCGGGGCGTCGCACAGTGGCGCCAGCACCCGACAGACCGGACGGGCTGGTGGGTCTACGCGAAGCGTCTAGAATTCACAGCTGGCGTTCCCCGAATTGGTGTTTCTTCAAGCGTGTTTGTGCTCGGCAAGTCGGACGGAGATTCATGTCCAAATTCCCCTCCCCAATCCCCTCCCCTCCCCTCCCCTGCTCCTCCCCCTCTTCGGGAGCCCGTGCGAGGTCAGGCGTGCAAGCCTGCGCAGGTGGTCTACCACGAGGAAGCCCAAAACCATTCCTCCGAGGCAGCTCGCAGGGACTTGGCTTCTTTGGGCAAGAAACTGGGGTGAGTGATGTGAGAACCCAGGGTATCCGCACGGATTCCGGGAGTCTGTTAATGGGAAATCGGGGTCCTCGGTCGGAAGCCTGGATGTTCTGGGCGAGAGAGTGAATGAAGCCTTTCGGCAGGCGGACCGCCTGGGGTCTGTGGTATGTGTGCATGTGCCTGGGCATTTGAGTGAAAGCCGGGGTAGTTCGGCAAGATGTCCTTGGGTGGGATCTGGAGATGTTCGACGAGAGCCTCTTCGGACCTCTCTGAACCCCTGACTCGCGAAAAGTTGTCATCTCTGGGAAGCGCCACATGTACTTCAATTGGCAGACCACCTGCTCTTTGACTTCCGCCGCCTTCCGCCACTTTCCGCCGAAGAAGAGATGTCAACCCCTCGATCAATCGAAGGAAAGGGGCCTCTCCGGAGCGCATTCTGCAGCGCCTTTGGGCTGGAAGCCTTATCTAGAGCAGGGGCCGACCGTCCTGGCAGTCCCGCAGGCCCAGCGCGGCATGTTCTTAGAACCGAGAAATGCTCCGAGAGTACACACACACACACACTGCTCTCAGAACACCAGCCCGATGTGCTGAAGCAAGACCGCCTCAGCCAGACATGTTCTAAGAGCACTTCGTGCAGACCTCACAAGGATAGTATCACATGACTTGGTGCGTCTCTTCTGGAGCGGCCAAGAGGGGGGTGTCCAAGAGGGGGGGTGCGAATCATGACCGGCGGCATGTGCGCGGCCCTGCGGGGGGACCAGGGACGTAATGAAATAAAAAGAGGCGCCATGAAATCTGGGGAAATATCATGACCCACGCCATGATATCCACCCCCCCCGTAGTCATCACCCCCTCTTTTTCCGCCCCCGATATTGGCGAGGCAGGACGCTGCGCCGCTGCTCGCTTGTCTGCTCCTCCACTCGGCTATCCTCGGAGACCCCGCCGTCGGTCCTTCGACTTGCCGCCCTTCGCCCCGCCCTTCTTGCCGCCGCCCTTCTTGCCGGCGCCCTTCGGCGCCTCCCAGGAGGCCTCCTCCTCGTGCCAGGCCTTCGACTTGCCCTTGCCCTTGCCCTTGGCCTGGCCCTTGCCCCAGGCCTCCTGGCGGCCAGGGCGGAGAGGAAAGGCAGTCATAGTGGTCATGGTCCCCCCTGCCCTTGGCTTATGTGGTCCCCATCTCACATAAGGACCACCTCCCAGAAATACTTTCGAGCACCCAGAGAACTGTCAAAAGAGTGTCGAGACAGTTTCGAAACAGTGTCGGGCGAGTGTCTCCCCGGGCCCGACACGTGAAAACCCTTGAGTTTCGGTACTGTTTTGGCGCTCAACATTCTTTCTGGTGGTCAAGGCTAAAGTGGGTTGGAGCATCATAACCCTTGGCCTTGCCCTTGCCCCTGGCCTCCTGACGGCCACGGCGGAGGAAAAAAGGCAGACGTGGTGGCCATGGCCGCCCCGAAGGCCCCCAGCAGGAGGAGGAGGAGGAGGCGGAGGAGGAGGAAGAGGGGAAGGAGGAGGAGGAGGAGGAGGAGGTGGAGGAGGAGGAGGAGGAGGAGGAGGAAGGAGGAGGGAGGAGGAGGAGGAGGAGGAGGAGGAGGAGGGGGAGGATGCGGAGGCGGAGGAGGGGAGAAGGGAGGTGGAGGAGGAGCAGGAGGAGGAGGAGAAAGAGGAGGAGATGGCGGAGGAGGAGATGGAGGACGAGGAGGGCGAGGAGAAGGGAGGATGAGGAGAAATAGGAGGAGGAGGAGGAGGAGAAGGAGAAGGAGGAAAAGGAGGATGCCGAGTAGGAGGAGGAGGAGGAGGAGGAGAAGGAGGAGGAGGAGGAGGAGGAGGAGGAGGGGGGAGGAGGACGAGGAGGAGAAGGAGGAGGAGGAGGATCGAGGACCGATCAGGATCCAAGACTCCTCCCGAAGACCATCCTGGCCGCTGATCGAGCTGCGTCCAGTCGTGGCGACGAGAACATCCCGGAAACGCATGAGCGCACAAATCCCTCCGAGGCGATCTCTGAAGGCCGAGAAGAGGCGGACCAAGACCCCCGACAGCGTGATTTGTTCCACAGCGTGGGCCCCGGGAAGTGCGGACCCCACCTCCTCGATCGGCTTTACGACGGTCCCAGGGCGCGGCGTGTAGGGACCCCAGAGACCAAACATGACAAGACACATTCGTGGTTGCTTTTCACTACGCAAAGGGGGCCTGAGGAAAGGGTGGCACTGGGATCCAGTGCCTGGAGCTTTCCAACAAGGAGGCCGCGCAATTCCGTCCTGTCCCCAGAGGCGGCGTTTCGTCCTGAGCCGTTGCTTGACAGCCACGATGCCCGCCGAGGGGTCCCGGAGGCAGACACCGATGAAACACCTGCGGCTTGATGTTTGTCGACCCTTTGGGTGTCTGGTGGGCGTTTTCTGATTCGGCGTTTCGACATTGGGCGGAAGGGGGGGGAGGGGGGGGGTCTGGCTCCTGGGTGCGACTGTTTGGAACCGTGCGTCCTGTGGGGGGGACTCCACCTGCTCGAAACAGGCGCCCCAAGAAAGCAGAGATCTACTCCAAGCGGGAGGGGGGGGAAATGGGGGGAGGGAGGGCCCGTGCAGATCGGCAAAGCACGGACTCAGAAAACGATCATACTGTTTGTCAAGACTTTGGATGTCTTGACAAACCTTCTGGGCGCCTGTCTGGGTGCGGGGGAAGGGGGGGGCCGCACCGCGACCCCCGTGCGCGGGGCTCTGGCCCCCGGGCGGTCCTCCTCGTAGTCCCAGGCGTCCGCCTCCTGTGCCAGCCACCGCCGAAGGGAGGCCAGGGAGGTCAGAGAGGGCGGAGGACGGGAGGGGGAAGGGGCAGGGATGGGGGGAGAGGGGGAGGAAGAAGGAGGGAGGAGGGAAGAGGGAAAGGGAGGAGAGGGAGGAGGAGGAGGAGGAGGAGGAGGAGGAGGAGGAGGAGGAGGAGGAGAGGAGGAGGCGGAGGAGGAGGGGGGAGGAAGGAGAGGAGGAGAGAAGGAAGGGAGGGCGGAGGACGGGAGGAGGGATATGGGCAGGGAGGAGGGAGGAGGAGGGGAAGGAGGGCGGAAGAGGAGGAGGAGGAGGAGGAGGAGGAGGCGGAGGAACGCTCATGCCCGAGGGGCCACGCTACACCCATCGACGCAGGCGCACAGGATGCTGAGTAGGAGGAGTGAGGAAACGGGAGGAGGACCAGGAGCTGAGGCAGACTAGAAACAGGAGGTGGGAAGACGACGAGGCGGTTGGAGTAGGAGGGGGAATGGGGGAAGGAGGAGGAGTTGGATGAGGGAGGGAGGGAGGGAGGGAGGGAGAAGGAGGAGGAGGAGGAGGAGGAAAAACAAAGACCCAAACCCCTGGCGCGTGAGAGGAACACGCAACCGCAAGCTTCTGGACAGATTGAAGTCTCGGGGGGGAAGTGCTCGAGCCATCTCGGCGGCTCACGCTATGGCTGTGAAAGAGTCGCGGCGCTGATTGCATCGGGGGAGGATGGAGGAGGATGAGGAGGAGAAGGAGGAGGAGGAGGAGAAGGAGGAGGAGGAGGAGTAGGAGCAGGGAAGAGATGGGTGGAGGAAGAAGATCTCTGACAATTCCACTGGGAACCTCCCGAAGCTTGGAAAAGTCTCTCCGTCCCTGAGAACTCTGGGAATGCTGGGAGGAGGGAAGGACGTTTCGGGCCCGGGCCCTGGCAACGGGAACTCCAGTAGGCCGGTTGTTTATACCCCTTGTTGTCGTCGTTCCTCCCGCGACCCAGCCGGCGACGGCGACCCGCCGCGACCCTCACGCGACCCGCACGCGACCCACCTGCGGCCCACCCCACGCCCGCCCCCTCACCAACTGCTGGGTGCTGCATGTCCCAGACCGCCTGACGAGAGATGAGTTGGGGTAATTCATCCTGGACACGTCCTCGGTGACGCAGACCAAAATTCTACAAGGCGTGCCAGTACCATTGTTCGATGAACCTTGTCATTATCAATTGACAATGAGCTACCCTCCACCCAGCCACTTATGGATCCAGAGAAGGAAGCAACCACCAGAACATAGAACACACAGTGGTCGGACATCAGACCGCCTTCCGACTGCCCCCAGCCTGGAAAAGGGCCCCATGCAGGCCGCAAGCGCCCCCCCCGCCACGCACGCACACACAAGAAGCTCCCGCGTGGCTTCTCCAAGACGGCAAAGCCCCAGAGCCGCCCGGATCCGACGGCCAGAAGAAGCTGCAACGGCTTATGCAATCAGGTGCAAAGCGCTATGAACACACCATCGTCCTAGGCACTTTCTTGGCGGCGCGCACCAGGGGTCAGGGGGAGGGGGGAAGGCTAACGAGGCTGCTTCTCGAAGGCGCCCGCCCTTCCCTCTATAGACAAGGCCCGCGCCATCTGAGAAGCAGGTGTGCTTGCAGGAAACCGCCCCCGCTCCCCCATGCCCCCCTCTGCGCGGGGCTGAACAGCTCAAGCTGGATCGATCCGTGAGAGGGTACTGGGGCCCGCGACCGCGCGAAAACGCCCGAAGTCAAACAAACTGCGAAGCCCTGATCTCCAGCTCTGGAAGCCGACGACGGCGACGTCCACGACGACATCGACGACGAAGACGGCGGCGACGGTGACGACGACAACCATAACAACAACGAGGACGAGGACGAGGACGAGGACGAGGACGACGACGACGACGGCGGCGGCGGCGACGACGACCACGACGCTGACGACGACGACAACGACGACGGCGACGGCGACGGCGAACGCGACGAACGCGACGGCGGCAACGACGGCGACGGCGACAGCGCGACGGCGACGGCGACGGCGACGAGGAGCTCCTCGGCCCACTGCTGCCCGCCGGCCTTCCCGCGGCGGCGGCGGCGGCCGCCCTCGTGCCGACCCTCGCCCCAGTCCTCGTGCCAGCCCTCGTCCCAGCCTGCCGGCGGGGGGGAGGGGCCAGAGGCCTGCTCGATGGGGTCGGAGTGGATGGGGTCGGAGGATCGCTCCGCATCGTGGATGCATCGGCGATGCATCGCCAACGTCGGCGACGCATCGGCGACGTCGGCGTGGAGAAAATCGGGCTCCGCATCGAGCCGCATCGTCGATGCATCGGCGGTGCGGCGCGATCCTCCGATCCCATCTACTCCGACCCCATCTGGGCGGCCCAGAGGGGCGGGGTGTCGAGGCTCTGACCGACAATTTGTCCGTAGCTGAGGTTGCTTCCCCAGAGATCCGACGCTCCAGGAACAAAATGGGAGCGGCGGGGTTTGGGCCGCTTTCGGCCTTTGTCGTGACCGTGCCCCGCCACCATCGAGTGCACTGTACACTCGCGAAGGAGGCGAAATGAAGTCTGGACTCCCCTTCATCGGGTGTTCTTGCCATCGCTCGGACGTCCATTTCCTGTGCATTTTTCGGTTTCGTGCGTGTTTTTGTTTGCTCGATGATCCAGGATACTCCTCCAGGGTCCTCGCCGAGGAAAAAATGCACACGTCCGAGCGATGCCAGGAGTTGCTGGAAATGCCCCTGGGCCAAGGTGCCCCCGGGATTCTCGGTGCAGCCCGGACGGCCTCCGGAGCACTCCTAACGAGGCCCAGAGGGCAGGACGCGAGCACAGCGTTTCGAGATCCGCTGCAGGCTCGAGAGGCTCGAGCGGCTCGAGGCCTTTGGCCTCGAGGCTTCTGGCGCTGGGCCCGCCCGGCTTGGACGCCCCCCGCATGTCGGCGGCAAGCGAGGGGGGGAAGTGAGAAGGAGAAGCTGGGAACGATTCCCCCTCTGCTTCTAGAGGAGGCGTGAACGTCGCACTGAGAATACACTGGCGCGCGCAATCTGTATACTGATGTGCGTTCTGCGGCTCATATCAGCGTGGTCCGCTCATGCGTGCGTGTTTGGCGCGCGCGCACAGTGCCAACACGAAGGCCTTCTCCTGGAGAAGGCCTTCTCAGAAGGCGGCGGCTCTTAGAAGAAGCCCTTGCGACTTCTGAGAAGTTGTTTTTCTCCGCGGAAGGCCCAGGAAACTGCCCAGGAGGCCTGGGGACCGCCGAACCCTCTCTGAGAAGGCCTACTCCTTCTCGCCTCCCCCCTCGCTCGCCGCCGAGCACGGGGCCGCGTGCATCGCGACCCCAGGGTGCCAGCGCACTGCGGAACGCAGCCCCAGAGAACACTTCTTGCCTCGCGGGTCGAGAGCGCACCTCCTCCAGTCGAAGCTGAGCGGGCCGCGCGAAGCTTGAATTAGACAGAGAATCCCAGAGAACACGTCCAGGGGGCGAGGAGGATGGGTGGGAAGAAGCGTGGGCCACCGTGGCGAAGCTGCGGCTACGGACCAGGACCTCGGCGCCCTCCGTCTTTTTTTTTTCGCCACGCTGCACGGACTCTGGTGGGACTGATCTGCCCTTCGCTCCCTCGCAGCCCCCTCCTCCTCCTCCTCCTCCTCCTCCTCCTCCTCCTCCTCCTCCTCCTCCTCCTCCTCCTCCTCCTCCTTCGTTCCCCCCCATCCTCCTCGTCACCTCTCCTCCGCCTCCCCGGACCTCTCTGGCACCCGGTGCAGGCGAACCGGGGGAGGGAGGCGCTTCGCCTGCCTCGGCCTCCGGGGCGGCGGGCGAGGGGGCGGAGTGCGGAGGAGGAGGAGGCCTGCTCGGAGGGCGGCGGGGCCTCTCAGAAGCCCTCCGGCCTCCGGAGAGAGGTTTCCCCTGTCTTCGGGGATGGATCAGAAAACTTCCCAGAAGGCCGGGGGAGCCTTCGGAGAAGGCCTGCTTCCTCTGCTTATTATTATTATTATTATTATTATTATTATTATTAATATTAGTATTATTACTATTATTATTCGTAGTATTATTATTACTATTATTATTATTATTAATATTATTATTAATATTATTATTATTATCAGTATCATTATTATTTATTATAACTGTCATTATGATGATGATTCGTATAAATATTATTTTTCTTATTATTATTATTATTCTTCCTATTCTTCATTATTCTTACTTCCCCCCGGGGCTCGTAGCCGATTCGTTTTGGCGCTCCAGGGACAGCTGGCGAAGACCTGTAGGAAAACATCCACTGCCACAGACGAAGACCTGTAGGAACATATCCACTGCCACAGCCGTCGCCCCAGGGCAGGGCTGGAGAGCTCCCGCCCCCCCGCATCGAACCAGCAGCACGCATCCGAACCTGGGGCCATGCTGCTGGAGGGGAGGACGGACGCGCAGAAGGCAGCGGCGGCAGCCTCACGTCCCGATGGCGACTATGACGACGACGACGACGACGACGACGACGACGACGACGGCGACGACGGCGGCGACGGCGACGGCGACGGCGACGACGGCGACGACGACTTCCCATCTTCGAAGACCGCAGCATGCCACCACACCCAGTGTGCGGGGGCACCAGAGCACTACACTTAAGTCGGGCGTGTCCCCCTACAGGGGGATTTGGGACGAAAAATAATTATCCCAGCAAAGCAACCGAACTGCGATGTGTATAAGCATATCTGGAAGCATTCCCCTTAAGATTCAGGTGAGAATCCAATTGTAGAATTCTGCTGTTCTCGCAGTCGAAGTCGCATTCGCAATGACAGTCGCAGTGGCAACGGCCTTAGGATCCAATGGAATCCTAAGGATTTCTAGGGATTCCTAAGGCATCCTTAGGCATCCTTAGGAATCCATAGGAATCCTTAGGAAACCTTGCGAATCCTTAGGAATCCTGATTCCTAGCGATTCCTATGGATTTGTCAAGGAAACCTAAGGAATCCTCAGGATTCCGAAGGATTCGCCTGCCTCGGGCTCAGCCTCAGCCTGCCCCAGCCTCAGCCTGCCTCGGCCTCAGCCTAAGCCTGTCTCAGCCTCAGCCTGCCTCAGCATCAGCCTCAGCCTCAGCCTCAGCCTGCCCCGGCTTGCCTCGGCCTCAGCCTCAGCCTGCCTCGGCCTCAGCCTCAGCCTCAGCCTGCCTCAGCCTCAGCCTCAGCCTGCCTCAGCCTCAGCCTGCCTCAGCCTCAGCCTGCATCAGCCTCAGCCTTAGCCTGCCTCAGTCGCAGCTTGCCTCAGTCTCAGCCACAGCCTCAGCCTCAGCCTCAGCCTGCCTCGGGTTGCCTCAGCCTCAGCCTCAGCCTGCCTCGGCCTCAGCCTCAGCCTCAGCCTGCCTCAGCCTCAGCGTCAGCCTCTCAGCCTCAGCCTGCATCAGCCTCAGCCTCAGGCTGCCTCAGCCTCAGTCTCAGCCTGCCTCAGCCTCAGCCACAGCCTCAGCCTCAGCCTCAACCTGCCTCGGCCTCAGCCTGCGTCAGCCTCAGCCTCAGCCTGCCTCAGCCTGCCTCAGCCTGCCTCGGCCTCAGCCTCAGCCTCAGCCTGCATCAGCCTCAGCCTGCCTCAGCATCAGCCTCAGCCTCAGCCTGCCTCGGCTTGCCTCGGCCTCAGCCTCAGCCTGCCTCGGCCTCAGCCTCAGCCTCAGCCTGCCTCAGCCTCAGCCTCAGCCTCAGCCTCAGCCTGCATCAGCCTCAGCCTCAGCCAGCCTCAGCCTCAGCCTGCCTCAGCTTGCCTCAGCCTCAGCCTCAGCCAGCCTCAGCCTCCGCCTGCCTCAGCTCAGCC
>CAUYUJ010008802.1:180000-200000 GCA_963575745.1 Prorocentrum cordatum | reverse complement strand
CCTATCTTTCCCCATCATTTCTTAGAAATCGACATTTCTGTGTGTCTGTGTCCGGCCTCACTGCCTGACGGTGCTTCTGGCAGGTGGTCCAGGATGCGGTGACTCTGCCAGATTCGGCCTCTAGCGAGGGCGGGAAGTGACAAGGAGATGGCCTCCTCAGAAGGTTCGGAAGTCCCCCGGCCTTCGGAGAAGTGTTCGATGCCGTCGTCCAAGACAAAAACCTCCTCAAAGGCGCGAGGGCTTCTCAGAACTCCCGGTGACTTCTGAGACGGCCTTCTCCTTCTCATTCCAACCCCTCGCTCGCCGCCGACAGATCTCCAGGCTCCGAACCACGGAGGATCTCGCCTCGCTCGGGCCGAATCTGCAACAGGTTGATCTGGTTCCCGGTGTCGCCGGGAAGCACCGCGGAGCTGAGCATGTCCCAACTCACGCGCCGTAGGGCCAACCGCAGCGCCGGCAACGGTCCACGGGCCGACGCTCAAGCACGACCACTGCGCAAGTGATCAGCATAGCCCTTCAAATCCATCCACGCTCGCTGCAAACGCGACGGCGAGCCGCACAGGTCCCACATCCACCCCGAGTGCTGCTGCAGGCACTGCAAGATGCTGCACGTCGCCTCGAGGAGGGGGTCGGTGTGCCCCTGCTTCTGCCCCGCCGCGCACAGGGTCAGGGAGCCGACGCCGCGGGAGGCCGCGGGAGCTGCCTGCTGCGCTCCGCATCTGGCGCATCCCGCTGTCGCTGACCCACACACACAAGTGAATCGAGACGAATCCCAGGACTCCTGGTGCTTTCACGTCTTTTCGAGGTGTTCGTCTTCCCCCCCCCTTCCTTCCTCTACTTTCCCTTATTTCCCTGGGAGAGTCGACGCTTCCTTGTGTCTGTTGATCGTTTCCCCTCCGGAGCTGCACGCCGCGCCGTGGCCGACCGGCACCGCCGGCGTCCACGGGCGTGGCCGCGCGGGCCTCGGCCGGCTCCGCGCTGCACCGCACGGGGGCGGCCGGTGCCTGCCGTGCAGCTGCTGCAGCCGATCCAGACAACACACACACACACACAACACACAAGCACAGACAGAAGCACGCACAACACGCACATCTACACACAAACAGAACACACACAGACACACACACACACACAAACACACGCACACAAACACGCACACACACATACACACACACACACACACACACTGTGGGAAACAAAGCGTTTAAACACACGCACACACACGAAACACACACTGTGCGCATGTTCCAAAAAAACTGTGTACTTTTTTGTATTTCTTGTTCCACTGCACTCCCCGCACCGCGGCTGGCGCCCCCAAGTCGCGGCCTCGCAGCAGTCGGAGACAGAAGAGCATCCCTCCAGAACACGAGACCCTCCGTCGGCCCAAACAAACAGGACATCCCAGGGTACCCTCCGCGCAGGACGCACAGGAGCATCGCACCAACACGAAGAACACGAGGGCACCCTCCACGAACCGCCCTCGACCTCACACCCTGGTCCGACTGCCGCCGGCGTGCCTCTGGCCATGGACCTTCAACATCCTGGCGGGCCCGCTGCAGTGGCAGGCTCCTCGTCCCGACGAGGTGCCCCCCGACAGCGACAAACCCGCAGGGCCACGCCCCGCGGCCTGGCCGCCTCGCAGAACACCCTCGTGGCCGCCGCAGTCTTGCGGGACCCGCGCGGGCCGGCGCCGACCCGGCCGAGCGCGACGTCCTCCGCCAGGTCGCGGGCGGGGCCTCCCCTCCGCGGCCACCGTGGGCGTGAGGCGAATGCTGCGGGGGAGCAGCAGCGTGGTTCCGCGCGGGCACTGCCCGCCAGGATGCCCTGGCACACCTGCCTCGCACACCGGGAGCGAGCTGCGCGCGACTGCCGGGCGCACCTGCTCGTACAGCATCGCGACTATGTAGGCCAGCCTCATAGGGAACCGCTTGGCCCTGCACTCGCCAAGGATGGCTCGGGCCGTCCCGCAGCACTTCGGCATGTCTAGCAGTACAACGAGCGAGTGGTCGCCCACGGGCTGTGCTATACTTCCCTCGTCAAACTAAGGTCGTGCGCTGCGTCGGTGGAGGACATGCCGCCTACGTGTCCCCAGGTCTCCTCGCCGGCGTTCTGCACCCCCCAACTGGCTGACACTGGGCGGCGGGCTCGACGCCCCACGCGAATGCAGCGGAGGCCAGTCCACAAGAAACCTTCCTCAAGACACCCAATCCTGAGACCCCAGGACGTCCATCGATGTTTGGTGTGGGAACGTCACGCTTTCTATCGCAAAATCATCGAACAACAAGAACCCCAGGGCACCCTGGAGGCAAGCATGGTGTTTCTTGGCATGGGCCTCCACTGTAGGAGAAGAGACGAGCCAGGCGGAGGAAGAGAGAGACAGGAGGGGGAGAAGGGAGGAGAAGGGGGAGAGAATGGGCTCCCAAACGACCACCTGTGACTGCATGGGTGCTGTGGTGTGCGCCCCAGGAGGGCCCTGCAGGCAGGCGAGCTGCCACAGGCGCACCATTGCGCACCACCCAGAACAAGTTCCCCCCCCTGCAACGCCTATGTGCATGAACAGCGACCCCAGAAAAGCTCCGTGCAGGCGTAAGCCAGCCGTGCGTTGAGCTGCGCATTGGCCCAACCGAACTCACACCGTGCGCGCAACCAAAACGCTTGGAAGACAGAGGCTCTGTGCAATGCCTGGGGAGACGCGGGCAGCAGCTAGACCTGCGCAGGGTAGGGGGGGCACTCCGTTGGACACCTCGCGCGGACAGATCCCAGGAGAAACAGGCAAGCGCAGGCAGGGGCAACGAAGAAAGTAGGATACGAGGATGAAAGAGACAGAGGAGACGGGAAGAGTGGAGAAGCGAGGAGGAGACAGTAAGCGGGAGAAAGGAAAAGGGGGGAAAGAGAAGGAACGAGGCGGGTCAAAAAAATAACATATGTTTAGACAGCAGATGCGTTTCTTGCTTCAGCCATCCTGTGGTGTCGGGTCCTCGTTTTGAATAGACAGCGCCCCGGGTCTCTCCGATCCTCCACATCCTCGCTCCTCCTCCCCCTCCTTCCTCATCCCATCCCTGCCAACGACGCGGTCAGGAGCTCCTTCGACAAAACCGCCCCATGCCCGACCTCGAAGACATGACGGGCCACTCGTCAAGAATACCATCGCAAAACACCTCCGTAGCGCAACGCTGTTAGGATAAAGAGACGCTGCAAGGCGGCACACTGCGCAACGCCACGGGAGGGGGGCGCTGATCGCCGCCCGACCATGGAAACGTGCCAGGGAGCTGACCAAGAGCGACCTCATCTGCCTCATGCCACCAAAGACAGGGCACAACGGAGCAGAGATGAACAAAGCATATCCACAAGATCCTCACCATGCAGCGCACACCCACCAGATGCAGGACGGAATGTGATCCACTCGACGTCCACCGTCGCAATGACTACCTGCTGCGTGCCACCAACGAGACCAGCAACCTCGAGGAACCGAGCGAGGCACTACCACTACTCCCCTACCTCACGGACACATCGGTCACAAAAAGAGGCGAGGGCGATACACCTTGGCAGCGATGCCCTCATCTTCGAGTCAAAGAGCTTCCACCTCACCCCCATACACATGCAAGGTTGCACGCAGCCGACGGCGACATCTGCAACCTCATGTTCGGCATCGATAACGAGCTCCTCACACAAATGCGTAAAGCGCCCTGTTGGAGCGAACATGGTTCACCCCACGGAAGCTCGCCAAGGACATCATCCCCCACGTGCCCTACACGCAGCTTTCGCGAAAGGAACGGTCACGCGTATGTACCATCGACTATGCCCATGAAGCCAAAAACGACAAACCAAAGTCCATTCCCACAGCCCGACAGAGATCCACCGCCACCTGACTGCCCGCCACCACCATTCCACCCGCCTGGCTACCAAACATGGACGGATCAAGGGCCGGCAATGGCATTGCAGCAGCTGGACCTCCCACACCGCCTGCCGGTCAACAACCAACACCGGCTGCCATGTCTCAAGCCACGGCTTGTCTACTGAACCGAGACCCCAACCAACTGGAACTGCCAGATCTACTACTACAACATCGCGACCCGCGAGTCCGTCTGGGACGACCGTGGCACCGTCTTGATGCTCCCAGGTTGGAAAAGAGCTGGCGGCTCCAACACCGAGGTGCGCTTCTGCGACACCATCCTCAACGTGGTAAGGAACCCACGAATGGCGCCAAAAGGCCCGCAACAACCACCACCTCCGACGAAACAAAACAAACACCTTCACCGCAAGCAAAATCCTTCTGCGTTGACACATCCGTGCTCGACGACCGCATCATCAGGTACCACAGCAACCCCTGCTGCAAGAACACCCTTGACACCATCAAGCGTGACATGCAATACCTGGGCACAGGCCAGCTGGAGGCTCACATCGAGGCGGACGTTCAACGTGAGGACCACGAGGGTCACCACGGAGATCCAGACGGCGGAACCACCGGCAACGGCAACCCATCAGCCCTACGCTCAGCAAGCCAAGACTCCACCAGGGTGACCAACTGCTTATTCCCACATCCTACTCTCCGCACTGCCCTTTGACCAAGCAGCCGCCCTCACTGGAGACCCAGTAGCAGCAACAATTGGCTCGCCCCGGCCACTCCGACCACTCCATCCTCCGCGACACAAACCTCGTTATGTGCATACGGCGACTACGGCAACAACGACTGCACGCTACGCTACGCAGTGGGTCCACCATAATGGCTCTCTCACCCGCGTATGCTATATGAATCGGCACCAGTGAATGAATCGGCACCAGTGAGAGAACCTCTACCAACCTTCGCTCCCTCCTGGTTCCACCTTCTTATCAGCTAGCCCACCTCACTGTTCACCCCACGAAACTTCGCCTACTCACTCTTGTGGCGGCGGAACGGGGAGGCGGTACAGTGGAGGCACGACCACAAGGAACCTTCCACAAGACATCCAACCCTGAGACCTCAGGACGTCCATGCATTTTTGGCGTGGGCACATCACGCTCTCCAAAGCAAAACCCTCGAAACCCAAGGAACCCAGGGCACCCTGGAGGCAAGCACGGTGTTTCTTGGCATGGGCCTCCACTGTACCGCCGACTGACCTGGCGGAGGCCAGGGCAGCCACGGCAATCTTAGCAGCGCTCTGGTGTTGCAGCCCTTATCACGATTACTGCGCGCGTGCCATCACCTACGCATTCCCCAGCTGCCTTTGGAACTCCTCAGCTTGCCTCCCAGCTCCAGCCCAAAGCCGCTTTCACTAGGGGGAGGGGTGAATCGGGTAGGGGGCAACCACCTACGTATCCCCCAGCTTCCCTTTGAACTCCTCAACTTGCCTCCCAGCTCCAGCCCACGCCGCCTTCACTGGGGGGAGGGGTGGACCGGGCAGGGGGGACAAGGCTCACCGAGCGCGGCCGTCGCCAGAAGGCGCAGACCTCTGTCTCTCACCTACCAAGCCTGTCGATCTCCAGCGCAGCGCCGCGATACCCTACCCGTGCCAATATTCGTGGCGCTGTCGAGTGCGGCCACAGCGATGCCCGCTCACCTGTCTGCCTTGATCTTCCACTCCTGCAGCAGCCGCACCCAGCCAGCCCCCTTGCTTGCGAACTACACTGGCGCTCGACCCAGTGACCCTAGCAAGCGCTAGGGAGTCCCAGCCAACAGCTCCAGGCGGACGACGTCACAAGCAGGCCGGCTCAGTACAGTTGTGCGCACCGCCACTCACAGCTCTGATACTGGAGGGGAGGGGGATTCGCATGTTTGTTTGGCATCAACTGCGAGGCGAAAGGGGGATCAGCGCCACGGGAGCACACCCACCGTGAGTTCTTTCCTCTGTGGGTGCAGTCCTTTGCAGATCATGTTGGAACACCATGTCTACTTCATGGTGGGCTGGCCGCACATCTTAGCCAAGCCTCGAATACGGCTACGTGCGGCACACGCATTGCATCGGATACAAACTGTCATGACCGTGCCGTCCGAAACGGGGACCGTCGCAGGCTCGTGATGAAGCGCCTTCAGAATGGGGCCATCGAGGAAAACCACCAACGACGACCACGCGGCCACCGTCGGGAAGGCACAAACCTCCCCCACGCCCGGTGGAGCCGCCCCCCCAGGCAGCCACCAGTTCCACGCTCGAGTGATTGTCCTGCGCCGGCCTCGGAGGGGAGGAGGAGGAGGAGGAGGAGGAGGAGGAGGAGGAGGAGGAGGAGGAGGAGGAGGAGGAGGAGGAGGAGGAGGAGGAGAGGAGGAGAAGAAGAGGAGGAGAAGGAGGAGGAGGAGGATGAGGAGGAGGAGGAGGAGAAGCAGGAGGAGGAGAAGCAGGAGGAGGAGGAGGAGAAGGGCCAGGCTCACCATCCCGGGACTGCGGGCTTGCTTGGGGGATCCCTGTGGGCGACAATGGCCTTAGCCCCGTGCCAGCGCCACCTCAGCACAGCCGCGACAGCGCCACCCCTCTCCACTTTGCCCTCTCGAACGAACTCTTCTCCTCCCTCTCGCCGCTCTCTTTGCGTCTACTGTACTCCGTGTGCTACCTTGACATGCCTACCCAACCGGCGATGGCCGTCGTAAGGCTCACTGATTTGATCACCCCCCCAAGGCCGACTGGCGGCTCTTGGGGGGGGGGATGGCTACGTCGGACGACTTTCCCGCCATCAGGGTCTCAGGGTCCCAGACGGAGACGGAAAATGGAGGAGGCATTAGGAGCACCCGCCAGTCGGAAGAAGCAGGTGGAAGTATGACGCAGGAAGGCGGCTGAAGCACATGGGGTTCGGGCCCGCCCAGAGAAGAACAAACCACAGCAAAGGCAGATCGGTTCTTGAAGTAGGAGGGCGCGTGAAGTACAGTCAACCCGTATCATAAGGACGTGCGGAAAGGATGCAGGAGCCTTGGAGACCCATGTGAACGTTGTCCGAATATGAGGGTGGCCAGCGAAAGCCGCTAAGTATGAGCCGAATGTGGCAAGGATGCAAGGGTGGCCTTGGGAAGGTTGTCCATCCTTCCTATGCGGGTTGACTGTAGACTGACACATGGGGTCCAAACATACCTATCTGCAACGACCGGTGCGTAGAGCCCCTCTTGATGGGCCCCTTTTTCACCACCACCATAAGTTGGAGGGGGGAAGGAGGAGGAGGGGGAGGAGGAGGAGAGGAGGAGGAGGATGAGGAGGAGGACGAAAGGAGCGAGGGGGAGAGGAGAGGAGGAGGAGGAGGAGGACGACGAAGAGGAGAGGAGCAGGAGGAGGAGCACGAAAGAGAGGAGAGAGCAGGAGGAGGAGGACGAAGAGGAGGATGAGGAGGAGGAGCAGGAGGAGGAGGACGAAGAGGAGGAGGAGCAGGAGGAGGAGGACGAAGAGGAGGAGGAGCAGGAGGAGGAGGAGGAGGGGGAGGAGGAGGACGACGAAGAGGAGGAGGAGGAGGAGGAGGAGGAGGAGGGGGACCCCCTGCCCCTCCAACGTATGGTGGTTGTGGACAGCAGGCCCGTCCACCCCCAAAGATGGGGCAGCCGCGGGGCCGGCGGCCGCGGGGAGCGGATCGCGGCCGCCCGCCGCGCAGCCCCGCGGGGGGTGGCCGCGGGCGGTTGCCCGCCGGCGCCCGCAGGTGGCCGGCCGCGCGCCAGGGCGGCCAAGGTCAAGGGGGCCCAAAGACACGCAAGTAGATATTGAACGCCCGAAATGCGTACGGAAAAAATGGGCACAATGCCCAACAACAAATGGTGTCCCAAACACCAACAGCGCCCGCTGTTGGGCAGGCGGCCTTCTGTCTCGAATGGACACAGGCCGCGGCGGCGCGGGCGAAGGACACGCAAATATATACTTTTTGGTGGGCAGCCGCAGGCGAGAGCGCCAGCGGCGAGTCAGGTCTGAGCGGGCCGCGCAAGAGCCGAATTGCCAAACGCCGACGGGCGGGCGACCTCAGGCAGCGCCTCGGTGGGCGGGCCG
The DNA here is from genome assembly GCA_963575745.1 of Prorocentrum cordatum. Classification (NCBI taxonomy): domain Eukaryota; class Dinophyceae; order Prorocentrales; family Prorocentraceae; genus Prorocentrum; species Prorocentrum cordatum. The sequence continues at coordinate 192,072 of CAUYUJ010008802.1, read as the reverse complement.
GCGCGAGGGGGGGTGCAGGCTGCAGCTGCGAGGGAACTGGTCCAGGGGCGCACGCATGTGAACTGGCCAAGGACACGCAAATAGATCAGAGTGAGGGGGCCGAACGGTCATTCACTGTCCCTGGGTGCGTGGCTGAAGTGGAATTCCGCGGTGCGGATTATCGTTGTTGTTGTTGTTCTTGTTGATGTTGTTGTTGATGTTGTTGTTGTTGTTGGCTGTTGTTGGTTTAGTGTTGTTGTTGTTGATGTTGTTGTTGTTGTTGTTGTTGTTGTTGTTGTTGTTGTTGTTGTTGGTTGTTGTTGTTGTTGTTGTTGTTTGTTGTCGTCGTCCCACCCGCAACCCGCCCCGCGACCCACCCGCGACCCACCCGCGCGACCCACCCGCGACCCACCCGCGACCCACCCACCCGCGACCCACGCGACCCACCCCGCGACCCACCCCGCGACCCACCCGCGCGACCCACCCCGCGACCCGCCCCGCGACCCGCCCACCCCGCGACCCACCCGCGACCCACCCGCGACCCACCCGCGACCCACCCGCGACCTACCCCGCGACCCACCCGCGACCTACCCCGCGACCCACCCGCGACCCACCCGCGACCCAAACAACGTTCAAGGTACAAACCACAATTTTCGGTTCCTGCGGCGGGCTTTTTTTGCATTCCTTCCAAGTTGAGAGCCCGCGACCCACCCCGTGACCAACTCGCGACCAACCCGCGACCCAAACCACGTTCAGGGTACAAACCACATTTTTCGGCGCCTGCGGCGGGCATCTTTTGCATTCGTTCCCGGTGGAGAGCCCGCGGCCCACCCGCGACCACGTTCAGGGTACAAACCACATTTTTCGACGCCTGCGGCGGGCATCTTTTGCATTCGCTCCCGGTGGAGAACCCGCGGCCCAACCGCGACCCAAAACACGTTCAGTGTACAAACCAATTTTTTGGGCGCCTGCGGCGGGCTGCTTCTGCATTCCTTCCAGGTGAGGTGGAGAGCCCGCGGCCCACCCGCGACCTAAACCACGTTCACTGAACAAACCAATGCCGCACAAGCGCGGCGGCGGATTTTCGCAAGCCCCGCGCATCCACACCAGCCCGTCCAGCAACTCTGCCCTGGCGAGTTGCCTTAATCAAAGAAGGCGGGGATCAGAAAGTGGAAAAAAGGATTGCGTTGCAGTTATCTTGGGAAAGGAGGGGAGGCAGGAGGAGTAAACAGGGGACGAGGAGAACGCGGAAGAAGAGAGGATGTAAGGATACTGTGGAGAAAGAAAAGGAGGAGGAGCAGGAGGACGAGGAGGGGGAGGAGGGGGAGGAGGAAGACGAGGAGGGGGAGGAGGGGGAAGATGATGATGATGATGATGATGATGATGATGATGATGATGATGATGATGATGATGATGATGATGATGATGATGATGCAGATGATGATGATGATGCTGATGATGATGATGATGATGACGATGATGATGATGATGATGATGATGATGATGATGATGATGATGGACGACAATGGGAGGACGATGATGGAGGCCGATGAGGGGGAGGATGACAATGGGAGGACGATGATAAAGGGACGAGGGGGGGAGAGGGAGGACGAGGAAGAAGAGGAGGAGGAGGAGGACGAGGTGGAGGAGGAGGATGACGATGACGATGAGGACGAGGACGAGGAAGAGGAGGAGGAGGAGGAGGAGGAGGAGGAGGAGGACAGCGCCATCGACAGGGAAGGTGGGGGCCACGAGGTCCGCCGGCTCGACGACGCCCGCGTCGCCCGCGCCCGCCCCCTCACTCTTATCCGCAATTGCGGGGTGCTACGTACACACAAGTCCGAGAGTTCCGGGTATTTTCCCATAGCTTCTGTATCTTCGTCTTCCCCCCCACTGCCCACATGTTCCTGCATTTTTTGGGGAGTCGACTATTCACTGTGTCTGTGTGTTTCTAGTGGCATGTCCTCAGACAAACGGATTTGGGAAGAATAATGAAAAGTAGGCAAGACATGCTCAAAGACTGTCCGAAATTGTCGAAAGTCGTCCAAAGAGTACGTTTATTCTGCCATTGTTGAAGTCTCCCCCTGTAGAGGGACATGCCGACTCAAGACCAAGACGAAGCCAGCCAGGGTGAGGGTAACATCGCGTGAGAAGGCATCGAGAGTCTCTGAGATCTGGCGGCTCTGGAGGCTGCATCCGGCCGGCACCACGGCCTCCTCCGAGCGTTCTGGAGCGCTCCGAGAGCGCTCCGGAACGCCCGGGCACGGACTCCTCCTCGCCCTGGCCCCGTCCAGGTGGCCCCAGACAGGAGACCTGCCTTCGAGGCGCGGCCTCGGGTTGGGAGGCAACTCCTGGGAGGTCCTTCGTGAGAACGACTGCGCGCCACCCGATTTAGGAGCCACTGAACTGGACTAGGTTGGAAATACACGTCGGTCGGAAGAAGTAGGTAAAAAGAGAAAGTAGGAAGGCGGACAAAGTGGATTGGGTCCAGGCCCTCCCAGAGAACAACAAGACACGGCAAAACCATGCCGACTCTTGAAGTAGGAAGGCGCTTGAAGTAGATTGGGATCTGGGAATCCAAAAATTCCTACTTTCAACGACCGGCGTCTACAGTCGACCCGTATCGTAAGGACGCACGATAAGGATGCAAGGACCTCGGCAGGTTACGTCGGCACTTCGCGGGTGGAGCGCGGCTAGCGAGAGCAGCCAAGCGTGAGCCGAGGAGGCAGGGGATGCGAGGGGTACCCTTTCGGAAAGCTGCCCATCCTCAACATGCAGGTTGACTGTAAGCCCAAGAGCAAGCCGGACTAAACCACGGTGAGCGGAATGATGCCGTCTTAGGCCGGCTATCGACCGCGGATGTATCGCCGCCGATGCTGAATCTGACCTCCCAGGAGTTGCATCATCATTTACCGGGGCGCAAGCCACTGCCACCGCATCGCATGGGCTAGCACCACGAGCGCACTCCGGCGAGGGGTCACTCTTCAAGGGGACCAAACTTCGCGCTTCGCGCTGCGCGAAGCGCGAAGAACTTCGCGCCCTCGCGCGGCCCCCCAGGGGAGAAGAGGAGAGTGAGGAGGAATCCGTGCCGAACCGCGAAGCGCGCAGCGCGACGAACTTCGCGCCCTCGCGGGCGCCCCTGCTTGCGTGTCGTCGATGTGTGCGGATCGGACTCCCCCCTTTGCTCGGGGGGAACGAAAGGGGGGGATAGCAAAGGATAGGGTAGAGAATCAGCTCACGTAGCTGATTTTCCCGGCGCCTCCCCGGCGCCGGGAGGCGCCCCTGTATCGAGGAATGGGCCCGGCGGCGGGGCCGAAACCAGCTGCATGCAGCAGATTTCGTACCCCCTCTTTTTCCTATCCCCCCCTTTCGTCCGGCCCGATAGAGTCGGCCCATATCAAAAGGATGCACGGTAAGGATGCAAGGGCCTTGGAGAGCCATGTCGAAGCTTCTCGAGCGGGGCGCGGCCAGCGAAAGTGGCCAAGGAAGGGAAGGAGGAGGCAGGGATGCCAGTATACCCTTGGGAAGGTTGCTCGTCCTTACCATGCGGGTTGACTGCAAATCCCCCCCTTTCGCTCGGCCCGGTTTGCTGCCCGCCGGCCACCAGCCGTCCTCTCCCCGGTCGGCTGCCGTGGGGCTGGGGAACTTGCCGTGGTGGCCTCGGCAAGGCGGTCTCCGGCGCTCGGCCAATTCCCGATCGAGGGCCCGATCGATCGCGCCGTGGTGGACCTCGGCGAGGGCGACGAGAGAGACACTCCTCGTGCCCTGCGAGCAGGGCGCCCCGTGGCCGAGGAGAGAGGAGGAGGGGAGGAGGAGGAGGAGGAGGAGGAGGAGGAGGAGGAGGAGAAGCAGGAGGAGGAAGAGGAGGAGGAGGAGGAGGAGGAGGAGGTGCACCGAATGAGCTAATCAATCTGGCGGCCCCGGCCGGGCCCGCGGCCAGGGGGACGACGACTGCATACATTCACTGCTCTCTAGTCACACCCCGCCTGAGCCCAGCAACGGGGAGTACGCCAGACCCTCCCGGCTTCGCCCAGAGGGCGTATGCACAGCTCCTGGGTTCGGGGTGGGCCTGGCCAGGGAGCAGTGGACCTGCATAGATCTCGTCGCCCGACGAGGCAAGCCGTGGAGCATGCGAGATTTCGGGGGCAGTGGCCAGGGAACAGCGGACAGAGACGTGGTCGGGTGGGCCTGGGAGGGGGCTCCAGGTATGCACCAAGCCACCTGGTCGGCCGAGGAGCTCCGTGAATACAGACGCCCGGATTTCCCGAGCTGCTGTGGGATGCAGGATCCCTGGCGTCTCCGCCGACCAGACCACGCGGTGTACACGTCGAGCCCGTGCGAAGGCCATCCACCAGGATCCGCCTGGCCCGATCCATGCCCCCAGGAGCCCGAGGCAGTGCTTCGATGTTCACGGCGTGGGCCCCAGGAGCTCTCGACCCCTTCTTCGGCGGCCGTTTCCTCATCGCGGGTCGGCTGCTCTGACGGCCACGGGGCGAACAACGCGAGACACGTTCGCCAGCGTGGGCCCCAGGCAGTGGACGAGTGCACTCTCGAGGTGCAGCACGTGTTGTGTAGTATGTAGTTGGTGCTACTTGTGTTACAACAGATGGCGGAGGATTGAGCCTGTAGCGCGTTGAAAGTGGCGCAGTCTGTGGGGTGCAACTGTCTGGTAGGACTTGGAGTCGGCAACTCCAACGCTCGCTCGAGCAAGCATCCACCCACCCACCCGCAACTGATCGAACATGCTTGGAAGGCCGCGGGTGCGGTGACCTGTCGGAACTTGCTCGAACACCCCACAGGCGCAACGAAGCGCGGACCCTTCTCGTGCAGATCCATGGCCGGGGCAGGCGAGAGGCGAGAGGCGGGCAGAGAGAAGTCCGCGTGAAAGCACGCTTGCTGACCCAAGCTGAGGCTTTCAATGTGTTGATTGCCTGGCTGGAGTGCGTATTGATGTTTCTCTGCAGCTTCGCAGCTGAGGCGACACCTCGGTGCCAGCGCTGGCACCGCTGAACATTGTTCTACGATGCGGAGGGGATGGGGTGCAAAGAGATCGGCATGCGGGAGTTGGGCAATGATGTCTGAACGAGGGCCAGGGAAGGGGGGTGTATAAGAGAAGAGGGGGACAGGTTATAAAGCAAAACAATGAAGGGGGAGGGAACCAGGCAGGTCGAGGTTTCCCACTTCCTGCGATTTGGTTGTTGGTGAGGGGGTGTCGCAGAATCGGGCCACCCACATCCCGCAAGGGACTCATGCTTGTATCCCGTTCCATGGGGAATCGTGGGCGACACGGGATGTGTGGTAGAATCGGGGGGACTCGACCCCGCAGGAGATGCGTGCATGTATCCCGCTGGGCTAACGTTGAGAACGAGGGAGTGGAGCAAAATCGGGGGGACCCCCTTTTGCTCTCGTCTCTCCCCCGCCGCGCGTTGCGGAGAGAGGGGCTCCAGCATGATCCACTTCCCACAGACATCGTACACGGAGCGTGCGTGGTGCGAGCTATCGTGCCACTCCCGGGCTCCCGGGTGACACCAGCAGCGGCACACGGCATCGACAGTGCATAGTCTGTCCCTCTTCCTCCTCCTCCTCCTCCTCTCCTGCTCCTCCTCTTCCTCCTGCTCCTCCTCCTCCTTGGCACGCCCAGACAGGCATCGATGACGGCTGGGCCAGCACACCCAAGACGCAGCAGGGATGGCGAGTGGCCCGGCACGCCCAGACAGGCACCGACACTGGATGGGCCGGCACGCCCGCACGGGGCAACGACTGCGGATGGACGCACGCCCGAACAGTGCCAAGCAGCGGGCCTGGGCTCACCTGCCCCGCGAGCGTGGCCGCAACTCGGCGGACAGACCCTGCCGCCCCTTGCCGAGCGCGCTCCGGATGCTGCTGCTCCGCTCCTCGACCCACCCCGCGGGGGGAGGGGGGGCAGCCCGCCCACGGCATCGGCACAGCGGGTTGCCCGGCGCGCCCAAGCGGGCATCGGTGACGGATGGGCTGGCACGCCCAAGACGCGGCATCCATCGTGGATGGGCCGTCACGCCGAACTAGGCATCGGTGATGGAGTGGTCGACGCACCCGAACAGGCTTTTGTTCTGGCCATGCGGCGGAGGAAAAAAGGAGGAGGAGGAGGAGGAGAAGGAAAAGGAGGCGAAGGAAGAGGAGGAGGAGGAGGAGGAGGAGGAGGAAGAGGACCAGTGTAAACCAGACAATCATGAACGATCTTGAAACAAACCCTCCCTCTGAGCTCCGTCTTCATAGGCCCCTCCTTCTACACAACCCTACAAGAAGAAGGAGGACGAGAAACAGGAGGAGGAAGAGGAGGAGAAGGAAGAGAAGGATGATGATCATGCTGATGATGATGGTGATGGTGATGGTGCTGTTGATGTCGATGGTAATGGTGATGATGTTGATGATGTTGGTGATGCTGATGCTGCTCATGATGATGATGATGATGATGATGATGCTGATGATGATGAGGATGATGATGATGATGATGATGATGGCAATGATGGTAATGATGGTGATGATGCTAATGATGATGGTGATGATGATGATGATGATAATGGTGATGATGCCGATGCTGATGATGTCGATCATGATGATGCTGATGATGAGGAGGAGGAGGAGGCGAAGGAGGAGAGGGGCAGGAGCAGGAGGAGGAGGAGGAGGAGGGACGAATAGTAGGAGGAGGAGGAGGAGGAGGATTATGAGGAGGAGGAGGAGGAGAAGGCATGGAGGAGGAGGAGAAGGAGGAGGAGAAGGAGGAGGAAGAGGAGGACCAGTGTAAACCCAATAATCATCAACGATGATTGAACGGTGGAAGGCAACCCACCAAGCTCCGTCTTCATAGGCCCCACCATCTACAGAGACCCCTAAAAGGAACAGGAGGAAGAGGAGGAGGCGGAGGGACGAGGAGGAGGAGGAGGCAGAGGACGAGGCGGAGGAGGAGAGGGAGGAGGAGGAGAAGGAGGAGGAGGAGAAGGAGGAGGAGGACGAGGAGAGGAGGGGAGGAGAGAGGAGGAGGAGACGGAGGAGGTAGGAGGAGGAGGAGGAGGAGGAGGAGGAGGGGAGGAGGAGGAGGGGGGGAAGAGTGATGGAGGAGAAGGAGGTAGAAGGAGCAGGAGAAGGAGGAAGAGAGGAGGAGGAGGAGGAGGAGGAGGAGAAGGAGAAGGAGGAGACGGAGGAGGAGGAGGAGGAGGAGGAGGAGGAGGAGGAGGAGGAGGGGAGGAGGAGAGTTGGAGGAGGAGGAAGGAGGGAAGCAGGAGGAGGAGGCGGAGGAGGAGGAGGAGGGAGGAAGAGGAGGAGGAGGAGGAGGAGGAGCGGAGTTGGAGGAGGAGGAGGAGAGGAGGAGGAGGAGGAGGAGAGAGGATGCCCCACTGAGGCACGGGCGCGTCCTCCGGGGCCCCTCCTCGGGCCTCGCGCCGGGCTTGCTGGCCCCTGCGGGGGGCGTCGCGGGCACCCCGTACTCGGAGACCTTGCCCCGCCGCCGCGTGCGGCCCGGCGGCTGCACCTGCGAGGGGACGGGGGGCTCCTCCACCACCTCCTCCTCCTCCTCCTCCTCCTCGTCCCGCCTCCCTCCTGCCTGCTCCTCCTCCTCCTCCTCCTCCGCCGCCTCCTCCGTCCCCCCGCGTCATGGCCAGCGGCATGCGTCATCGTGCATGCGTTATCAGCGTCAGCATCAGGCATCAGCAGATGCCGCATCAGCAACCATGCAAGACGCAGCCATCGTCATCATCATCACCATCATCACCATCATCATCATCACCATCACCATCACCATCACCATCACCACCATCATCATCATCATCATCATCATCATCATCATCATCATCATCATCATCATCATCATCATCATCATTATCAGCATCATCACAATCATCATCAGCATACTCCTCCTCCTCCTCATCATCATCAGCATCAGCATCATCAGCAGCATCATCATTATCATCATGAGCATCATCATCAACATCAGCATCATCATGGTCACCCTGTTCATCCTCCTTCTCCTCCTCCTCCTCATCGTCATCATCATCATCCTCATCCTCATCATCATCATCATCATCATCATCATCATCAGCATCATCATCATCAGCAGCATCGTCATCATTATCAGCATCGTCATCATCATCCTGCTCCCATATCCTCCTCATTAGTTTCCCGTCTCCTCCTCCTCCACTTCCTCCTGCTCCTCCTCCGAGACTCCCTCCACCCTCCTCTTGCTCCCGCCTCTTCCTCCCCTTCCTCCTTCTCCTCCACCTCCTCCTCCTCCTGCTCCTCCCCCTCCTCCTCCTCCTCCTCCTGCTCCTCCACCTCTTCGTCCTCCTCCTCCTCTTCATCCTCCTCCTTCTGCTCCTCCTCCTCCTCCTCCTCCTCTTCGTCCTACTTCCCCCCTACAACTTACACCTCCACCTCCTCCTCCTCCACCTCCGCCTACCTCCTCTTCCTCCTCCTCCACCACCGACCTCTCCACCTCCTCCGCCCACCACTCCTCCTCTCCCTCCTCATCCTCCTCCTTCTCCTTTCCCCACCTCTCCTCCGCACTCCCCCTCCACCTCCTCTATCCTCCTCATCCACCTCCTCTCCTAGAGTTCCTCCTCCTCCTCTTCATCCTCCTCCTCCGTCTTCTGTCCCTCCTCCTCCTCCACTCTCCACCTCCTCCTCCTCCACCTCCGCCTCCTCCTCTTCCTCCTCCTCCTCCTCCTCCTCCATCCTCCCTTCTTAAATTTTCCCCGTTTTCCCCCAACATCACTCTCCTCCTCCTCCTCCTCCTCCTCCTGCTCCTCCTGCTCCTCCACTGTCCTCCTCCTTCTCCTCCTCCTCCTCTCCCTCCTCCTCGCTCCTTCTCCTCCTCCTCGTCTCTCCTCCTCCTCCTGCTCCTCCTCGTCCTCCTCCTTCTCCTGCTCCTCCTCCTCCTCTTCCCCTTCTCCTCCTCCTTCTCTTCCTTATTCTGCACGCGGCCAGAAGGAATGGTTGGGTCCACGCCGCCTACACGTTCGGGGGAGAGGGGGGGATCCCCTTCCGCCCCGCGACCTCCCGAGACAGCGGGCGCTGTGGGGCGGCCACTCCGGCGGGGCCCGCAAGAACCTCTAAGGGAATGGGTGGGCATCACCGATGCCAGGCGGCCCCCGCGCCTCCTAGTTCTCCGGGCACCAGGGACACAGGGCACCCCCTGCCCGACACCGCGCGGGGGGGCGTGCGGAACGGGTAGACGCGGGGTACCTGGCCTGCCCGCAAGGAGCACATTTCAACCGACGCGCATCCCTGTGCCCACGGACCGATCTGCACCCCTCCCATATGGGGGTGCGTGCGGTTGCCCTCGGGTTTCTCAGGGCCTATCGCCACGTTGGGAGGTGGGCTGGTGGGGCTCAGGGGAGATGGCCAAGTGGGTATGGGGATGCGCCAGACGATGCCGACGCACAGACCCCTTTGCCCAAGGAGGCTCAGGCGGTGCTCTTCCTGGCTCGCCCCTTAGGGCGCTGCGCGCGACCGCGGGCGCCGGGGCAGCAGCGCCGGCTCTGGCACCCTGGGCAACTGCGCGACCCGCTGCGCAGCCAGGCGCGCTCGAGGCTCAAGCCCCCGGACTGCCCCCTGGCGCAGGGCAAGTCGCCCGAACCCAAAGCTGCCTGGCACCGCGCCGGCAGACACTCCCGCCCTCTGGGGCACGCGCCCACCGATAGAGATCTCCTAGATGGGGTCCGAGTAGATGGGGTCGACGGATCGCGCTGCATCGGCGATACATCGGCGATGCATCGCCGATGCATCGGCGATGCACTGGCGACGTCGGCGGTGCATCGGCGACGTCGGCGTGAAGCAAATCGGACTCCGCATCGAGCCGCGTCGCCGATGCATCGCCGATGTATCGGCGATGCGGTGCGATCCTTCGACCCCACCTACTCCGACCCCATCCAGGAGGCCTAGAACCGAGGGGCTCGTGTCGTGCACGCCCCCGGCCGAGCCGGCGGCCCGCTCTAGGCGCAGGTCGGCGCCCCCGCCGCGGAAGCGAGCGGGGGCCCAGGTCGGGCACGTCCTCCTGCGGGCGGATGTTGGAAGAAAGACGAGAAGTGGTCAACCAAAAGTACGCAAAAAGAGTCAACAGAGTACGAGCCGTCGGCCCTGGACTATCTGCTAGCTACTCCTGAATGCATATGCTCCTGTCCTGCTACGGGCGGGTTTTGGAAGAAAGACGAGAAGAGGCCAACAACAAGTAGGCACAAAGAGCCAACAGAGTACGAGCCGTTGGCCCCAGACTACCTGTCAGCTGCTCTTGAATGCATATACTCCTCCTCCTCCTCCTCCTCCTCTTGTAGGGGGACGTGTCTGATTTGAGAGCGGGGAGGCCTGCCCTCGCGCAGGCAGGCGCCCTTCGGGTCGGCACAGGCTGGGCCGCTCAGGCACACGGCCCAGGGACGAGCGCCCCCACGGCCCGCAGAGCCGAACCCCCGAGGGACCGGAGGCGGCAGACCTCCCCACTACCCAGACCAACGGCGCGAAAGCGGGAAGGAGGAGGGGGAGGAGGGGGAGAAGGAGGAGGAGGAGGAGGTGGTGGAGGAGGAGGAGCAGAGGAGGAGGGGAGGAAGAGGTGGAGGAGGAGGAGGAGGAGGAGGAGGAGGAGGAGGAGGAGGAGGGGAGGAGGAGGGGGAGGAGGAGAATGAGGAGGGGTTGCCGCCCTTGGCCATGCAGGCCGCCGGTACTGCGAGGCGGCCGCGCGAACTCCACACAGGGCACGACTCGGCGGCCTTTCCACGTCCCCTGGGGCCCCCGGCGCGCCGCCCGCGCGCGCTGGGGCACCCCTGCGTGGGCTGATCCCCTGTTGTTCTTGGCACGGTGCCAGGGCCAGGTGCACCAGAGGGGGGAGACAGAGGAGGAGGAGGAGGAGGAGGAGGAGGAGGAGGAGGAGGAGGAGGAGGAGGAAGAGGAGGAGGAGGGAGGAGGAGGGAGGAGGCGGAGGTAGAGGAGGAGGAGGAGGTGGAGGAGGAGAAGGAGGAGGAGGACGACGACGAGGGAGAAAAAGGAGAAGGGAGGAGCAGGTGGGGGAGGGAGGAGAAGGAGGGAGATAAGGCGGAGGACGGAGGATAGAGGGGGGAGGATGGACGATGGAGAGGAAAGGAAGAGGAAGAAGAAAAAGAGGCAGGAGGACCATCACATGCTTATGAGGAAGGCTAGGGTTAGGCCGACCCGACCCTGACCGAAACCTGAGGGTTACATCCGCTCTCCCCTTACTCACTCTTTCGTCCCTACGTCGCCCCTTCTAGCTGGGCCGCAGGAATTGGCAGGGAAAGTCGGGGGCGGTCCTTCATACTACTCTTGGGATGACGGCCGCCAGCCAGGAGGGACCACGCACCTTGGAGGACGGGAAAGAGGGCGTTCGCCTTAGCGCCGCGCACATTCGTTTTACACCATGTCCAAAGGCTTCACGGATTGAGAGCGGCTCGTTTTTTTTATTGTGGCTCTCGCCCTAGCGCCGCGCACACTCGGTTAAACACAACACAAGAGCTACAAGGATTGAGGACGGTTGGGTTTCGAACTGTGGCACTCGCTTTAGCGCCTTGCACATTCGGTCAAGGAAATTACAACTGTGTCGCGAATTGAAAGCGCGGCTTTCACTCTAGCGACGCACATATTCGTTTTACACAATCGCAAGAGTCCTGATACTTATCCAGATTAACACGCCAGTAATGCTACTTTGGAACGATTCTGGATTGTCAGGGCGCAACAGTTACGTTGATTCGTGGCGTTTAAATCCAATGAATGGTGCTGTGGCACGGTTCAGGATCGCCTAGACGTAACAGCTAGAAGAACTCGTGGTGTTGAAATCGTGAAGATGGTGTGCTGGCGCGCTTCAAGATGTTCACACGGTTGTCCCCAGACGGGGCACTTCCCTCAGTTCAGATAGTATCATAATGGGGGGCCTGTGCAGAGAGATCTTACAGGGCAGCTGAATGCACTGGTTTTTCTCCTCCTCCTCCTCCTGGTCCTCCTCCTCCTCCTCCTCCTCCTCACTCCTTCCTCCTCATCCTCCTCATCCCTCATCCTCTTGTTGCGCGCCTCTCCTCCTACTCCTCCTCCTCCCTCCTCCTCTCCTCTCTCATCAGCATC
>CAUYUJ010008802.1:0-175000 GCA_963575745.1 Prorocentrum cordatum | reverse complement strand
GTCAACTAGCCAAATCTAGCCAGATGACAAAGGATAAAGCAGGATAGAGGGGCAGTCGGCCAGATTTGGTCAGTTGACAAGGGGTCTGCCGATGGACTCGGCACTGCAGCGGTCTGCGCGCCGCCTTGAGGAACGACTCTCGTTCCGAGAGCCCGCGGGGGCACTCTAGCTTTACGTCGGGCATGTCCTCCTACGGGCAGATGTTGGAGAAAAGCACGCGAACAATCGACAAACAATCTTCAAACTTGTCGACAAAGCTAGAATCAAATATTCCTCTTGCAGAGAGACATGCCCGACTTAACTCTAGTTTTCGGTTGTTCCCATCCTACTGAAGGACCATATCCCAGAAATCATTTCGAGCACCAGGAAAAGTGTCAAACAAATGTCGAGACAATGTCGAAAGAGTGTCGGGCGAGTGTCTCCCAGGGCCCGGCACGTGGAAACCCTTGAGCTTCGGTACTTTTTTGGCCGCTCGAAAGTCTTCCTGGTGATCACGGCTAAAATACAGTCAAAACGTATATTAAGGACGGGTGGCAAGGACGCAAGACTCTTGGAGGCCGACGTTGAGTTTTTTAGGGCGGCGGGCGACCAGTGATAATGGCAAAGGACGGGCCTCAGAGGCAAGGACGCAAGGGCACCCTAGATGAAGGCGCGCGTCCTTACTAGGCGCGTTGACTGTAGGTGGGCGAATCGTAACTCCAGTTAAGGCCGCCGCCCTCCCCAGCGCAGGGCGGCCCAGCCCCGAGCCCCAGGGCGGCCCGGCGCACAGAAAGGAGGAGGCTGGCGGACGGCACGAGGCGCTGGGGCTGGCAGTGCGGGAGTCAAGGCAATTGGGCAGAGGAGGAGGAGGAGGAGGAGGAGGAGGAGAGGAGAAGGAGGAGGGGGAGGAGGAGGAGAGGAGGAGGAGGAGGAGAAGGAGGAGGAGGAAGGAGGAGAGGAGGAGAGGAGGGAGAAGGAGGAGGAGGAGGAGGACGAGGAGGAGGGGGGAGGAGGAGGGGAGGAGGAGGGGGAGGGGGGGGGGGGAGGGGGAGGGGGGGAGGGGGAGGGGTTCGAGCTCGGGGCTTTGAAAGCTCTTCACGTGTCCTGGCCCCCCTGGGGGCTCCCTGTCGCCGCGGCTGGGTCTGCCTCGGGAAGCTCGCCGGAGAGCTCCTCGTGACAGGTCCGGGGCCGATGCTGCTCACCGCTGGGCCCATGGCGACCTCCAGGCCCGGACTCGTCAAAAGACGACCGCGGGATGCAGAACCGGTCCGGGGGAAGGGGCGGAGAGCTCAGGGGGCTCATCTTACGGAGCAGGATGTGACAGCGGGTGTCTGGGGACTGCTCAGGCTCCCGCTTCCCTCCTCAGGCCCCCGGCGGGGGGGAGAGCGTGAGGGAGGGGGGAGTGAGGGAGGGGGAGCGGCAGGGGGGGTTCTCGGCCGTAGTTGCTGTTCAGACTGTGTTTCTTGTGCTTGTTTGGGCTTTTAGTGGCGGCCTCATCGCCGGGGCTTCCTCAACCCCCGAAGTTCTGGCCGGTGCGCTACTCAGGGAAAAGTCCAGGGGGCGACATCTAGGCCCTGGACCGAAGCCTCAAGCGTCCTGGGAAGATTGCGGTGGAGCGTCTTTACAACCATCGGTGCCTAGGGACAATCTCTGGGGCGCCGAGAAGCCGTCGAGAGACGGCCCTGGGAGAAGAAGGGGGTCGGAGAATCTTGGGCGACGGCGACTCGAAAGAAACCCTCGTCATGGGTCTGGGGAGGAGGGGGGAGGAGAATGAGGCGGGGGTGTTCAGAGAATGGTCGATCTGACTCGTTCTTTGGAGGGACGGGAGGAGGAGGGAAGGGGGAGAGGAGAAGCAGGAGGGTGGAGGAGGAGAAGCAGGAGGGTGCATGAGGGAGGGAGAGCAGGAGGGTGGCTGAGGGTGGAGGCAACGGGAGGAGGAAGAGATGGAGGGGGTAGAGGGGGACGGAGGAGGAAGGAAGAGGGGAGGGAGGAGGCATGAGCATCACAGAGGCCTGTGCCTTCCTGTCCATTCTCGCCAGGGCCCCCCGAAAATCAGCTCTGGACCCCTCGTGGGCACCCCCCCGGACGAGCTGGTCCGAGCCGCGCCCAGCCGCGGCCTCGGGCCAACCTCCCAGGAGGCCCAGACATGATCCGCCTCCGTGTCCTTTGGCCACGGAGTGGGCGTGCCCCCAGGTCCTTTGCCTGATCTTTTGAGCCTCCCTCCTCATTCCTGGGGATTCTGTCAGGGATCCGTACCACTCGCTCCCCCAAATCTCGCGGGCTTCTCGCGTCGTGCCGCGCCTTGTCGCGTGACTTCTTTTCGGAGCCAAGAGGGCCCCGAGACGGGCCCAGAGGGCCCCAAAGGCCCCGAAGACGGTCCAAGTCCTGAAGTCGCCGAAAGATCGATTCAAAACGCCCAAGATGACCTCAAGATGACCAAAGATGGCCCAAGAGGGCCCCAAGACGTCCTAATACGCCTCCAAGCTCCAAGAGACCTCCTAAGAGGGCCCCAAAGGGGCAACAATCATTGATTTTCCTTTAGTTTTCGATGGATTCTGGCGTTCTCGCCTTTTCTGCTCTCCGACGCTCCGAGACGACCCCGAGAAGCCCATCAAGACCACCCCAAGACAGCCCCAAAGGGCCTCCACGACGGCCCAAGAGAGGCCCAAGACGGCCCTGAAAGGGGCGCGTGAGAGGGAACACGTACCGAACGTCCGAGCTTTCCGCCGCAAGAAATACCCAGGAAGCCCCCAAAGGCGCCCAAGAGGCCCCAAGAGTTCCCCCAGAGGCCCCGAAGAGGCCCCAGGAGGCCCAGAAGAGGCCCAAAAGATGCCCCAAAATGGCTCTCGAGAGGCCCCCCGCGGGATCCCAACGAACATCCAGTAGGCTTCAGACCCACAACCCAGTAACCCAAGCACGGTGGCGGGATTGGCCGAAGGCCAATAAATCCGCCGCCCCCTGTCGATTCATCAAAGGGGTGCCTGACGTGCTGAATCCTTTCGGTTTTGGTTTTGGCCCTTTTTCCAAAAGAACTCCCCCTGGCGTTTCGGCCCGTCCCGCCGGCCGCCCCCCAAGACCCGCGCACACGCCATCGCCCAATCCCATTTCTTCCTCCAAGACGGCCCAACATGGCCTCCAGGATGGTCACATTGGCCCAAGATGGCCTCCAAGATGGTCCAATATGGCCTCCAAGTCCACCCAAGATGGTCCAAGACGGCCTCCGAGACGGCCCAAGAGGGTCCAATATACCTCCAAGTTCGCCCTCGAAGCTTCCAAGACGGCCCAACACGGCCCAAGAGGCCTCCAAGAGGTTCTCCATGAGGGCCCGGAGAGGCCAACATCGTCCACTTCACGATGGTTTTGGAAGGATTTGTTTTTGTTTGTCTTTTCGGCTTCCCGACGCTCCAAGACAGCCCAGGGGGCTTGCAAAAACGCCCCAAGACGGCCCAAGAGGCCTCCAGGAGCGCCGCAAGACGGCCCATGACGGCCCCAAGACGGCCGCAAGAGGGCCCAAACACGGCCCAAGAGGCCTCCAAGACGCCCAAGATTAGGAGCCGGAGAAAACACACAAAGGAATTTCACACAAAGGGTGTTGGAACCACCAACGGTGCAACGCATGTGCACACATGCGACTGGATCCCCAGCGATCCGAACCAGGGTTGATGCACGGCCGCGCTCTAGGATGCAGTTGACATGTACGGTGTGGCAAGGCTGTCGGCGGCGACGAGATCCCCAAATCCGCTACCAACTAACATTCCATGGTGGTTTGGCACAGCCAAACCACCGTTCAACGTCAGTTTGTTCATCCGATGACAGCAGCACGCGTCGCGGCAGCAGCAGAACGCAGTAGCGCGCGCGGGCATGCAGGGTCGGCGATGTGGCTGGCCAGCTGCCAGCGCGATTTCGGGAAAAGAGCAGAAATCCACGCAGGATCGTTTTGGGCGTGGTATCCGGCGCAACTGCATCGCACTGCCAGGCGCCGCGGCCTTGTGATTGTAGCGCCAGGCCGCGCGCGCTCCTCGAGGCGGGAAAGCAAGCTCTACACAAAAGAATCCCGCGTGCTCTTGTGTGGGGGCGGCGAAAACGATCGTACACAAAAGAAATTCCTTTGTGTGCCCCCCGCGCTGGCAGTTTAACCAGACCGTACACAAAGGAATTACGCGAGACTTCGTGGCACACAAAAGAATTACAGCAACGCCCGTTGGGTTGCGCTCTTCGCGCGCGGCGACAGCTCCGAGCTGGAAAGAAAGGGGGGGCGGGGCAAGGCAAAGCAGGGGAAGAGGAAAAAGAAGAGGAGGGCGAGAAAGAAGCGAAGGAAGCATCGGAAGGAAGCCAGGATGCACGCAAGCGAAGCTAACGCTGCGCGCCGAGATAGTTGTTCGTTCGTTCGGTTGGCCGTGCGGCAGATGAGTAGAAAAAAGGACTGTTTGCCGCCTATCGAATGGACTTTTCGGGAATGAGACTCGCGCTCTCTTCCCAACCCCCTTTCCCACGCCCCGTTGCGAGCGCGCGACGATTTATTCCGGCCCGCGGGCAGAGGACTGCCAGTTGCTGGTGAGCGGTCTTTCCACCCGTCACGCGCTCCGAACACATGCGACCAGCTAGACGCACTTGCCACGCAAACCGCCAGCTCCAAAGACCGACGCCACACCGATCCCCGCGTCCGTGCCAGGCACCCTCTCAACGACGCCCCCTTCCGGCGTAAAACCAATAAAACCCTTTGCGTCCATGTGTTTTTTCCTGTCTTGGCCTCCAAGACGGCACCGAGGCGCCCCCAGAGGGCCCCAAGTCGGTTCAGAGAGGCCCCCAAGACTGACCGAAAGGGTCAAAATCGCCTCCAGACGGCCACGATGACCTTCAAGATGCCCACGTGTTCCCCAAATGCTTTCCAAACCGATTCGGGGAACACATGGTCCGATAGCTTGGCAGGTCTGGCCTCAACGTTCGGCCACATAGGCGCTTCCACAAAGGCAGGGGGCGGCGGTGATTCGCCGTAGGCGTCTTCGATAGTAAAACAGTGGACCTATCAGAAGCCGAATTCCGTGCGCTCCCGCGCGTGCGGATGGGGCGACGGCGACGACGAGGACGGCGGTGGCGACGACTGCCCGCGACACCGGCGGCGACCAAACGACGGCGTCGACTACGACCACGACCCCGACGACGACCGCGACAAACAGAAGCGGCGCCGGCGGCGACTACGACCACGACTGCCACGACAGCTGGGAGGACAAAGCAGCACCGATGCCTCTGCTACTCCCCAGGCCTCTCCAGAGGCGCCTCCTGACCAGAGCCTCGAGCAGAGGGCCCTCCAGGACGAGCAGCGGTAACTATATCGGTATACCCCTCCCATCCGTGCAGAGAGCCTGGACGACGACGCCGACGACCAGCCGGCGCCCAAGGCAGGCCGCGCCGGTGCCCACCACGACCACGACATCGACGCCTCGACGACGACCGCGCCGATCGAGAGCGGCGCCGGCGGCGACTGTGCCCACGACCGCGCCGACGACCGCGCCAACAGCCCAAACAGGGGTTGCGGGCGGGGAGGAGGAGGAGGAGGAGGAGGAGGAGGAGGAGGAGGAGGAATTCGCTGATATCCACGGGGTAAGGAGGAGGAGGAGGAGGAGGAGGAGGAGGAGGAGGAGGAGGAGGACGAGGAGGAGGGGGAGGGGGAGGAGAAGGAGGAGGAGGAGGAGGAGGGATGGGGATGGGGCGCTCGGCCGGCGCTCCTTGCCCTTGCCGCCCTTGCCGCTCGGGCTCGCCCGGCCCCCCTCGCCGGGCCGGGCCGGCTTGGCGCCACGGCCCGCCTCGCGCTCCCAGCTGGGCATCCACCTCTCGGGGGCGCGGCGGGGGCGGAGACGACGGCAACGACGGGGGCTGCGACGACGACGACGACGGCCAGGGGTCAGAGAGGGAGCAGGCCGTACCCATACCTCTGCCCTTCGGCCGCTTGTTCCCCTTTTCGGGGGCCTCCTGGGAGGCCCTCGTCGCCACCGCCGGATTCGCCTCGAGATTCTGGCCCGTTCGCAGCCCAGGAGAGGTCCGGGGACTTGCGGCATCGGTACCTGTCGGTTTCCCAAATGGTAGCGACGGCGGTGACGGCGACGACGAAGAAAACGACGACGACGACGGCGGCGGTGGCAAGGGCAAAGACGACGACGACGACGGCAAAGGCGGCGGCAGCGGCGGCGACGGCGCGATGGCGTCGACGCCAATCGCCGTCGCCCGCGCCGCTGCTTGAAGCGGCGATGGGGTCGTTGTGGTCGTGATCGTGGTCGTCGTGGTCGTGGTCGGGGCCCCCGGAAAATTGACCCCCGATCCTAATCAGGCGGGCGTTATGACCTGACTTCCGCAAGGAATCTGGCTGTGGCAAAAGAGAGAAGATGCCTGCAGGCACCGACCAGGCCAGAAGCGTTCGAACACCTCAATCCTCGAACCCCAGTCCATGAGCCTGGTGAAACCAAAAGGTACCGATACCGCTAACCCCTGGACCTTTCCCGCAGTGCGTCCTGACCAGAAGTTCGAGGCGAATCCAGCGGTGGCGACAAGGGCCTCCCAGGAGGCCCCGCAAAAGGGGAAAAACGGCCGAAGGGCAGAGGTATGGGTACCTGTTCCTCCCCTGCCCTTCATCCTCAGAGAACAGATTCGCCCCCTGAAATTTGCTTCTTGTGCTGCCCTGCCGCCACCGCTCACTGGCCCGCGCTCGCTCTCGAGGCGCCTCCGCCGTGGCCCGCTCCTCAGAGGAGGCCGCAAAAGCGCGCGCGGCCCTTTCCCCACAGACGAGCGGCGAGCACACCCGTGGAAGGAGGAGGAGGAGGAGGAGGAGGAGGAGGAGGAGGAGGAGGGGGAGGAGGAGGAGGAGGAGGAGGAGGAGGAGGAGGAGGAAGAGGAGGAGGAGGAGGAGGAGGGGGAGGAGCAGGCGTACGCAATCCCACGGACACCTTCCGCGCGAGGTGCCCAGCTGGAGCCGCCCCGTCTGCACAGAGCGAGCCGCGGCCGAGAGGCCCGGGCCGCGGGGGGCCCCGCGGGCATGGCGGTGCCCCCCGCGCGCACGATCGGCGGCGCCCCGCCCCGGAGGCACCGAGGGAGGCACGCATCACTGGGCGCAGACCCCTGACCTTCCAGAGAGCTATGTTTTAGCACCGGAGGCCTAAAAACCTAAAAAAGACTGAGCGAAACAGCCTAAGACCAAGACGTAGAATAGCTCGAGGATCGGTTTTCAGGTCGGGTGCTATGTTTTAGCCCTCCTGGAAGGTCAGGGACTCCAGGACTTCCTAACCGAATGCCGCAGATAATAAAGTACCCCCCCCCCTTAAGTCGTTAGAGTTTTTTATCGTCGGCCTAGAAGGGTTTCAAATATAGGCGGAGGGCGCGGAGGCCGAACTTCATTATCACTGGGAAAGTTCGCCATCGAGGTTACTTCCTTCTTGTGTTGAGATAACAACATCAAGCGAAGCGAACACGTTTTTTTTTTTCAGGAAGTCTCAAGCGAAACAACCAATATCGCAAGGACGTCTCAAGCGAAACAAGCAGTGCTTAAGGAATCCTGTCCTGGTTCTCCTCCTCCTGCTCCTCCTCCCTCCTCCTCCCTCCTCCCTCTTCCTTCCTCTCTCTCTCTCTTTCTCTCGTTTTCTTTGTGTTGCTTTCTGTTTCTCTCTCTCTCTCTCTCTGTCTTTCTTTCTCCTCCTCCCTCTGGCGCCCTGAACTTGTTTATCGCTGGGGGTGATTATCCTGGGAAAACTAAGCACATGAGCTACCCTACACGAGCAGATGAAAATTATATTTTTCATTAAGCGTTTACAAATTGAATCAAATAAGTTTTCAACTTTGGATTTTTGCTTCTACCTCCTGCTCTGCTTCTCCTGCTCTTCCTCCTTCTCATCCTTCTCCTCTTCCTTTTCTTCTTTCTTTATATGTCTCTTTCTATGTATTTTTCTTCTTGTCTCCCTGGCCCCCTGAACAGGTTTATCGCTGGGGTTGATTATCCTGGGAAAACTAAGCACATGAGCTACCCCTACACGAGCAGATGAAACTTTTATTTTTCATTAAGCGCTTACAAATTAGATCTAATAAGTTTTGAACTTTGGATTTTTGCTTCCTCGTTCTTCTCTCCTCCTCTTGCTCTTTCTCCTCCTTCTCATCCTCTTCCTCCTCTACCTCCTCTTCCTCTTCTTCTATGTTTACGTATTAATTTCTTTTTATTTCTCAAGCGAAACGAGAGAGTTGTCGAGGATGCCTCAAGCGAAAAAAGCAATGATTTCAAGGATGTCTCAAGCGAAACGAGAGATTTGTCGAGGATGCCTGAAGCGAAACAAGCAATGATTTCAAGGATGTCTCAAGCGAAACAAGCAATAATTTGAAGATGTCTCAAGCGAAACAGACAAATATTTCGAGGATGCCTCAAGCGAAACATCAAATCCGTTGAGGATGTCTCAACCGAGACAAATCATTGTTGAGGATGTCTCATAGAGGACCAAAGACCAAGGATCCTCAAGATATCTTTGGTTTTTTCCTCTTGATATCTCTTTTATGCTGGCTCTGGCGGGCAACTTTTATTATCTCCCCGAAAACCCCGAGCTTTATGATCCCTGTGTTTATTATCCGCGGCATTCGATTAAGGAGTCGAACTCTACACACCGACGCGTTTTCCAGCCCAGTATTGAAATTTTTGCACTGGAGAGCGAGTCCTGGTGTATACGGGAGCCTGGTGTATACATCTTTTGTGTTGTTGTCCTGGGACATCGCGGAAAAAAAAGGTATACACCACACCACCCCGGCGTCGCCCTCGACCCTCAAGAAGTCCTGGGATTGAAAAACCGCTCGCCCAGTTTCCGATGTTGCCCGATATCAGTGCTGGCACCAAATTGGTCCTGGCGGAAGTTGAAAGAATTGGCGAAAGTTTCCCGCCGGTGTTGGTAGCAGGCTGAGTTCCCGGGTTCTGGGTTCCGGGTTCCAAGGTTCCCGGTTACTGGTTCCGGGGCGATTTCGGTGGGTTCTGGATTCCCGGGCTCCAGGGTTCCTGGTCGATCTCCCCAGCGAAAGCCATCCACTGATTGGGTTTTTTCTCTGGTGTGTTCCACACCCCTTATTGATGTTCGTCTTCCCCTCCATGTCCACATGTCTCCTGATGCTCCAGGAAAAACCGACCTTCAGCTGTGCCTGGGCCGATTCTTTCCTCCCAACACGTCTTGGCGCGGCATGCCCCATGCAGGAGAACCCAACATCGAATCGACAAAACAGATCGGCGCTCGAGATGGATCGGATCGGAGGAAATCGGCAGCCGAGACGGAAAGAATCGAATCGGCAGAGATCGGCAGGCCAACACGCCTCCCATCGGAACTGCAATCGGAATCCCAAGTCGAGTAACGACGGAATCGGAACCGCATCGAACCACATCGAAGCGACATCGAATCGAAACCGAATCGGAGCGAACTCGAATCGACACGGAATCGGATCGAAATCGACATCGAGGCGGCGGAACCGAAGCGGGCCCTGCCCGTGTCGCGCCACCGACGGCACGGGCGAGGCACGCGGGAGCCCGCTGGAGAGGCTGTCGGCCCCTGGGGCCGCCGAGCCAGACCGCGGTGGGGGGGAGGGGGGGGGCGTCCAGACCGTGGGGGGGGCGTCTGAAGGCCCCATCGAAGAACCATCATCAGCATCAGCATCATCATCATCATCATCATCATCATCATCATCATCATCATCATCATCATCATCATCAGCATCAGCAGCAGCAGCATCATCATCATCATCAGCATCAGCAGCAGCATCAACATCATCAGCAGCATCATCAACAGCATCAACATCATCACCATAATCATCAGCAGCATCAGCATCATCACCATCATCATCAGCATCATCAGCATCATCATCACCATCACCATCGTTATCCTCATAATCAGCATCAGCATCATCATCATCGTCATAATCGTCATCATCATCATCATCAGCAGCAGCTTCAACATCAGCATCATCATTCTTATGGTCGAGACACCCTGGCGTCCACGCCGCGAAGCGATCACGACGTCGGGGGTGCAGGGAGAGGTATGTGTTCCCCCCTCCCCGATCTCCACTCGAGCAGCAGACTGCAGGGGGGGGGCTGGAAGATGAGCAGAGGGGCCCCAGTGCAGTCGTGGCCAGCCGCATGGACGCAATGCAAGGCCACAAGGCTCGTGGGCGTCATGGCTGCAAAGATGTGCCAGCGGAAATGAGATGGCCGAGGCCGATACTGGGCAAGGTTGCAAGGTGTCCGTGGCGGAGGCCAGGCGCAAAGTGCACCCGGCAGGTGGAACCCTAAGTCGGGGTCCCCCTCGAACAACGAGGATGACTCAGCGCCAGATGGCCCCTTATCCCAACCGCAGGCGAGATACCGATGACCCTCCAGACCCGAAGACCCCGGCGGGCAACCGCGGCGCACGGCCAGCGCAGACGTCGCCGAGCCCTGTCGGGACCTCTCGGAGGGGCTCTTGCTTGGCGTGTCGCGTCGGCGGCCCCGGCGACACACTGTGCCTCGCAAGCGGATCGCGTGTCGCTCCGCTCTTCTGTCCGGGAGCCTGGGAGAGGTTCGGTGCGTTGAATCCCGCAAGGGGGGAGCGTGGACAGCGCGACTCGCCGAAGCGTGGCGGGTCGGGAATTGGCGGAGCGACCGACACGCGGAGCCAGGCCGACACCGTGCTCCGAGGCACGGGCTGGAGGGCCCTCGGGTCCCGCAGAACTCCGCGCATCGAGGAGTCGAGGCACTCGTTTGGGGACCCATGCTCGAGACTGGGCGCTCCAGGGCGCTCCCCGCGTGACTTGTCCAGGATGGATGGGATCGTTGGGGATAAAAACAACCTGGCGCAACCACAGTTCGTGGGCCTCGACCATTCGAAAGCAAGACACTGCGATGCAATGCAAGGCGAAGGACAGCACATGCGTACCGTGCGGCAGAAATGCGAAGCAACACGGCGCAGTACCGAGCTACTGAAAGCAAAGCGAAGCGACCTCTCACATGGAGCGAAAAGAAGCACGAGGCAAAAGTTGGTGGAGGTGCATGGGGGGAACATGTGCGAGCAGAACTTCTGTCCATATCCATTGCAGTATGGAGTTCCGGGCTCCCTTCCCCAGAAACCCGAGGCGCACTGGATATGGATAAACTTGTCCCCTAGAGGCTCGATTTTTATCCATGTCCAGTGCACCTCGGTCTTGTGGCGCCCCTTCCAACAAAAATCGAAGGCGCACTGGATATGGATATAAATCTTGCCCGCAAAATAGTGGGTGGAGGTTGAGGGGCTACCATCACGGGGGACTGGTTCAGGGGGGGGGGATCGACCTGGCATCGGCGGTACATCGCCCACAGATCAGCCTTAGGCTCAGGTCGGGCATGTCCTCCCACAGGCAGATGTTGGAGGAAACTTAGAAAGACTCAGATAAAAACCGCCCCGAGACTACGTCTTCACAATTCTTGCAGACTCTTCCTGCAGAGGGACATTCCCGACTAAACCTTCGGCCCCCGGCCCACGAGAACGAATCCACGCGCTCCCAGGCCGGGCGGGCCAGCGCGCCCCCCCTCGGCGACCAGGGTGCGATTTGGGGCTGATGCACCCCGCCCCCGGAGCCCAGGCCTTCCCAGCGCTGCTGCCTTGGGGGCGAAGGTGCAGGCGGACGACCGGCGTGAAAGCATGCGGCTCTGCCGAGGGAGCCACCTCCTGGACCCCGCTCCTCCCTCCTCCCCCCTCCTCCCTCCTCCCCCCTCCTCCCTCCCCCTCCCTCCTCCTCCCTCCCCCTCCCTCCCCCTCCCTCCTCCGCCCTCCTCCGCCCTCCTCCGCCCTCCTCCGCCCTCCTCCGCCCTCCTCCGCCGGGCACTCCCCCTGGACCCGCGCGGCGTCCCGCGCCTCTCTCCTCGGCCTCGAGGGGCCCCTCCGAGGGCCCTCGGAGCCCGCGGGGGGCGGAACGGAAAGCAGGACCTCTCGCCTCACGGCGAGGCGGACGAGGAAGAGAAGGCGGTGGAGGGAAGCTCAGCTCGTCGCCGACGTCGTCGACGTCGTCGGAGTCGTCGTCGTGGTGGAGGGTCGACTCGGGGCGATCGTCGGGTGGAGGGTCGATTGGGGGCGATGGGGTGGCGATCCGTGGGCGATCGAGCGCTGCCCCCTAAGGTGGCAGAGAAAGGCTCGTGCGCCCCCCCCCCCGCCCGTCCTCTGAAGGGCGGGAGGGCCTCCGGGGGCCCCGCGCGCAGAGAAACGGCAGGAGGCGGAGGAGGCGGAGGAGGAGGAGGAGGAGGAAAAGGAGTGACGGAGAAGCACGAGCAGGAGGAAGAGGTGGACGGGAAGGAGGAAAAAGTCCAGTGCAGACCGAAGACTCACCAACGGTATTGAAATGCACCCTCCCTCCAAGACCCCTCTTCAGAGGCCCCTGCAAGGGGCCATTTCCACTGAGAGACTTGCCCCGTTTGGGGACGACCGTGTGAACATCCTGCTACAGCGTGTCAAGACGCCATCCTCAGAACTTCAGCGCCATGAGATAAGCTGACGGTTACGTCTGGGCGGTCCTGAATCGTGCCAGGGCACCATTCCTGGCAGGAGAGTCCAGAGTCGAATCGATAAGTCGGATCGGCGATCGACAAGAATCGGGTCGGCGGAAATCGGCAGCCGAGTTGGGAGACGTCGAATCGGCGGAAATCGGCAGGCGAGTATGCCTCCGAAAAAGAATTGGAATCCAGATCGGAATCCGAAGTCGAATCAGATCGGAACCAGAGGCCATCGAAAAATCGAATCGAATCGAACCAGAGGAATCGACATGAGCCCTGGGAAAAAGTGGAGGAGGGAACTTCAGGCGGCTCGTCAGACCTAACTAGAGGCCTCCTAGATGGTCGGAATAGATGGGGTCGAAGGATGGCGTCGCATCGATGATACATCGGCGATGTATCGGCGATGCACCGGCGATGCATCGCCGACGCCAGCGACGCATCGGCGACGTCGGCGTGGACATAAACGGGCTCAGCATCGAGCCGCATCGCCGATGCACAGGCGATGCTGCGCGATCCTCCGACCCAATCTACTCGGACCCCACCTAGGAGTCCTAGACTTCCCCCCCCCCCCACGGCACTCCTCCCGCCGATCCCACGTCGGCGACCAAGGAGGCTCCCACCGCTCCCGCTTGGGCATCTCGCGCCGCGGCCGCTCGTCCTTCAAGGGGGCGGCGCGTCGTCGTCGTCGTCGTCGTCGTCATCGTCTTTGTCGTCGTCGTCGTCTTTGTCGTCGTCGTCTTTGTCGTCGTCGTCTTTGCCGTCGTCGGGGTCGTCCTCTTCGTCGTCGTCGTCGTCGCCGTCGTCTTCGTCGTCGTCGTCGTCGTCGTCGTCGTCGTCGTCTTTGTCGTCGTCGTCCTCTTCGTCTTCGTCGTCTTTGCCGTCGTCGGCGTCGGCGTCTTCGTCTCCGTCGCCGTCGTCGGAGACAGGGGCTGGAGGGGACGAGCCCAGGCCCTCGCGCCGTGCAACAGAAAGCACTGCGGGCATGTCGTCGCTTCTGCTGCTCGGCCACTCCAGGGGACCCCCCGAGCGGGCAGCGGGACAAGATCAGCAAAATAAAGCCGGTGCCCGGGGAGCGGGCCCAGACCTCCGAGGGGCCACGCCTGCAACAAAAAAGACGACGTCGGGTTCTTTATGCGGGCGGTCGACGAGGGGTTGCAGACTCGGGCGGAGGTGGGCCTGTGTGGATCGGAGGCAAAGAAGGAGGAGACGTCGAGGGCATGTATACGTGGTAGATAGGGGGAGAGAGGGTTCAGGCTCGGGCGGAGGTGGGCTCGTGTGGATCGGAGGCGAGGAGGCGGAGGAGGAGGAGAAGGGGGAGGAGGAGGAGGAGGAGGAGGAGGAGGAGGAGGAGGAGGAGGAGGAGGAGGAGGAGGGGGCGAGGGGCGAGGAGGAGCGTGGAGGAGGCTGAATGAGGTGGTGGGGGACGGAGGAAGGCGAGGAGGAGGAGGAGAGGGAGAGAGGGGGGCGAGGGGAGGCTCGTGGAGGAGGTCGAGGGGGGGGGGGCGGCGGCGAGGAGCAGGGAAGGGGGAAGGGAGGAGATTGGAGGCCTGGACATTGGCACCAACACCAGCACAGGGGCTTGCCTCCACATGGGGAAGGTGATCCTAGGTTTCGGTGTTGGTGGTGATGTTTCGGCCACCCCGGAAGCCAGGATGTTACCACCATCGCCGAGATCGGGATCTTCTTCCCGCGGTGGAGGCACACCACCACCGATCTTGGTGTTGGTGTCAACCTCCAGGCCTGCGAGGAGAGGAGGGGGGCGGAGGTGAAGGAGCCGGTGGAGGAGCCGCTGGCGGATAGGCTGCGGGGGAGGATGAGAGGGAAGGCGGGTCGCCGCGATCCTTGGGCCCACAGCGTCGGGGGAGGGGCGAGGAGGGATGCAGAGAGCGTGGGGGGAGGGGCAGGAAGGGAGGAGGCGACGGAGGAGGACGAGGACGGCGAGAAGTCGTCGCCAGCCTTCTCACTCCTCCGGGCTCCCCTCTCCTGGCCATCTCCCTCCCCCTTCCCCTCCCCCACCCCCCACGCCCCCCTATCTGACCCCTCCCTCCCTCTCACCGACCTGGGGCCCTCTTCCCCCCCTCATTGATCCCCACCCCCTCGTATCGCGCGAGCTCTTCCGACATCCAGATGTTCCCTCTCACCGTGGGAGGAAGGAGGAGGAGGAGGAGAGGGAAGAGGAGGAGCAGGAAGAGGAGGAAGAGGAGAAGGAGGAGGACGAGGAGGAGGAGAAGGAGCCCTTCCCAAATGCAGCCTGGCATGCTCTGGGACCCAGCTGGGGGAAAGAGGAACGAACGAACGAACGAACGACGGTGCTCTAGACTACTTGCACCTAGGATTGTGGTAAGAGGAGTTGGAGGAGGAGGATCGAAACACAACCGCGGTGAGGAGCGACACGTCCTAAAACCGCGAGGCCTGCACTGGCCCGATGCGGGCCAAATCTTGGGTGGGTGTGGGCTCTCTCTCTCGACCAGGCCAGGCTCCGCTCCCAGGCAGGATCCGGCCCCGAACCCCAGCCTGTGAAGCCTTGGCACTTGTGGATGCACCGACTTCCCCAACCTCCCCCTACCCCTTCTCCCGAATGCTTGTTTTGCAGCCCAGGACCCTGCGAAACTACGGCAGGCGTGAGCCAGAGCAGCCGCAAGACATCGTAAAGAAGCTGGCCAGGAAACAACGGGGTATTTAGGTTCAGCTCGGGAGCAGGCACTGTCGCCTCGAGCTCCCTAGAGCCCTAGGAACAACAGTACCCTCCATCACCCTCCGTCGAGCACATCAGGTATTGAATGACGGCCCTGCCCCCCGCCCCCCCCCTGAGCTTCCGGGTCGAACGTACATGCTTGGCTGCTACGGAAGCAGGCCCCGCCACACACCCGTCGGCCGTGGTGCACCGTCTTTCTTTTTCCCTGCCTTCTCCCCCACTCCTCCACTTCCGCTCTCCCTGGGCCTCCTCCGACTCTGCGTCCTCCTCCCTCTCCCCGCCCTTCCCCCCGTCCTCGCCCACCTCCTCCGCCCCTCCGCCTCCTCCGTTCCCCCCCCCCCCCCCTCCCACCATCCATCCGCCTCCTCCTCCTCCCTCCGCCTCCTCCGTCCCCCCCCCCCCATCCATCCCGCCTCCTCCTCCCTGGGCCTCTGCCTCCCTCCCTCCCCCCCCTCCCCCTCCCCCTTTCGCTCCCCGAATCCGCGCCTTCGAGGCGGCGCGGTCGTCGCCCTCGGCCCGCCGTCGCTGCGGGGAGGGCTGCGCCTTCTTGGCCGCCGAGCCGTCCTGGGAGGGCCCGGGTGGAGGGTTGGGGGGCACCTCCCTCCAGGAGGCTCGGAGTTCGACGACCGAACTTTCCGGCGTGGGCCGCATCCAGGGGGGCCAGTTTCGCCCGTGCACCCTGCACACACTTGCTCCCCAGGCCGCCAAAGGTCTCGCCCTGCACCCGTGCACTCCTACACCCGAGGCCGCCAGAGCGTAGCCTGGAACCCTTGCGCCCTTACACCCTAGGCCGCGTGGCGCTAGGGTGCAGCCTTACACGCTTACAGTCTGCACCTTAGGCGGGGCCGCTCGGGTGTAGCCTTGCACCCTTGCCCCCTCATTCCCTCCACAGTGGAGGGTTCGGGGGAGGCGCGTAGGAGTTTCTAGGGACCTCCCTTGAACAGGAATACAATACAACCGCGTGAAAAATTATCCTGGCGAAGGTCCCAACCATACGCAGTTGTGGGCACCGTAGTTGTGAATATCTGCTTCGGTGAAGCTCCCTATGGGGCCACGAAGCGCTGCACTGGGCGGGGGGGAACACTGTACTGTGTGGGTGGTGTGCCGAATTCGGCTTCTGGAACGCATTCGGACGGTCCCACTGAGGGCTTCGGTGGAGCTCCCCATGGGGCCACGAAGCGCTCTACTGAGTGAGTGAAAATGCCAAATTGGATTTCCGGACGGTCCCACTGGGGGCTTCGGTGGAGCCCCCATATGTGGCCACGAAACGCCGCACTGCGCGAGTGAAAATGCCAAATCACATTTCCCGGACGCATACGGACGGTGGCACTGGGGCCTTGGGTGGAGCCCCCTATGGGACCACGAAGCGCTGCACTGGGTGGGTGGAAATGCCAAATTGGGCTTCCGGGACACAAGCGGACGGGGGCACTGGGGCCTTCGGTGGAGCTCCCTATGGGGCCACGAAGCGCTGTACTGGGTGGGCGGGACGCATGCGAGCGGTAGCGCTGGGACCTTCGGTGGGGCTCCCTATGGGGCCACGAAACGCTGTACTGGGTGTGAGGGACGCATGCGGACGGTAGCACTGGGACCTTCGGTGGGGCTCCCTATGAGGCCACGAAACGCTGTACTGGGTGGGTGAACGCAGGGAGGAGGGGGAGGAGGGCCACGAAACGCTGTACTGGGTGTACGGGACGCAGGCGGACGGTAGCACTGGGACCTTTGGTGGGGCTCCCTATGGGGCCACGAAGCGCTGTACTGGGTGGGTGAAACGCAGGGAGGCGGGGGAGGAGGGCCACGAAACGCTGTACTGGGTGTGCGGGACGCATGCGGTCGGTGGAGGAGGAGGGGGAAGAGGAGGAGAGAAGGAGAACGCGGGGACCGTCTCTTCAAAACGAGGACCCAACACCACAGGATGGTTGGGAAAATATGAGATTGAGAGGAGGGCGGGGACGGAATGTGGGGGGTTTGGGTTTTGTTGTGATGTCGGTTTTGGGGAGCGCCGCCTCCGCACGCGTAAACACATTAACATTCCGCCCCCCCACACGACTAACAAAACACGACAAAACATTATGCTAACGGAGTTCCCCACATGGGCGTTTTAATAAGGCGCGGGCTTAGTCAGGAGGAAGAGGAAGAGGCGGAGGTACGGGGGGAGGGGTCGACGAGGATGGCCGGGTGACGGGGGCGACGAAGACTGCAATTGGCGATGGCGATGTGCAGGCAAATGTTTTGGGGAACACCTCGCGTACACGACGCGGCCAAGATAGTGCAAATCGGAACGACAGCACAAGAGCGGGGGCCTTCGCGCGCGCAGTGCGGGCGGGCCACGCAGAAGGTATTTACATAGCGCACCTTCGACTGCAAGCGAGCCGCGGGCGCGGGCGTGGAGGCCGCGAGACATTGTGGCCTGAGCGGGGTGGCGCTGGGGTCCACGGTGTCCCGCGCCGAGCAGGAGGGGTCGAAGGGGCCGAAACCAAATAAATAGTATGGTATTCGTGTACCCTCCTCGCTCTGGCTGGGCCTCCCTGGAGGGGTGAGGGGGGCACGAGACCGGATAAGTAGCATGGTATTCGTCTACCAACCTCGCTCAGGCGGGGCCTCCCTGGAGGGGTGGGAGGGGCACGAAACTTGATAAATAGTATGGTTTTCGTATACCCTCCTCGCTCAGGCGGGACCTCCCTGCAGGGTTGGGAGGGGCACGGGACCTGATAAATAGTATGGTATTCGTATACCCTCCCTGGAGGGGTGGCAGGGGCCCCTCCTCGCTCAGGCGGGGCCTCCCTGGAGGGGAAGGAGGGGCACGAAACCTGATCAATAATATGGTTTGCGAATACCCTCCTCGCTCTGGTAAAGCCTCCCTGGAGAGGTGGGAGGGGCGCGAAACCTGATAAATAATATGGTTCGCGAATACTGTCCTCGCTCTGGCGGGGCCTCCCTGGAGGGGTGGGAGGGGCACGAAACCTAATACAAATATGGTTTGCGAATAATGTCCTCGCTCAGGCGGGGCCTCCCTGGAGCGGTGGGAGGGGCACGAAACCTAATAAATAGTATGGTTCGCGAATACTGTCCTCGCTCTGGCGGGGCCTCCCTGGAGGGGTGGGAGGGGCACGAAACCTGATAAATAATATGGTTCGCGAATACTGTCCTCGCTCTGGCGGGGCCTCCCTGGAGCGGTGGGAGGGGCACGAAACCTGATAAATAATATGGTTTGCGAATGCTGTCCTCGCTCAGGCGGGGCCTCCCTGGAGCGCTGGGAGGGGCACGAAACCTGATAAATAATATGGTTTGCGAATACTGTCCTCGCTCTGGCGGGGCCTCCCTGGAGGGGTGGGAGGGGCACGAAACCTGATAAATAATATGGTTTGCGAATACTGTCCTCGCTCTGGCGGGGCCTCCCTGGAGCGGTGGGAGGGGCACGAAACCTGATAAATAATATGGTTTGCGAATACTGTCCTCGCTCTGGCGGGGCCTCCCTGGAGCGGTGGGAGGGGCACGAAACCTGATAAATAATATGGTTTGCGAATACTGTCCTCGCTCTGGCGGGGCCTCCCTGGAGGGGTGGGAGGGGCACGAAACCTGATAAATATAGGGGTCCTCGCTCAGGCGGGGCCTCCCTGGAGCGGTGGGAGGGGCACGAAACCTGATAAATAATATGGTTTGCGAATACTGTCCTCGCTCTGGCGGGGCCTCCCTGGAGGGGTGGGAGGGGCACGAAACCTGATAAATAATATGGTTCGCGAATACTGTCCTCGCTCTGGCGGTGCCTCCCTGGAGCGGTGGGAGGGGCACGAAACCTGATAAATAATATGGTTTGCGAATACGGTCCTCGCTCTGGCGGGGCCTCCCTGGAGCGGTAGGTAAGTATTGTATGGTATTGTATGGTGTGGTAGGTATGCGGTGATGGTGTATGTATGGTTTCATACGTGCTTGCCTGACTCCGGTGGTCTGGTCTAGTATGGTATGGTATTGTACGGTATGGTATAGTATGGTATGGTAGGAATAGGGAGAGGGAGCGAGCGTGGTAGGTAGGTATTGTATGGTATTGTATGGTGTGGTAGGTATGCGGTGATGGTGTATATATGGTTTCCTAGGTGTGGTATGGTAGGTACGGTGGTCTGCTATAGTATGGTATGGTATTGTATGGTATGGTATGCGGTGATGGTGTATGTATGGTTTCCTAGGTGTGGTATGGTAGGTACGGTGGTCTGCTATAGTATGGTATGGTATTGTATGGTATGGTATAGTATGGTATGGTAGGAGTAGGAAGAGGGAGCGGTATTGTATGGTATGGTACAGTATGGTATGGTAGGAATAGGAAGAGGGAGCGGGAGGTGGGAAGGTGGGAAGGTGGGAAGGTGGGAAGGAGAGGGTGTCCTGGGAAAACAAGAACCCCACTCAGGATGTGGGGAAAAATCATCAAAACCCCTCCAAAGTGGGTTTGGGGAACAGGTGTTCGGGAGGTTACCTCCACCGCGCTTCCCCAACCCTGCATTGCCAGAAAACCCATATTGAAAACGAAACCCAAACCCACCCTGAAAGGAATCATTGGGGGGGTTCAAAGGTGGGTTCCCCTCGGACACCCCAGCCAGATGTTTGGTGTATTCCTAACAGCCTTTCGGGCTGCGGTGGTTTAGCCCTGTGCCCCTGAGATTCACAGGGTGGGGATACTACAGTTCGGTGTCCAGGGAGAATAATCAGTTTTCCTGGGGGAGAGGATCTTGAGGAGGATGCTGAGGATCATGATTATGATGATGATGCTGCTGCTGATGATGATGATGATGATGATGATAATAGTGGTGGTGGCGGTGGTGATGATGATGATGATGATGAGGAGGAGGAGGAGGAGGAGGAGGAGGAAGGGGGGGCCGTCTTGGAGCCCTCTTGGGGCCTCTTGGGCCTCTTGGGACCTCGTTTCGCTTGAGAAATCATCGCAACAATAATAAAAATGTGCGCTTCGCCTTTGAAATCCTCACCTCGCGAACTCGGCGAATCTTCGAAATTGCGCGTTTCAGCAGAGACATCCTCACACAAATGCTAAGAGTGATGATTCATGACAAGAAGATCCAATCTACGATTCGTACTTTCCCCTGTGATGATGAAGTTCGGCCCCGCCGCTCCCCGCCGCCGACCAAAACTGTCTTGGCTGGGGATAACCAACACTCAGGTCTTAAGGGGGGAGGCTACATTATCTGGGGCATGCGGTTAACGAATTCTTGCTTTCCTCTTCCCACATACCTTCCTTTCCGAAAACGAATCCCCCCTTCCCTAGTTCTTTGTTTTTTTGTTATTCAGGGCCAGTCGCGACGTGTCAGGGCGCCAAAGGCGTCCAAAATGACCCAAGAGGGCCGCCGATGTTCCAAGATGGGCTCCAAGATGGGCTCAGATAACCAAGGATGGTTCATGATAGCTTCCAGCATACCTCCAGGAAGCCCAGCGAGGGCCACAAAATGGTGCCAAGTGCTCTCGGAGCCCCTCGGAACCCCACAGGAGGCCCAAAGACCACAAGGAAATCACTGATGACTGCTTCTCGCCGTTTCGCTTCCGATGGCCTCAAGGTGGCCCCAAGATGGCCCGGGAGAGGCCCAAGACCCCCCAGGCGGCCTCAAGAGCGCCCACGAGCGGTCCAAGAGCGCCCAAGAGCGGTCCACGAGCGCCCCAAGAGGGCCCAGCGAGGCGATGTGGGTTCCAGGAGGGGAAGCAAATTGCCCCCGCCCCCCCCTCCCCCTCTTGATCGAGGGCCTCCAAGATAGCTCCAAGAGGCCCTCCCGGGCTCCGCCTGCACCACGTGCACCGGGCGCGCCGCCCAGCCCGCGGCGGCGCCTGTAGCTCGAGATGCGAGGCTAGGGGGCCACATGCGAGCCCTGCCCCTGCCCTCCACGATTTCTGAGGGGGAGGGTGGGGTTCACTTCGCTTGCAACCACACTGCGGACCGATCGTCGACCACTGCGGACGGATCACGGCCAGCTGCGATGGGTCCGAAGCGGTTACGATGCTTTTGGAGTCGCTTCGATTATGGGGGGAGGGTCGCCGTCGCGGGGCCGGAAGGGCCACGGCAGAGCCGCCGCCTGTCGGGGCCGGCCCGCCCTTCCGCCGCCCTTCCGCCCGCGTCGCCAGAGCCGCCGCTCGCCGCCCTGGGCGGGGGCCGCCGTGCCCCAGCGGCGGGGGCCGCCGTGCCCCAGCCGCGCCGGGGGGAGGGGGACTCGGGGATGGACAGGAACCCCCTTTAGCAAAGCGTGGTTTCGTGAAAACGACCTGAGGCCCAAACCTGGCGGGCGCAAGCCTGGAAAATAACGGCCGCGGCGCCCTCTCGAGAGGAGGAGGAGGAGGAGGAGGAGGAGGAGGAGGAGGAGGAGGAGGAGGAGGAGGAGGAGGAGGAAAAATCACGAGTCGACGTGTCACTGTTGGGGGTTCTGTCCACCCACGAGGGACAGAGGGAGGGTGGTCGAGGGCCGACTCGAGGCGGCCGCCCCGATCCCGAGGTGCTCCGCAGTGTCGGCCCCTTCCCCCGGCTGCACCTCGCCCCCTGCCCTGCTCTCCAGGGTCTCCGAGGGACCCCCCCCCAAGAGGGCTTCAGAAGAGGGCCCCAAGAGGGCCCCAAGAGGCGCCCCAAAGAAGCCCCAGGATCCCCAAAAGGAGCCGCAAGAGGGCTCCAAGGGGCGATTCTGAAGGCTCTGTCCTCGTCCTCGTTGTCCTCAACCTCCTCCCCCTCCTCCTCTTTCTCGTCGCCGTGGTCGTCGTCGTCGTCTTCTTCTTCTTCCTCCTCCTCCTTCTCCCTCGCCCCCACGCGGGCCCTAGGGAAGGCCCGGGAGAGGCCCTCCAAGGCCACCCCCTTGCTCTCAGAGATCTTTCCATTCACCCTGTTTGCCCGCTTTGTCTCACTACATGTGTCTCTTCGTCCCTTTTCCCGTCAACGCTCATGGGCAGGTTTGTTACATGGGCTTGTGGGGATATTTCTTTGATCGCGAGCGCATCGGAAATGCCGAACGCCGTCCAAAAGTCGTAACAAACAAACTGCGGCCCAAATTGCGCAACCAGAAGGGGGAAGAGAGGCAACGAGAGAACAGCGGAAGGAGAGGCAAGCATGAGGCGGCCCAAGCTGCCGCTCAGAGAAAATGCGCCTTCGCCTGGGGAGGGAGCCGCCAGCCGGTATGCATCGCCAAAATGGCGGAGGGGGGGAATTCAGGATGTTCTCTCGGACCCCCCGGAAAACATGTCTTAGGGCTCATTGCCCGAGCCCTGGTCCCAACAAAAAACTCCGAGCATTGTTTAGGGAACGGACCAGCGGTTTGCCACCGCTGGAACCCCTCAAACACTCCCCAGAAGGGGGGCGGGGTTATGTGAGGCTGGCACCCGGATACACCCCCCCGACAAAAACGTTCCAACGGATTGGCATGCGTTTCTCCCTGGACCCCATACAGTCACACAGCCATCAGAGACGAGGGGGGCGCCTGCAAGGTTTTTATCTCCCGAGCCCCGCGAGGGATTGCCTGGGGGGAGTCCAGGAGGGCACCCTCTCGACCCTCTCGCAAACCGCCATGAGGGGGTCTTCCTGGGGGAATTGAAACTTGTTCTTTAATGCGGGATGACGATTAAAAGCAGAATGGGATGGAACGATTAAAAAATATGGTTTTCTGTCATTTCTGTACAATTTTCTGACTGGAAGAGAACGATTCAGAAGAATAGTTTTCCAGCCCGCGGCCGGCTTTTTCTGATCGTCATCCCGGGCGCCGCCGCGTGAACACGACCCTCGGTCATTTCTTAATCGTCATCCTCCATTACAATGGAGTTTAGTCCACTAGAAACCGTCCACAAGAAACCCAACCCTGAGACCCCAGGACACCCATTGCTTTTTTCGCGTGGGAACGTCACGCTGTCCAGTAGCAAAACCATCGACACCCAAGAAACCCAGGGCACCCTGGAGGCAAGCAGGGTGTTTCTTGGCATGGGCCCCCACTCTATCCTGGGCCTCCTTGAAAGCCTTCCTGCGGGGGCGGGCTCATCCACTTTCGGAGGTCCGCGCGGGCGCGCCAGGGGCGGCGCCCGAGGCGACGCCAGGGGGGCTCAGCGCAGACCCAAGACACCCTTGCGGCGCTCCGCGGCATGCTTCTGCCACGCTTCTTCTCCGAAGGTTGCACCCGATAACTCTCTGGCTATGACTTGGCGGCGAGCGCGGGGGAGAAGTGAGAAGGGTCGGGCCTTCTGAGAAGCGTTAGAAAAACCTCCCCCCAAGCCGCAGAACACTTCTCAGAAGGCGCGAGGGCTCCAGGAGACGCCCCGTGGCCTCCTGGCGGCAGGCCTCCTCCTTCTCGTCTCCCTCCCCTCGCTCGCCGCCGGATGACACGGACCCCTGGAAGCAGAGCTTGAAGACGAACATCGGGTCGGCCGAAAGGGGGGGATAGCAAAGGGGGGGGGTGAGAATCAGCTCACGTAGCTGATTTTCCCGGCGCCTCCCGACGCCAGAGGCGGCTATGTATCGAGGAAAGGGCCCCTCGGTGAGGCCGAAATCAGCTGCATGCAGCAAATTTCGTAACCCCCCCTTTCCCAATCCCCCCCTTTCGCCCGGCCCGAGAACACCTGGGCGGAAGCAAAGAGACGAGAAACAAAAAAAGATGAAGCTCGCCGACGGCCTGGGTCTCCGCGAGGAGGCCTCCTGCAGAGCCCACCCCCCCTTGGGGGGGAACACTTCACGGGGGGGAGGGCCGGCCCAGAGGGCGGCGGCGCGCTCCGGGCTGGGATATCGGCGGTGCGTCGCCCGCAGATCGGCGATGGGCCCCCGACGGCAAAGGCGAGCGCCCCCTGCTTTTTTTCTCGCGCAGCACATCCGCAACACGAAGGATTTAGGTCTGGCATGTCCCCCTACAGGCGGATTTCAGACGAAAAGCTAACAAATTGCCGAAAACAGAAAAAATCAAAATGGTCAAGCATAGTCGAAACATTGTCCCCAGGCTATTTCTGCACTATTTTGGAGTATTCCTCCTGCAGAGGGACAGGCGCGACTTAAGACGATAGATCCAAAGTGACAGGCTGGACCCGACAACGGAACACAGACTCCGATGATTGGCGGATGGGCCGGCAAAAGCCCCTGGGCGGGGTGGGCTGTGGGGCCCCCCGCTGGGTGGTGCACGGGCGATGTTGGCGTCGATTCGTTCCGCCCGGAGCCTATACGCCACCCATTTGTAGGGGGCCACATGCGAGCCCTACCCCATACCCCCCACGACTTCTGAGGGGGAGTGTGGGGTTCACTTCGCTCGGGAGCTCCCGAAGGAAGTGAACCGCACCCTCCCCCTCAGAAATCGTGGGGGGTAGGGGTAGGGCTCGCACGTGCCCCCCTAATTTAACAAGTGGCACGCGTGCCCTGGCTCTCGCACAGAGCAGCCGCGAGGGACGGGAGGCTTTCGCCTCCTTCCTCGCGGGGCTTCCGTCTGTGGCTGGGGGGGAGACGAGCGACGAACGAATGATGACGACGACGACGAGCGAAAATCAGGAGGTCCGAGGTATGTTCTAAGAACAAAAACAACGTTCTTAGAACACAAACCCAATGGGTTAGAACAAGACAGTCCCAGCCACAAATGTTCTAAGAACATGTCGTGGAAACCACGAAAGGTTCGTGGAACACTGTTTGGTAGGCCTGCAGGCACGCCAGGACGCTTCGCCACTGCTTGATACCCCCCCCCCATTCCTTCACGATGCCCGGGACCCTCCGCTCCCTGGCTTCCGGGCCATGCCTCGGCCTCCGCGGCGGCCCTGCCGGACGAGGCAGGGCCCACCCCGCACGCCCTCGACGGGGCGCAGCGGATGGAGACCACCCCCGACCTCACAGACCCGCGAGGCGGGGATTTATCCGTATCCACCGCCTGGGAAACGACGTCCTGGTCCCCCAGCGGGCGGCGGATATGTATACAGTTTGGCCCCCGGGGGCCCGAATCTATCCGTATCCACCGCCCGCGAGGTCCCCGAATAGTTGATCCTCCAGGCGGTGGTCATGTGTAAATTCCCGCCTCGGAAAACTGTCCGAGTGACATGCGGTGCGGTCGGGAACTTTTGCTCAGCGTGTCGCGGCGGCGGCCCCGGCGACACGCTGTGCCATGCGGGCGGGTAACGTGGCGCTCCGTTCCGCGGGGCAGGACCTTGCTCAGGACATTGACGGGTACAGGCCGGGACGTGGATAGCGTGTCGCGCCGACGCGTGCTGGGTCAGAACCGGCGGAGGGAGACGCTAACCAAAAGTTCTGACCGTGACTTCCTGCCTACTTAGCTGTCTGTGGACCTCCGCGGCCCAATCATACACGTCATGTCGATTGGATGTTGTCGTTGGAACACCTCGCTTCACCCTTTCGTCGGGAATACGTCCAGATTCCAGATGTTGACCAAAACCGACAAAATCCACACAACCCCTCCCAAACCGACGGGGATTCTGGTAGCGTCTAAGGCCCTTCATGGTAACACACACGTATGGTGAGGGGAGGCAGGAAGGAAGCAGAAGGGGAGCAGGGAGGGGAGGAGGGAGGAGGAGGAGGGAAGAGGAGGGAGGAGGAGGAGGGAGGAGAGGAGGAGGAGGAGGAGGAGAGGGGAGAAGGAGAGGAGGGGAGAAGGCAGGA
Organism: Prorocentrum cordatum; assembly: GCA_963575745.1. Classification (NCBI taxonomy): domain Eukaryota; class Dinophyceae; order Prorocentrales; family Prorocentraceae; genus Prorocentrum; species Prorocentrum cordatum. Next base: position 149,227 of record CAUYUJ010008802.1, on the reverse strand, counting down.
GAGGGAGGGCCTCCCTCCTCTCCTCCCCTCCTCCGCGGCCGTGTCCTCGCCAGGAGTCGAGATCTCCTCGGGCCGCTGTCGCGCGCGGGGCTGCGCCGCCGCCGGCGCCGCCGCCGGCCGCGCCGGCTGCGGTGTCGTGGCGGCCGGCTGCGGCGCCAGCGCCGTGGCCGCCGCCGCCGCCGGCGCGGCCAGCGTGGCCACGCGCGAGGCGGCCAGGGCCGCTGCCTGGCGCCGCTGCCGTCGCTGCAGGCGCCGTCGCCGTGCGTCGTCGCCGTCGCAGGCGGCGCCTGCGCATGGCGTCGCTGGCGCCGTTGCCGTCGCCGGCGGCGTCGGCGCCGTCACCGTCGCCGGCGGCATCGTCGGCGCCGTCGGCGACCTCGTCGGCGTCGGCGTCGGCGTCAGCGGTGCTAGCGTCGTCGGCGTCGCAGTCGGCGTCGCCGTCGGCGTCGCTGCACATGCATAATTAGTGCGGGCTTCGAGCTTCTTGCCGCTGAGCGGCACCCAGACCCGTGCTGGCCCGGCATGCGCCTCCACCAGCGAGTGTCGTGGCGGACCCAGCCGTGGCGGCGACCAGCCCCAGGAGGCCTGGAGCAGGCAGAAGCCACAGCAACCACCTCGGTCCTCGATGTTCGATCCCCGTCCCCGGGGGCTTTCGGGCCACAACTTGGCCGAGGAGCAGGAGCAGGAGGAGGAGGAGGAGGACGAGGAGGAGGAGGAGGAGGAGGGGGAGGAGGAGGAGGCGGACGGGGAGGAGGATGAGGAGAAGGAGGAGGAGGAGGAGGAGGAGGAAGAGGAGGAGGAGGAGGAGGAGGAGCAGGGGATGGAGGAGGTGGGGGAGGAGGAGGAGGAGGGAGGAGAGGAGGAGGAGAGGAGGAGGAGGAGGAGGAGGAGGCGGCCGCTCGGGACGAACCAGCCACAGACGCCCCTCGGCGAGGCGCCGCCGCTGGATGACGCACTCAGAGGCTGTGGAGAGCCGCCTTCAGAGCCGACGAGACCGCCCTCGAAAACCTCCATCCTCGAGCGTCGGAGGTGCGACGGGGAACCCTCGCCCGCGCCGCGGCGGGGGCGCTCTCCGCGCCTGGGCCGTCGTGCCGGCCGTCTGGCGCGCCATGGCCTCGGCCCAGGCGCGCTGCTGCGCGAGCACCTGCCGTCAGGGCCGACGTCGTCGTCGTGGTCGTCGTCGGCGTTGTCGTCTCCTCCTCCTCCTCCTCCTCCTCCTCCTCCTCCTCCTCCTTCCCTCCCTCGCCCCCTTGTTCTCGACCTCGTCCTCGTTCTCGTCCTCGTTCTCGTCCTCGTCTTCGACTTCGTCCTCCTCGTCCTCCTCCTCGTCCTCCCCCTCGTCCTCCTACTCCTCCTTCTCCTCCTCCCTCTCTCTCTTGCTCCTCCTTCTACTCTTGCTGCTGCTGTTGCTGCGGCTCATCCTTTTCCTCCTCCTCCTCCTTATCCTCCTCACCCTCATCCTCCTCTTCCTCCTCCTTCTCCTCATCCATATCCTCCTCCTCCTCTTCTTCCTCCTCCTCTCCCCCCTCCTGATCCTCCTCCTGCTGATCCTCCTCCTCGTCCGTCCTCTCCTCCTCCTCCTCCTCCTGGTCCTCCTCCTCCTCCTCCTCCTCCTCCGTTCCTCCTTTTCCTCCTCCTCCACCTCTTCGTCCTCGTCCTCCTCCTCCTCCTCCTCCTCCTCCTGATCATCATCATCATCATCATCATCATCATCATCATCATCATCATCATCATCATCATCATCATCATCATCATCATCAGCAGCATCAGCATCAGCATCATCATCATCATCATCATCATCATCATCATCATCATCATCATCATCATCCTTCTCCTCCATATCTTCGTCCTCCTCCTCCAGATCCTCCTCCGCCTCCTCCTCCTCCTGTTCCTCCTCCTCATCAGCATAATCCTCCTCCTCCTCTTCCTGCGCCTCCTCCTCCTCCTCCTACTCCTCCTCCTCTTGTTCCCTCCTCGTCCGTCGATCCGTCCGTCCGTCCGCCCGCCCTCCTCCGCCGCCTCGCTTCACGGGCCATCTGGCCGCTGCCGCTGGGCTCGGAGAACGGCGTCGAAGAACCCCGAGCTGGGCTCTACTGTCGAGAGAAAGGCGCGTGCGCGCATGCACGGATGCACGGCCAGCGCCGGAAGCCCTCGGGCGGGCGGGGAGCACACAGTCTGCGTTTCGCCTCGGGGTGGAGGCGAAGACCAAGACGAAGCCGGGACGAGGACAGGTTCGGGTGAGGGGAATTAATGGAAAATCTCTGAAGATACGGGGGCTCTGGAGGCTGCCTCGGGCGCCGCGGCCTTCCCAGAGCGCTCCGGAATGCTCTGAGCTCTGAGAGCGTTCCGGAACTCTCTGGAACGGATTTGTCCTCGCCCTAGCCCGGTCCAGAAGACCCTCGTCCGAAGATTGATAGAACACCCTTTAGTAAAACGCGCTTTCGTGAAACTTGCCAGGTGCACTCCGCGCGCGCGCGGCACCGCACTCCGACTGGACCCTAGCGAGGCAGCTACCCGACGTCCAAAGCAGCCGACTGTACCTGCCGAGGCGCACGTCGACAGGCGAAACTGACTGGGGACTGCACCGGCACATTTTTTCGTTGGCGGCGAGGCAGAATGGCTGCACCAGCGATGGAGCTAAACGGGGGCACCGAAAAGCGAATTGGCCAGCATGCAGGAGGAGGAAGAGGACGGACAGGGCGGCCGCGGAGGGAGGCAAAAAACGGGGCCACTCAGAGGCGGAAGATTTCCGTCCCGGGTGAGCTGGCGCGGCCGGCCCCGTCAGCGGAGACCATGGCAGCAGCTGGGCCGCAGCGCCAAGGGACCGCACCGGCACGCTCGCATGCCAATGCCGAGGGAATCCGTGCCGATCTCATCGGTGGACTGGTCTGGGGGGGCACTCTGCCTCGATGCACGAGGAGCGCCCGTGGAAGGCCCATCGAAGAACCTTGGGGACCTCGGGGCCCTGCCGATGCGGGCAAGAACGGTATCCATGTCCAGCGCGTCTTGGATTGTCCTGCAAGGGGCGACACAAGGCCGAGGCACACTTGATATGGACAAACATCAAGCCTCCGGGGGGCAGACTTGACCTCGGGTTTCCGGTGCTCTCCAATCTGCAAAGGATATTTGGACAAAAAGTCTTCCACGAAGCCGAGGATCCAAGAGTCGTGGATGCCTTGACAATGGACAGCCTAACAATCCGATAACTGAATCAAACTTGTGGTCAACATGTTTGAAAGATGTTCGTTGAGGAGATGATTGAAACATGTTTAGACATCTGGGAAGTACTTGGCAACATGCTTCCTCCTCATTTACCGTCGTCCACATGGCATGGGGAGGGTGCACTGTGGCATCGCAGGCGCATCTGTGGCTCACCCTGGTCATCCTCGTCCTCCATGTGGTGCTGGCTCTTCGTCGGCTTCTCCCTCCTCCTCCTGCTTCTCATCCTCGTTTCCCTACACGTCGTTCATTTCTAATCATGCTCATTTCTAATTCTGCTCGTTTCTAGCTCTTCCCGCCCCACAGTGGCCAGGAAGAGGCCCAGGATAGAACGATTAGAAATGACAGGACCTTGGCCCCCCAGAAAATCAGAGAACCCTCGAATAATTAGAACTGAGCAATGTGTACTCATCCTCTTCCTCGTTCCCCCCACACGGCATCCGGTCGTCGCCCACAACCCGAGAGGCGATGGGCATGCTATCCACAACCACCACCAGAAGTTGGATGGGGGGAAGGAGGTGCAGGACGAGGAGGAGGAGGAGGAGGAGGAGGAGGAGGAGGAGGAGGACCCTTCCCCCTCCAACTTGTGGTGGTGGTGGTGGTGGACAACAGGCCCATCAAGAGGGCCTCCCCCCCAAAAAAATCTCAGGCCTCTGCCAGCGCACCTCGCGGCCACGGCCTCGCGGCCCGGGCCTCGCGCTCGGGCCGCGGCGGCCCCGCACGGCCACGGGGCCGGGCTCTGCGCGGACGCGCCCCCCGGAGCCCCGCAGCGGTGCGGCGACGGGCCGTGCGGTGACCTCAGCGTCCCCCAAGACCCTCACCGCACGGTCCGTCACCGCACGGTTCTTGGGGGCCCTGCGAGCCCCCTGTCGCCCGAGGCGTCCTCGGAGAGGGGCTCCCGAGGCCCAAGACCGCGCGGCGGCCCCGGAGCCCCAGCGACTCACCGCACGGTGTGGTCACCACACCGTTTGGGGGCCCCCGGATCTCCCCCGCGCGGGGCGCATCTGGGGGGCGGCGCCCGGAGTTCGGCGGCGAGCGCAGGGGGGAGGCGAGAAGTAGATCGGGCGTGTCCTCCTGCAGGCGGATGGTGCGCGAAAAACCACAAAGAAGCGACCAAAAGATGCCCAAACAAAAACAAAAGCATCGTCCCCAGACTTTGTGGTGACCATTCTTGGATATTCCTCCTGTAGAGGGAAATGCCCGACTGAAAGCGAGAAGGAGAAGGCCTACTCAGCAGGCGGCGGGACTCCTCAGAAGCCCTCGCGCCTTCTGCGAAGGCCCCTGTGCCCGCGGGGAAGGCCTGGAACCTCGGAAACTTCTCAGAAGGCCGGGGGACTTCCGAGCCTTCTAAGAAGGCCCGCCCCTTCTCACCGACCCCCCCAGGCTCGCCGCCGACAGGTGCACGGAACCGCGAGGGCATGGACACGAATTCTGTGGCAAGTCGTGAGGACGTCCCAGCCCCTCTTGCTGGCTCTTGCGAATCGATGCTTTGGCGGCGCGCACACGGGGTTGGAGGGAGGGGGAAGGGCTTCTTAGAAGGAGGCTACTTCTTAGAAGGCGCCGGCCTTACATCTACAAAGAAGGCCCGCGCCTTCTAAGAAGCAGGGGTGCTTCTAAGAAGCCTTCCCCTCTCCCCCTACCCCTTCTGCGCGTTGCCAGACATCGGCGCTCATCGACGCTGAAGCGGTACCGTACGCTATAGCGCACGCTGCTCCATCCACGAGGCGCAGCTGCGAGGACATGCGGAAGGCCCCCACGTGTGGCCACCGAAGACCACAGGAGGTGCCAGTTGCGCGTAACTGAAAAGGAACTGGGACACACAAATAAATAGACACAAATAACCAGACTCCCCATATTTTCCTATATTTTCTGGGTTTCTGTCTTCCCCCCCCCACTTCCCATGGTTTCCCATATTTTCGAGGGAATCGACGATCAACTGTGTCTGTGTGCTTTTGTTCCCCTCCTGAGTAACCCTCGCCCTTGCCTGTCGGGTCGGACGAAGCGGCGGCGGGGCGAGGAACGCGGGGGGGGGGGGGAAGCGAGTCAGCACGCGCAGCTGACATCTCCCGCGCCTCCCAGCGCCGAAGGCACCAGCGCATCGAGGCGAGCGCCCGGCGGCGGGGCGGAGACCAGCTGCCCGCCACGGATGTCCTTCGCACCACTCGCTCGTCCGACCCGAGCATGGGCCTGCTCGGCCACCGCCAAAGCACGGGACGCGGTCAGCGGGTCGCGCCGACGCGTCTGTGGGGCAAGGTCGTCGGCGCGACGCGCTGAGCAAAATGTTCCTGTCGGGGGCGGCCGCGTCCAAGAGGGGGGGGGGGCACAAATCATGGCCCGCGGCACTTGCGCGGCCCAGGGGGGGGGGGGGAACGTGATGAAATGAGAAGAGGCGCCATGAGATCTGGGGAGCAATCATGACCCCCCTAGTCACCACACCCCTCTTCCCGACCCTCAGCAAGGGATCCTCGTCGTCTGGTTTCCGGGTCATAACTCAGGCCTCCAGCAATCGTTCGGGAAGACCCGGGCCCCCCCAGACGCCTCACGGCGAGGCGCAGCCGCTGGAACGCATCACGAGGCTGCCATAGCGTGAGAAACTCTTCGGACCACACAGGAGCTCCCAAACTTAGCCACCTACGGTCGGGAACTTGTTCTTAGCATGTCTCAGCAGCGACCCCGGCGACAAGCTATGCCCTGCGAGCGGATAGCGTGCCGCTCCGCTCCAAGGAGCGGGAGGCTCGGAAAGGCTCGGGACGTAAACGTTCGGGGACTGGGACGTGGATAGCGTGTCGCTCGGAAGCGTGGTGGGCCAGAACCGGCGGAGCACCACGCTGAGCCAAAGTTCCTGATCGTACACCCCACGCGGGCGCCCACAGAACCCCGCCCAGCCAACTGACACCACTGCTCGAGAAATCCTTTGGATCGACCAGAAGCTCCCGCACCTGGCCACCCAAAGCCCCAACTCCCGCACACCCTACCCCACCCCACGCAAGGGCCTGCTCGGCTACCGCCCTCTGCCGGGTGGCGTCGGCGCCGCTCTGGGGCTGCTGCGGAGGCTGCTGGGGCTGGGCGGGGTTCAGGGGCAGAGCCCCAGCCTGCCGATGTGGCTTCGCGACGACGACGGTCATCGTCGCCGTCATTGTCGTCGTCCTCGTCGTCGTCGTCGTCGTTCTCCTCCTCCTCTTCCTCCTCCTCCTCCTCCACAATTACTCATGCTCTCGCTGAGGCGCCGGCCTCATTTTCGGGCCCCGCTCGTTCCGAATCGTGCTCCCGCTGCAGCGCTGGCCTAATTTCCGTGCTTCCGCTCGTTCCGATTCGTGCTCCCGCTGCAGCGTTGGCCTCATTTCCGCGCTTCCGCTCGTTCCGAATCGTGCTCCCGCTGCAGCGCTGGCGTCATTTGCCGTGCCATGCCACGGCATACAATGCAATGCTAGGTTGCGTTCCGCTGCGCGATGCCATGCCTTCAGCTGAAGCTGTGATATGCAGTGCTTCAGTGCCACGTCGTGCTATGCCATGCTACGTTTTGATCTTCAACGCCATGCTGTGCAATGTTATGTTCGGGGCCGCTGTGCGATGCCATGCTTTGCGTTGCAAAGCTGTGTAATGCAATTCTTCACTACGCCACGCCACACCATGCTGTGACATACTACGCTTTGCGGTCCTCTTCTACGCCATGCCATGCCGTGCTCTACAATGCATCGCGTACCCATTCGGGATCATTGCCCTGCTCGACATCCGATTGTGCGAGTAGAGAGGGGATCTACGACATGGTAAGGGATGGGAGGGAGGGGTAGGATGTCAGATATGACGCGAGCGCGCCTAGCTTGTCTTCTTCCCCCTCCTCCTCCTCCTTCTCCTTCTCCTTCTCCTCCTCCTCCTGCTCCTTCTCTTCCGCCATTCCCTTTCCCTTCCCTTCCCTTCTACTCCCCTGTCCCTTCCCTTCCCTTCCTGTCCCTTCCCCTCCCCCTCCCTTCTTCCTCCTCCTCCTCCTCCTCCTCCTCCTCATCGCTCCCTTCCTCCTGCTGATGCCGCGGTCGCAACGGCGCGGGGGATCGAGGTTCGAGGCCCGACGTTTTCGGCTGCTGTCCGCCCCCTTTGCTTTGTCCTTCGCTCGCAGGACCCTCCCGAGGCCTCTGCGAGGCAAGAGGTAGTCCCAGGGCACCTCCAAAGGCTTTGGGGCCCCCCAAAGGCCTCCACACACTCACACGCAGGTGCACACGCACAAGTCGCGAGGGGACTCTGGTGGGCATCGGCTGCGAGCCTCCAGAGGGGTCAGGCTGCGCGCAGGCAGCGGCAGGAGGAGAGACAACAAGGGGGAGAACAGACACGGAGGAGGGGGGATAAGGGATACTTTGAGGATGAAGAGCGGGATAGGGTGAATGGAAAATGGAGGAGAAGAAAGACATGGAGGAAGATGACAACGACGAAGGTATGACAACGACGAAGAGGAGGTGCAGGAAGATGCGGAGAAGTGATGGAGGACGAGGATGAGGAAGGATGAGGAGTCCGCTTGCCCGCTTGGCCGCGGACTTCTCCTTGTCATCCCCGCCCTCCTCAGCATCCCCCCCTTTCCTCCTCACGCTGCTCCTCCTCCACCTCCTCCTCCAGCCCTTCGGCCTGCCGCTCTTCCTCTCCATCCCCCTCCCCCCTCCCCCAACCCCAACCAAACACCACCCAACCAATCTGGGCAGACCCAGCCGATCCACCCACCTCCTCCCTGCCGAGCCGCCTCGTTCTCCTCCTGCTCGCACTGCCTCTCGCTTCGCCTCCTCGGCCTCCTCCGCCTGGCCCCCCCGCGCGGCCTCCTGGGGCCACACGAGATCCCCGACGTTTCGATTTGCTTCATGGTGTGGCACCCAGGACTGCCGACCCCGTCCCCGAAACCGGCCTCTCGTGGCTGGCGAATTGTCTAGTAGAGAGGCAGGAACTTATTGTATCAATGGTTGCTCGTCGCTAGTTGGATAATTCCTCGTAACTGCGAGACCTGGGAGACCCGGGAGCGAAACGGAACACAAACAGCAACTGCAACAGGCAGCGTCGGAACGAGCAGGGACGGTCAAATTCTGAGGTGCATGACATGAACACGTGTTGGAAGAACACGGCGCGGGCGGGCCAGGGGGCGGTAAGATGGCCGAATGTACCTAACTTGGACGAGGCGGGGGGAAACAACGGAGCCGAACACGGAAACAGAACGCGACAGCCCGCAACGGCAAGAGCTAGATCAACAACAACACCCGGCAACAACATGCAACACCACCAATGACGCCCTGGCCGGTGTGAAGAGACAGCTGGACCTGGCAGGTCTGGGCTCACGGGCCCTCTTCGGTGCCCCCCATCGAGGAGGAATCCCCGCGCGGCCGCAGAGGCCTGCCGCGGCGGCCCCGGGGCGGTCGAAGCCGAGGACGACGACGCCGACGCCGACGCCGACGCCGACACCGACGAGGACAAAGGCGACGACGACCACCACGACGACGACGACCACCACCACCACCACCACGACTACGACGACAGCGACGCCAGCGAGGGCGACGATCACGCCTGCGACGACTGCGGCGGCGGCGACGTCTTGGCCACACGCGAGTGGCCCCCCGGCAGGAGCCCGGGTGTTGCCAGAAGAGCCCCTGGCCCAAGGTGCCCCCAGGATCCCCTGGGAGGCAACCACGGCCTCGAGAGCACCCCATCACAAGGTCCAGAGGGCCTCAGGCGCTTCAACACAGAGGCACTGCCAGCAACACTCCGAGGAGTGGCCCCTGGTGCCGCGGCGCGCGGCGCGACTGCAGCGGCCTCGGCGCGCTCTCGCTCGGAGCCGCCGCGCCCCCCCCCCCCCACCCGAGGGCCGCGGACCCCCCGGGGGCCCCTGCGGCGAAGGGCCGCGTCATGCGCGCGCCGCCAAAGCCCTGGCGCCGTCGCCGCTCTCGGGCAAAGAGGCCACGCGCGGCGGCGGGGGGCCTGCTGCGGCTGGGGGAGGGCGCCCATGGCGGCCATGGCGGGCGCGTACGCGGCCATGGAGGCCGCGTACGCCTGGTGGGCTTGCAGCTGCGGCCAGGGCGCGCATCCTGGCGGGGAGAGGGGGGGGTCGTCGTCGTCGTCGTCGTCGTCGTCGTCGTCGTCGTCGTCGTCGTCGTCGTCGTCGTCGTCGTCGTCGCCGTCTGGCGCTTCGGGTCCCTGAGGCCCCATAACTTGCCTAAGAGAAGGCCGTCGTCGCCGTCGCGGCCGCCACCGCCGTGGCAGTCGTCGTGGGTGTGGTCTCATCGGCCTAGGAGGGAAGGAGGCGACGACGAAGACGCAGCAGCACGAGGGCTGGGCCTCCCCGTTCGCCGCGCGCGAGCGCGGGGAGGCGAGGGGAGGCAATGATTGGGCCGGAGGGGGAGGAGGAGAGGAGGGAGGGAGAGGGAGGGGGAGGGGGGTGGAGGGGGAGAGAGGGGAGAGATGGAGGATCAGGGGGAGGAGGAAGCACGAAGTGGAGGACAGGCAAGAGGAGTGGTAGGAGAAAGGGGGGATGAGCTGCAAAGGGAGAAGGATGAACTACAGAAGGAAGGGTAAGATGACGACGGACGAGGATGCGGAGGAGGAGAGGAGGAAGAGGATTGGTAGGGGAATATTATGAGGGAAGAGCGGGGGAGTGTGGGGGCTGATGATAACGAGGATTGGCACGAGGGGGGCGGGGGAAAAGGAGCCACTGACAGCAAGAGAGGGAATGGCAGGAGGGGTGAGGAGGAATAGCAAGGTGGAACACACTGGCACTGGCAGGAGGGGCCGAGGGGGAAAGGAGGGCGGACGTCTGGAGGATCGGCAGGAGAAGGACGAGATGGGGCGGGCGAGGACGAGGAGGCGAAAGAGGAGCGCTGGAGTGTCGAGGGGGGAGGGGGGAGGGAGGGCGAGGCGAGGAGCGAGAAGTGGACGGCGCGAGAGGAATCTCTCTCTGCTAGTCCCCGCTCTCTCCTCGCTGCGCCCCTCTCTTGCCTGCCCCCCTGCGCCCGCCCTCCCTCCTCCCCCTCGGACCTGGAAGTTCTTCGGGCGTCTCTGGACTTGACGTCCTCAGAACCCAGCAGTGTTCTGAGAACAAAAACAATGTTCTTAGAATATGAACCCGATGTGTTAAAACAAGACAGACTCCGCCAGAAACGTTCTGAGACCATTCGTGCAAACCGCAAAAGGTTCTTAGTCAACTGTTTGGTAGGCCTATAGGCGAGACAGGGCGCTTCGCCACTGCTTGATGGACGGCGTCCAGGCGCCCCATGAGGTCCACCTCGATCATTCGATCCTCCTCGTGTTGTTCCTCCCTGCCACCCCCCTCCCCATCCAGACATCTGACGCCGATCTCTCTTCAGCATGATACAGTCGGACCACGGCCAGAAGAACGTCCTTCCAGAACGTGCGGCCCTCCGCCGGCCAACACACGCAGAGCATCCAAGGGCACCCTCCCTAGCATGCAACCAGAGCATCCAACGCGCACGAAGAACATCAGGGCACCCTCCCCGACCCTACCTCGATGTCATGCCTCGGTCCGACCGTATTCCGCGCCCCTCGACGAATCCCACCAGCCCTCTGGGCGTCGGTGGTTTAGGGAGTTTCCTCTTCCACCCCTCCTTCTTCCCCTTCGGGGAGGGGTTTACCCCTCCCCCTACCCCCTCCCTTACCCCCCACCTCGATGTCGTGCCTCGGTCCGACCTTATCCCGCGCCCCTCGCCAAATTTCTGGGGCACACTTTTTCGTGAATCCCGCAGCGCTCCCTGCCAGCCCCCCACGCGGCCTCCAGGCGCACAGAGCGCTGCTGTGATCTCCCACCCCCTTGCCCTCGCTCGGACGCCCCTTCCCCGTGCATGCTTCGGCGTCGTGCGACTGTTTTTGCCGCGATAGGATGCAAGATGCTCCCCGTCCCCGCCGAGAGCACCGCACACGTCCGAGCGACGACAAGGCCCAAGACCCTCGGCGTCCTTTGTTGTTTGCAGCGTAGACCCCTGGAGGTCTCGACAAGACTTCCACGGGGCCCGCTCTTTGTCTCAAGCTGCTTTCGTCGACGGCGCCTCACCCTCGCGGCCGCATCCTCCTTTCTACGACCGACCCTCAACGAATGAAACAAACACGCGATGCACGAACTCCCTCGGAGGCGTCAGCCCGGGCAGAAATGTCGAGCATCATTGCCCCAACGATGCAGCGAACGCTGGAAGCCTATGACTGACCTGGCTGGCGTGCACCACCACCTCCTCCTCCCCCCCGGCCCCGCGCGCGCCTCCCGTGCTCACGTTGCGGGCCCCGAGGTGGCTCGGCGCTCGCCAGCGCCGCGCCAGGAGGCAAGCTGCTGCTGACGGCACCAGGGCCCGGCAGGGGCCCACCCGCGGAGGCCGAGAGCAGCCGCGGAAACTCCCGCCGCGTCTTTCTCTTTGCTGCTCTGGCGCCGCGACCAGGTCTGGGCTGATTCGCGGCCGCAGAACCGTGTGGCGACCGACCGCGTGGTGCCCTCGGAATCCCCGGCGACCTCACCGCGCGGTCCGCCACCACACGCTGAGGGGACCCTGGAGGCCCCAGTCCCCCAGGACGCCCTTGGAACACGACCTCGAACCCGCACTGACCCACCGCGCGGCGTGATCACCACACCGTTGGGAGGCCCTCGAGCTGATGATGCCATATGCCCAGACGCTGGAGCTGTGCGCAGGCCTCCGTCGCACTCGGGAGCGGCGGGGGGCCCCGAGGCCCCCACCACGGCAGAGGAGCGGCAGAGGTCCATGCCTCCGGAACCCTCCGCCGCCTCGAGGGCCCCATGCGCGCGCGTGTGGAATTGCACGCTTCCCCCCCCCAAAAAAAAGAGTGGCAGCGCCGCTCAAGCGGCGTGCGCAGTGTCCAAGAGCTGCGCGTCCAGGCAGATCATGCCCTGCGCGTCCGGAGTACTGAGCTTCCCTTGTCATCGGCGGCAACCTGCTCATGTTGAAACAGGGATAGACCTCAAAGGCGGGTGCCCGAAATTGAACTGGACAGCGCGAAGCTACTAACAGTCAGGGAGATCATGTCGGATAGTATCACGCTACAGATGTCAGAAAGCAGAACATGTGTTCAAGCAATGGCCGCTATCATATTCGTCATCATACTTTTTTGTATTAGAGACTGCTTGGGCATGAAGCCTGAACGGTCAGCTGGATGTTGACGTCTTGTGCTGCGGCGGCGGCCCTGGCCACACGCTGTGCCGCATGCCCTGCAAGCGGATAGTGTGTCGATCGATCCGCTCAGCGTGGCAAGAGGCTGGGAAAAGCTCGCGACGCTGATGACTCTTGAGGACTGGGGCGTGGTTGGCGAAGCGTGCTGGGGCCAGATCCGACGGCGCGACACGCAAAGCAAGCGCTCCGGAGCGTTACGCAGCATAGGCGCATATCGGTTGATGCGACCATGGGCGTCCCATTCGGATGCATGCAACAGCGCAAGCTTCCTTCAGGGACCGCGGGAGCCAGCAGGGGTGGCATTGGAGCCGTCAGGAACGACCAGTCAATGAATGCTCTACGACGGGTCGGGATGATGATGACGAGAACTACGGGTGTGTCTACTTGGGTACCAGGAGCCGCAGGAAAGATGCGATGTAAAGCAAGACCAAGTGGAAGCGACACTTGCAGGCGTACCAGTTCTGGCAAGGCCCGATGCATGCGGGGGACTTCAAGGGAGCTGTAGACGAACGTGTATGATGAATTGGAATTTGGGGTGCGGTATGAAAGACGACAAGGGCCAAGGAAGTGTGAAGAACTGTGGCAGCTTTCTGGCAGCAGTTCTAGTGGCGATAGGCTGGGTTGCGGTGGCCAGCTGCGCTATGAAAATGGTTTTAGATGTCAGGCAAACGCTGTTTTTTTGTTTGAGGGTACATGGCAGCAAACAGAAGGCAGCGAATTCAATACTACGGGGGGGGGGGGCGGGAGGACAAATAGGATGACAAGTGGGCTTATTGCTCATTGGTGAGGGCAAGCGCAATGATGCGCGTCTGGCGGACCAGGCGGAACTGCCGCGCCTGCGACGAGCGGTTCGCACGGCGAGCCAGACGCACGTATCGCACCCGAAATGTTGTTTCCATCGTCGAGGGGGGTGCGTTGAAGCCTGTCGCCGGCTTTTCAAACTTGACAGAAATATGCGCACACACTGCCGCATTTTTGTCGAACGCGCTCGGGCCCGGCTTTGGATATCGAGCCCAGCCTTGGCTACCCACCGCACCACCGCAACCTGAACCGATGCCCACATGTGTTTGTCAATGTTCCCCGACGCGCCCCCCCCACTGGGAAAGGAGGGCAACTTGGGGCCTCCTAGCTGGGCTGGGGTGTTTGGGTGGTTGGTGCGATCACCCAAGAACAAAATGGGCACACTCTGGGCACCAGGCCAGGGCCGCAGCATGGCAGAGCCCAGGATCCATTCTCCGCGCGCTGTCTAGCACGTCCCCGGACTCCCCCGTGGCGCTGCGCCGGAGACGGCGCAGACGCCCACAACCTGGCCAACACGACCCCGATGCGTGCCACCTGGGGGCGGAAGGCGACAGCTGGGGATCTCTTCTTCCTCGCGAACGTTTGGGCGTCGTGGCCCTACGCGCGGCGACAGGGTGGAGAAGGCCGTCAAGCAGCGAACGCGCGCGCGCGACTAGGAACGGCGCTGGGCCTCTAGTTCGTGCGCGTGCCGTTCGCATCACGAGCCGAGTTCAGACAGAGCGGAGTAGAGGCAAGCATGCGAATGCTGGGGAGGGGCTTAGTGAGCTCCGGAAACGGCAAGGATGTTTTTGTTCACCGCTTCCAAAACATCCCCTGATAATAGAAACGGCAACAAAAAACAACTGGAAACGGCAAAACAGCAACTCCGGAATTGGAACAGCAAACAGGAAACCTGAAGGACAGCGGCGACGGCACTGGCAACAAAAAACGGCGTCGGAGCCGGCAAAAAAACCGGCAAGACACGGGACCAAGAACAACGCCGCTTCCAAGGCGCACCTCCATCCAAGGGGGGGGGTCCGGCTCCGCCCCCCCCCTCCAAGCGACCACAGAACGCGCTCTTTCGCATGTATGTATGTATGTATGTATGTATGTATGTCTGTATATATGTAGGAGGGGGAGCGCGCGCGCGCGCTCCGCAGAGCGCGGGGTCCTGCCGCCTGCTGCATGCTGTACGCGGCGGGGTAGCCCGCGAACTGCTGCTGTGCAGCCTGGCGCCGCGCGCGGGCGCCGCGAGAGCGGGGCCGTGGCCGAGAGGCCCCCGCCCTCGGGGCCCCCGCCGTGGCCCCTCCTCGTGCTGCTTCCCCTCTCGCCTCCGCCTCGTCCTCCTTCGCCTCCTCCTCCTCCTCCTCCCCCTCCTCCTCCTCCTCCTCCTCGTCCTCCTCCTTCTCCTCCGCCTCCTCGTCCGCCAACCCCTCCACCCCCCCTTCTCACCCAGCTCGGGCCGCCCCCTCGTCCCCATCTTCTCTCCGCCGCGCCGCCTCTCCTCAGAATCCGCACCCAGTGCCACTCGTCCTCCTCCGCATCGCCCGCACCTGTCTTGACATCGCCCGCTTCCTGCTCGCCCGCCCTCCTGCTCCTCCTGTCGCTCGCGCACAGTCTGCTCCGCCTCATCGCTTGCGTCGTCTGAACACCTGGTGGGCACCGCGCTTCCGGGCACGGGTGACCTCGTTCCCGTACGGGCACTTGTTCCCATCTCTTTCATACTTCTCCAGTCCCGTCCCCTTACTCCTCCGACTCTCCCCCACCTCAGCATCAACGTAGTCGTGATCACCAATGTTAGCCTCATGGGTATCACCATGGGCATAATTAGTCTGTCAGAAACATACATCAATCGTACAGTCAGCACCATGCCCGCCACCAGTATACAAAGCCATCGGCGTCATCACCACTAGCAGCTCCCTCATCGTTATCGTCATCGCCATTGTCATTGGCATCATAATCATTATCACCATCCTCATCATCATCAGCAGCATCATCCGTAGCATCATCATCAACAATATGATCCACCTCAACAACATCACTATCAACATCAACACAACAAGCAACTGGCAACAACAACATCGACATCAACAGCAACATCATCATCGGCATCATCATCATCAACATCACAAACAGTATTATCATCATGCCACATATGTCCCTCTTCTTCGTCGTCCCTCCCCCCTGCTCCTTCTCCAAATATCGCCTGGCCCTCGTCCTCAACCTCCACGTCCTCCCTCCTACCCACTTCTGTTGTATACGCCCCGTCCCTCCCTCCCTCCCTCCCGCCTCATCTTCCTCTTCAAAGGCCACTGAACCACAAGAACGGGTCACTAACTAGAAGTACCTTCTGCAACAACCCCCTGCTCAGGCCTATCCTTCCTCCTCGTTGCAAGGCTAGGTTTCCTCCTCCCTCTCCTCTACCTACTCCTCGTCCTCATCCTCATCCTCCACCTCCTCTGCCTCCTCTACCTCCTCTACCTCTACATCCTCTACCTCCTCTACCTCCGTGTTCCCTTTCCTCTACATCCTCCTCTTTCTCCTCATTATCCCCCTCCTCCTCAATATCCTCCCTCTTCCTCTCCCAACTCCCTCCTCCCTCCTGCCCTCCCTCCGTTCCTGCTCCCTGCGCCTCCTCTCATCCTCCCCCTGCTCCCAAGTCATCGTTCCTCCTCCTTCTCCTCCTCCTCCTTCTCATTCTCCTCCTCCTCCTCCTCCTCCTCCTCGTCCTCCCCCTACTTCTCCTCCAACCTCCTCCCACTTCTGTCATCGTCGTCCGCCTCCTGCTCCTCCTCCTCGCCTCCTCGCCCCGCGCCTCCTCGCTCCTCGCTTCCTCGCCCCTCGCCGCCTCGCCCTCCACGTCCCCGTCCTCACTCTCCCCCGTCCTCCCCTCCCCATCGTCCTCCTGCTCCTCCTCCTCCTCGCCCTCTGCCTCGCCCTCAGCCTCGTTCTCGTACTCTGCTGCCCCTCCTCCCTTGGGCTGCCCTTATTCCCATCGTCCAGCCTGGCGTCCACCGTCACCCTCCTTACCCGAAAAAACTTTGAAGCTGTGTGCCTACGGCTTGTTTGATACATCTTTTTTGCTGCCTTATCTCCGCTCTCGTCAATTCCCGATTTGCTCCAAGTCTTCTCTTCTCGCATCTCAATCGATGTCCCCCTCCTTGATCCGCAACCGTTTCAACATTACCCCCTCCGCCGTGAGAAATCCGGGCGAACCCTTGCTCGATAAAGCATTTTCCCCGCAGGTCATGGGCCGATGGTTGCGCAGACGGCGATGTCGGGTTCATGTTCGATTGTCGTCGCAAGTCGACTGAACCGTGTCTCTGTTTACCCTATGGGTTGTGCGACAGATGCGATACGGAGTGGGATGGGCAAGTGCTTGACAATCAAGCAACGTGCAGTGCGTGTACAAAGGTGCGGAGTCATACAACGTAGCCCGCCAACTGAGAGTAGGTGACATCGTGCAAGTTCAGAGCTCAGCGATTGCAGGACGTTATCATATGCTCCGTCTTTGCGAAGTGGGGCTGTTCAGGCAGACCACGTGCTCCATGTGAACGTCACCACTTTTGAACAAGGAAAATCTCTGATACTGCGCGTCTCCTAGGCAGCAATCTTCGAGACCGCATTGTCCAACAAGGTACTCAAACGGGTTTACCCTGGTGATGCATTGCTTTCGAGTGGGAAACACGCCAATGCGACCGGATACCACATGGTAGGTGTTGCTGCCTATGTGCAGGTCGGCCCCGCGTAGACTTGGTGAAGCGTTAACAGGCCACACGACTATCGATGCCAAGTCTTGGATGGAGGCGCGTGCTTGCAAGGAACAGCCCGAGGCCAAGCGCCACAAGACAACTGGCATCGTTCGGAGGGTCGTCGGCCACGCCAGAGGCGTTGAGGCAGCCGCGTCGCACCAAGCTCTTGCTCCTGCCGACGGCGCGGCAGACTTTCAGGTGGCAATTCCGCGCGTGGTCTGGGAGAGCGACCAAACCCGCGCAGTGGACATGCTAGCAGAGGTTCAAGCGTTGTTGCCAAGGTCTGATACATGGAAACTGGTTGAAGGAGACCAAGGGAGGGCTCGAACTTTTGGAAGAAGCTACAATCAAGGACGCGCTCGCAGGTCTAGCAATCAACAAAGAACTTGTGACTGGCTCCGTCACGGCCTGCAAAACAACCCTTCGCGACAACCTGTTCTGTTTGCTCAATGACGGGATTCGTTTTCGCAGCCGCGACGGTGAGTTGCATGAGCACAAAACTTGCGGAGAATGTGTGAACAGAAAGGCATGCTCAATCGAAATGCGCCCAATATTTAAGGTCGTGGAGGAGATATTCTACCAGCTCGGGGAGAAGTTGCAAGAAGGGAGATCATGTTTCGAGTGGGAGGCAATTGAGCCTGAGCTACATGCCGTCCTCGAGCAAGCTCTTCTTCTGGGGTCAGGCCCCATTCAGTTTCAGCCAGGGTGCGAGCAATTTGCGTAATCCAAACGGGTCTCCAATCGGAGGGCGATAAGGACGACTGAGGACGACTCTTGGGGCGCAGGTCAACAAGTTCGGTGGCCGTACCGATGTCGGATTCAGGGCAAAAGGCACAGGCAAGGACTAACAGGAACAAGCCCAGCGCAAGCAAGCGTTCGGTCAGTCGTGCGTCCAAGCGACGGGCTGCGTCGGGGGGGCCGCCGATCTTACGGAGCACCTCTCTCCTGTGCCATGTTGATATCCCACTAGATCGGATTGTTTCATGTTCCCTGCATGCTCCTCTGGCCGTGAAGGCCAACATTGAACAGGATGGGGGTTTTCCCGTGACAGGTATTGCCCGGCTGTTTGTTCGCAGCTTAGTTGGTACATCCTGTCGTCAATGCGCGGTGCCACGATACTTTGCAAGCAAGCGGGCAAACATGTTATGTTAACGAAATTGTCTCATTTCGCTCCCTCACTTACCCTCACACGGAGACGGTGCAAAGGACGAGGAGAATGAGGAACGCCGAAACACAAGCCTGGGAGGTGAGAGACTTGGCAGGCTTGGGGGGCTTGAGAGGCTAGGGAGGACGATCTGGAAGGCTTGGGGGGGGATTGGGATGGTGATATGGGAGGCCTGGGGGACTTGGGAGGCTTCGAAATCTTGGGGGGCTCAGGAGACTTGGCAGACTTGGTAGACTTGAGAGGCTTGGGAGACTTGGGAGGCTTGGTAGACTTGAGAGACATTGGAGACTTGGGAGGGCTTGTAAGGACCTGGGAGACTTGGGAGAGTTTGGCGACTTGGAAGGGCTGGGGAGGGCCTGGGAGGATTGGGAGACTTGGGAGACTTGGACACTTGGGAGTCTCTCAAGTCTCCAAGTCTCCCAAGTCTCCGCAGCCTCCCAAGTCTCCCAAGTCTCCGCAGCCTCCCAAGCCTCCCAGGCCCTGCCCGGCCTTCCCCGGCCCTCCCAGGTCTCCCAACTCTCCCAAGTATCCGAAACCTTTCTAGTCTCCCACGCCTGGCCAAGCCTCCCAGGCCCTCCCAGGCCCTCCCAAGTCTCCGAAGCCTGCCGCCCTCCCCCAGGTCCCAAGACGACGAATCGACACATGTTTGATCTGCGGTGCGAGAGCGAACCTCTTCCGCTAAAAGCTAGGCGGGCTACGCACAGCTGGGCACAGGAAGGCGGGGCCTCAGGCGGCTCAACGAATCAACACAGTCGTATGCGGTCGAAGTACAATGACATGTTCGACGCGCCTTTGCTTCAGAAAAGTCGCCCTCAAGGGCAGGCGAAAAGCCGTAGGGAAACACAGCTTCCCTTACTGCACCCGAAGGCGGCAGCGACATCCAGGACAGCCTCCCGAGCCGACGATCTACGGAAGCCCCTGGCGGCCAAAAAAGGTCAAGAACCGCCCAAACAACTCGACACTCGAACTTCAATCCGTACCGACAAGAACAATGACTAATCATGGGCTATGGGCGCCGATGACCACGACGACGACAACGACCACGACGACTATCACGAACTGGACAGTGACTTCGATGGAGACGGCGACAACGGCGACGACGACGAGGACGAAGACGAGGGCGACACCGACGACCCTAGATCGCGAAATCCAATCAACAATCTGTCCTCGCACACCCCTGGGGTCCATCCTGGGCCGCCCTGTACCGATCCTTCGCGGCCCCGGTTCTCCAACGATGCCCCCGAAGACCCCAAAAGACGAACATCTAATCAGTCACAGAAGCCATACTACGACGACGGATATAGGAAGCACGACGACAATAGACGACGATGATGGACGACGGGCGACGGACAACCACGACGAAGGACGACGACGACGATCACGACGAGGACGCCAGACGATGAAGGAGAGACGAGGGACGACAACGGACGACGACGGACGACGACGGACGACGACGACGATCACGACGGACGACGACGACGACGATCTCGACGACCACGACGACGACGACGACGACGACGATCTCGACGAGAACGACGACGACGACGACGACGACCGACGGCGATGGCGGCGGCGGGCGCCTGGGCCGCCCAGGGCTGCCCCGCGTAGCCGGCCTGGCCGTAGGGCCACTGCGCCTGGCCGTAGGGCACCTGCGCCTGGGGGTAGAACATCGTCTGGGCTGGGTAGGCGGGCTGCGCCTCTCGGGTCAGGGCGCGCGGAGGGGGGGAGGCTGGAGGGCGATATCGCCGCCGCCGGCGGCATTGTCGGGGAGGACGGGGGGGGGGAGGAGGGAGAGGAGGAATGGGGAGGAAGGGGAGCAAGGGGAGGAAGGGGAGGGACGGAGGGAGGGAGCGGGGGAGGCAGGGAGGGAGGGAGGGAGGGAGGGGTACGGCCGACCAGGAGGGGATACCGGTATCCGACCTCATACCCTTCTCTTTCTTTCATATCATCTTGTGACCTTCCAGGGCCCTCCTCCCTCCTTCTCCTCTCACTCCACTTCCTTCTCCTCCTCCTCCCCCCTCTCCTCCTGCCTCTCCCTGCTCCTGCTCCTCCTCCTCCTCCTGCCTCTCACTGTCACTGCTCCTGCTCCTCCTCCTCCTTCCTCCTCCTCCCCCCCTTCGCCTCCCCCTCCTTTTCTTCCTTCAGCCTGGTTTTCGGGGTCTCCAGACCTTGGGATTTTTAAAAATTTTAAAAATTTTAAAAATTTAAAACACTTTTGAATTTTTAAAATTTTTAAAAATTTAAAAGTTTGGGGGGTCCGGAGTTTCTGGGGGGTCCTGGCCGCCTGGTTTGCGGATTTCCCAGGCCCTGGGATGTTTAGAAATTTTAAAAAAAATTTTAAAAATTTAAAACACTTTTGAATTTTTAAAATTTTTAAAATTTTTAAAAATTTAAAAGTTTGGGAGGTCCGGAGTTTCTGGGGGTCCTGGCCGCCTGGTTTGCGGATTTCCCAGGCCCTGGGATGTTTAGAAATTTTAAAAATTTTAAAAATTTTAAAAATTTAAAACACTTTTGAATTTTTAAAATTTTTAAAATTTAAAAGTTTGGGAGGTCCGGAGTTTCTGGGGGGTCCTGGCCGCCTGGTTTGCGGATTTCCCAGGCCCTGGGATGTTTAGAAATTTTAAAAATTTTAAAAATTTTAAAAATTTAAAACACTTTTGAATTTTTAAAATTTTTAAAATTTTTAAAAATTTAAAAGTTTGGGAGGTCCGGAGTTTCTGGGGGGTCCTGGCCGCCTGGTTTGCAGATTTCCCAGGCGACTCCCCCCCAGGCGTGTAACGGTGCAGTTTAACAGAAACGGTCTTCAAGATTTTCTGCTACCTCTGGGAGGTTGGATTGGACCCCGACTCCGAACCCAACGCCGACGACGCCGCCGCCGCCGACGACGACGACGGCGGCGGCGGCAGCGGCGGCGACGGTGGTGGCGGCGGAGGCGGCAGCGGCGGCGGCGACGACGACGACGACTACGGTCGATCGCCGGCGGTGTCCGATTCGTCCCGCGTGGCCCGGACCGCCACCGGGGACTCGAGCTGCGACCGGAAGGGCCGCTACCGGAAGGTGCGCTGTCGGCACCCCGCGGGCCGCTACCACCTCTCGTCGTCGCCGCCGCCGCCGTCGTGGTCGTCGTCGTCGTCGTCGTCGCCGTCATCGTCGTCGTCGTCGTCGCCGCCGCCACCGCCGTCGTCGTCGTTGCGGTCGTCGTCGTTGTGGATGTCGTCGTCGTGGTCGTCGTCGTCGTCGTCGTCGTCGTCGTCGTCGCGGTCGTCGTCGGCGGCGCCGTCGTCGTCGTTGCGGTCGTCGTCGTTGCGGATGTCGTCGTCGTCGTCGTCGTCGTCGTCGTCGTCGTCGTCGTCGTCGTCGTCGTCGTCGTCGTCGTCGGCGGCGCCGTCGTCGTCGTTGCGGTCGTCGTCGTTGCGGATGTCGTCGTCGTCGTCGTCGTCGTCGTCGTCGTCGTCGTCGTCGTCGAGGTCGTCGGCGGCGTCGTCGTCGGCGGCGGCGGTGGCGGCGACGGCGGCGCCGTCGGCGGCGGCGGTGGCGGCGACGACGGCGGCGTCGTCGTCGGCGGCGGCGGCGACGGCGACGACGACGACCACGACCACGACGACAACGACGACGGCAGGGCTCTCGGGAGAGGCATTTTAGATAGGGCGATCCCTATAAAACGGAGGGCATTTTCGATAGACCGGTCTCCCTAAAACGGGATGGAATTTTAGGGGGACCGGTCCCCCTAAAACCGGATGGAATTTTAGGGGGACCGGTTCCCCTAAAAATGGCCCCTATTTTAGGGTGACCGCCACCCTCGGCTGATGGCTCGAAATGTCCGTTCGGGCGCCCCGTATAGGCACACTCTTGGAGTCAGCTTGGGGAGCCTCTTAGGCCGTTTTGGAGGCGGCATGGGCCGTCTTGGGGCCTTCTTTGGCCGTCTCAGAACCATCGTTGAGACCTCTTGAGCCGTCTTGGAGCGATCTCGGGGGTGCATCTTGAGGTGTTTTGCAGGCCTCTTGGGAGAGGCATTTTAGAGATAGAGATCCCTATAAAACGGGGGGGGGGGGGGCATTTTCGATGGACCGGTCTCCCTAAAACGGGATGGGATTTTAGGGGGACCGGTCTCCCTAAAACGGGATGGGATTTTAGGGGGACCGGTCCCCCTAAAACCGGATGGGATTTTAGGGGGACCGGTCCCCCTAAAAATGGCCCTTATTTTAGGGTGACCGTCATCCTGGGCTGAGGGCTCGAAATGTCGGTTCGGGCGCCCCGTCTGGGCACACTCTTGGAGTCGGCTTGGGGAGCCTCTTAGGCCGTTTTGGAGGAGGCGGCATGGGCCGTCTTGGGGCCTTCTTTGGCCGTCTCAGAACCATCGTTGAGACCTCTTGAGCCGTCTTGGAGCGATCTTGGGGGTACCTCTTGAGGTGTTTTGCAGGTTTCTCGGGAGAGGCATTTTAGATAGGGCGATCCCTATAAAACGGAGGGCATTTTCGATGGACCGGTCTCCCTAAAACGGGATGGGATTTTAGGGGGACCGGTCCCCCTAAAATCGGATGGGATTTTAGGGGGACCGGTCCCCCTAAAAATGGCCCCTATTTTAGGGTGACCGCCACCCTCGGCTGATGGCTCGAAATGTCCGTTCGGGCGCCCCGTCTAGGCACAATCTTGGAGTCGGCTTGGGGACCTCTCAGGCCGTTTTGGAGGCGGCATGGGCCGCCTTGGGGCCTTCTTTGGCCGTCTCGGAACCATCCTTGAGACCTCTTGAGCCGTCTTGGAGCGATCTTGGGGGTGCATCTTGAGGTGTTTTGCAGGCCTCTTGGGAGAGGCATTTTAGAGATAGAGATCCTTATAAAACGGAGGGGGCATTTTCGATGGACCGGTCTCCCTAAAACGGGATGGGATTTTAGGGGGACCGGTCTCCCTAAAACCGGATGGGATTTTAGGGAGACCGGTCCCCCCAAAAATGGCCCCTATTTTAGGGTGACCGCCACCGTGGGCTGAGGGCTCGAAATGTCCGTTCGGGCGCCCCGTCTGGGCACACTCTTGGAGTCGGCTTGGGGAACCTCTTAGGCCGTTTTGGAGGAGGCGGCATGGGCCGTCTTGGGACCTTCTTTGGCCGTCTCGAAACCATCTTTGAGACCTCTTGAGCCGTCTTGGAGCGATCTTGGGGGTATCTCTTGAGGTGTTTTGCAGGCCTCTCGGGAGAGGCATTGTAGAGATAGAGATCCTTATAAAACGGAGGGCATTTTCGATGGACCGGTCTCCCTAAAACTGGATTGGATTTTAGGGGGACCGGTCTCCCTAAAACGGGATGGGATTTTAGGGCGTCGCCCGACGGAGGGGGGGGCAGCCGAGATGGCCACTGCCCTGCACTGGAGGGGCATGTGCAGAGGGTGAGTGGCTGAGCAGGCCAATACGCGGGATTGAGAGCTTGAGCATATGTTCATACTGTTTCGCCTCGCGATCGTCATGGGTAAAACAGAGCTGCCTCTCTTCAAACGCAATCCACTTTCTAGCTGTAGGTCGGACCCCAAGGGGCCGATCGGACAGTTTTCACAACTCTTGGACAATGGACATCACACTTGTTTCGACCCCCGCTTGTGGCTAAGAAAGCCCCGATAGGGTCCAGGAATTGATCCCAAGATGACCCCGATAACGTCTTCAATCCACAAAGAAGGTGCTCAAGAGACCCCCTGAGGGCCCAAAGAGGTTCCCATGATGTCTAAAACGGCTCCAAGAGATTACGCGCGCGCTGTTGTTGTTTCTGTCGGTATGCGCGTCGTACATTCGTAGTTGTATCATGTGTACTGGTATTTGTCATGATGCCTATACTATGTTTCTACATGTCTCTGTATATCTGCATAACACATACACATATATGCCATCTGTTTTCTATGACCATGTATGTATGTATTTCTATGAATATATACATATATATATATGAATATATATCTATATTAATATATATATATTAATATATATATGTATATATATATTAATATATATATATAGTATATATAAAATATATGGTATATTGTTTATGTGTGTATTACGACGGATCAACCTTACGAAGTTTAAGAACAAATCATTATGTCCTGCCCCGAAACGGTCCTGGGGGGGGGGGGCGGACGCGGCCATATGCCAACCAAATAAGTGAACCAAGCCCTGCGCTCTCGGAGGGTCTTCGGTTCACTTATTTTCGGTACCCAGAAGTCCCAGGGATCTGCCCCAAACAGCCCAAGACAGCCGCGGGGAGCCCCAAGAGAGGGCCTCGTGGCGCCCCGAGACGGCCAGGATGTCCACGGAGACCGCAGGAGGCCACAGGGGTTTCCAGAACATCCCAGAAGGCCCCAGGATATCTCAGTAGGTTACAGGAGGTACCAGGATATCACAAGAAGCCCCAGAAGGCCCCAGGAGGCTCCATAATGCATCAGGAGGTCCCAAGCGGGTCCAGACGGTCCTATGAGGCACCAGGAAGTTTCAGGAAACCTCAGGAGGTACCAGGGGCTCCAGAAGGCATCAGGATGCCCCATGGGATCCAGAAGGCCTCAGGATGCCCCATGTGTTCCAGAAGGCTTCAGGGGGCCCCATGGGCTCCAAAAGGCCTCAGGGGGCCCCATGGGCTCCAGGAGGCCTCCAGGAGGCCTCAGGAGGCCCATCCGGGGGGATACCCGTATCCCCTCCTGGTCGGCCCGACGGGAGGGAGGGAGGGAGGGAGGGAGGGAGGGAGGGAGGGAGGGAGGGAGGAGGGAGGAGGAGGAGGAGGAGGAGGAGGAGGAGGAGGAGGAGGAGGAGGAGGAGGAGGAGGAGGAGGAGGAGGAGAGAGGGATGAGGAAGAGGAGGACAAGGAGTTGGAGTTCAAAGCCTCCGCGGCGGCTCCCGCAGGTCCGCTACGACACGCGTCCGTGGATAGAGAAAATCAGCGCCATGGTAAGGGATGGGAGGGAGGGGTAGGACGTCAGATATGACGCGAGCGCACATAGCTTGCCCCCCCCCCTCCCCTCCCTCCCCGCGCAGAGGGGGGGAGCAGGGAGGAACGGGGGCCACACGGCAGGAGGTTGTTTTTCTTGCGTCGGCGGCGAGGCAGAGGCGGCCCGCTCCGGCGAGCGGGTGGCTCTTCGGGGCCGGCGACAGGCGCACTGGCCGGCGTGCGGGCGGGGAGGGGGGGGGAGCAGGACGAGCGCGGCCGCGCGGAGGAGGGGGAGTCGGGAGGAGCCCGAGACCCGTAGGAGGCCCGTGGCTCCCCGATCCTCGACCTCCCTCCTGAAGCTCCGACGCCGTAACCGATGGGCCTGCTTTCCACCACCACCACCACCACAGGTTGGAGAGGGAGGGGGTCCTCCTCGCTCCTCTTCCTCCTCCTCCTCCTCCTCCTCCTCCTCCTCCTCCTCCTCCTACTCCTCTTCCTCCTCCTCCTCCTCCTCCTCCTCCTCCTCCTCCTCCTCCTCCTCCTCCTCCTCCTCCTCCTCCTCCTCCTCCTCCTCCTCCTCCTCCTCCCTCCTCCTCATATATCTTCCTCCTCCTCCTCTTCCTCCTCCTCCGCCTCCTCCTCCTCCTCCTCCTCCTCCTTCTTCCCCCCTCCAACTTATGGTGGTGGTGGTGGTGGAAAACAGGCCCGTCAGTAGCTTCTTCGTAACGTGAGCCCCTAGGCAGTGCCGATGCCCCTGCGCCGAACGCGGCCCTCCGTCCCTGGAGCCAAATCGGCCCCGGGGCCAGGGAGCTGCCTCCATATGCGGCCGAGGGCGCCGAAAGAACGCACAGTCGGGGCGTTGACCTAAGGAACCCTAAATAAGGAACGGGGCCCCTTTCTCCCATTAGTTGAACTTCGATTTCCCATGGAAAACCTCAGGAAAACAAAAGGCAAACTGCAGAACAATCAAGGAACACCGAGCCCCTCCCCAACGAAAAGGGTTCCTTCTTCATGGCCCCGACTGTACTTGCCATTGCTCGGACGTCCATTCCTTTGTGCGTGTTGTCGGTTTCGTGCGTGCGTTGCTTGCCAGGTGCTCCAGGATGCCACCCGAGGTTCCTCGCCGAGAAGAAGCGCACACGTCCGAGCGAGTCCAAGCGTAGGTCGTGATTCCGCTCGCTGCGCAAGGAGGTCGTGGGTCCCCTCCCCCCTGGGACGCATTGGAACGATGCAACCAAAACGTGTTTCAAGGACGGGTGGCAAGGGCGCAAGACCCTTGTGAGGGGCAACGATAGGGGGGATAGGCATAGGGGGGGTTGCATCGACCTGGAATCGGCGATACATCGCCGATAGTTCGGCGGCATGCCCCTCATAGTGTATCCGCACCTTCCTGGGCAGGTTGGGGCTATCGGGCCCCCATCGGTGATCCATGGGCGATTGCGTGTCGATGTATCCCCCCCTGCCTATCCCTGAGCATTTTCTTTGGGTGGAGGGCTCAGGGTGAAATCCATATGGGCTGTTGCACCTCGAAAATCAATCCGTCTTGTGATCCACCTTCTGCAGATTCAGACCCCGAAAGTCAATCGAAACAGCATTTCAGATGTCACCCTTTGCCCTCCACCCAACAAAAAAGTGCTCGTATCCCCCCCTGTCGAGCTTTTGCAGATTCAGACCTCGAAGATCAATCGAAACAGCATTTCAGATTTCACCCTTCACCCTCCACCCCAACAAAAAAGTGCTCGCATCCCCCCCTGTCGACCTTTTGCAGATTCAGACCTCGAAGATCAATCGAAACAGCACTTCAGATGTCACCCTTTGCCCTCCACCCCAACAAAAAAAGTGCTCGTATCCCCCCCTGTCGTTGCCGCTGACCCTACTCGTATGGCGCTCTCAAGCCCGTGCCTTTTCAGTACGCGTGTCAACGTTTCGCCCCTGCTGGGGCTCGTCAGGACTCGAATGAAAATGGCAGCGGCATGCGAACACAGCAAGTGCATGATCGACACAATACTGCGTGCAATGCGATACGGCAAACAAAAACACATGCATGCATGCGGCGATCTCTCAACAACACCCCTGTATTGGATGACTGCTGCTTTCCCCCCCGTCGTTGCCGCTTTACCCTCGGAGGCCGAACAAAAAGGGGGCATTTTGGGGGGGGGCGGCGGGCGACCAGTGCCGGCCGGCAGAGGGCGGGCACGGAGGCCAGGCACGGTGGCGCGGCACATGGGGCGGGCGGTGGAGGGAGGAGGGGGAGGAGCGAGGAGGAGGAGGAGGAGGAGGAGGAGGAGGAGAGGAGGAGGAGGAGGAGGAGGAGGAGGAGAGGAGGAGGAGGAGCGAGGGAGGAGGAGGAGAAGGAGCGAGGAGGAGCTCGTATCCCCCCCCCCTGTCGTTGCCGCTTTACCCTCGGAGGCCGAACAAAAAGGGGGGGATTTTTGGGGGGGGCGGCGGGCGACCGGTGCCGGCCGGCAGGAGGGCGGGCGCGGAGGCCGGGCACGGTGGCGCGGCACACGGGGCGGGCGGTGGAGGAGAAGCGAGGAGGAGGAGGAGGAGGAGGAGGAGGAGGAGGAGCGAGGAGGAGGAGGAGGAGCGAGGAGGAGGAGCGAGGAGGAGGAGCGAGGAGGAGGAGTAGCGAGGAGGAGGAGCGAGGAGGAGGAGCGAGGAGGAGGAGCGAGGAGGAGGAGGAGGAGGAGGAGGAGGAGGAGGAGGAGGGAGTCTCAGATCAAGGCACGGCGGGCGTGCCACGAGGGCGCCTCAGGTCAAGGCACGCGTCCATGCTGGGCGCGCTGACTGCAGTCGAGCATGGACCGGCCGCCCCGGCATTCCTATAGGCCTACCACGACATGTTCTTAGAACAAAAACAATGTCGGGGATGGACAGACCTCCCTTGAGAAAAACGTGGTGTAGTGAAAACGACCTCGGGCGGCCCAAACCTGGCGGGCGCAAGCCTGGGAAATAACGGCCGCGGTGCCCTCTCGAGAACCGAACACGTACAAATCACTACTCTACGCGTCAGGGTAGGAGGCCTGTCCATCCCCGACAATGTTCTTAGAACAGAAGCCCCATGCGTGAGCACAAGACAAAGTCAGCCAGAACTGTTCTGAGAGGATCTCGTGGGAACCACAAAACAAAGTTCTCAGAACACTGTTCGGCAGGCCTACGGGCACGCCAGGACGCTTCGCCACTGCTTGACGCAGGGCGAGACCGACTCGGGAGAGGGGCACTCGGCGGTGGACCAACCTCCCTTTCGTGAACCTCCCCTTAGTGAAAACGGCCTGGGACCGAAACCGACGGACCCGGGCCCGCAAAAACGACGGCCGCGACGCTCCCTCGCGAACCAGCCACGGCCCATTCGCGAATCGGCGTGTCAGGGTGGGAGGCCTGTCCACCTCCGACGCCAGGACGCTCCGCCACTGCTTGATTGAAGGGGCCCTGGGACACACAACTCAATGCACACAAGTAACAGGATCCCCCTACAGTTCCCCATAGTTTCTTGGTTTTTGTCTTCCCCCCACTTCCCCATATCTTCTCATATTTTCCTGGGAACCGACGATCCATGGTGTCTGTGTGCCTTTTCCCCCTCTGCTTGCTGCAGGGCGAGACCGACTCCGGAAAGGCAGGGGGGGAACACCCCCGCGCCACGCAGAGCCGGCGGCGCGACTCCGCGTCCTCCGGCGGCCGCCCTGCGGGGGGGGCGAGGCGAGCCGCCCGCTCGCGCCGCGAGCGAGAGGGAGGCCTCTCGGCCGGGGTCGGAGCACGCGGGCGGCTGGGCGAGTTTAGGGAGGAAGAAACGCCCCTACCCTGCCCCAGATGGTCTGGTACCGGAAATTTTCGGAAATTTTCGGTAGCGATTTCGACGCACCCCGAATTTCGGTAGCGACTGGATCTTCGTTTGAGGGCGTTGAAATAGCGGATTTCAGAACGGTCTGATACCGGTATTGGGCGCTGCATTTCGGTATTTCGGTAGCGACCGATCTCTGCGGAGCGCTACCGGAAATTTTCGGTAGCGGACCATCAGGGTGGGCTGCAAGTCCGTGGTCCGTAAACCTCCTGGGAACTCCCACCGGCCAGAGAGCCGCCAGGACGCCGCGCGGCACGCGCGATACGCAGGGGTTACCCTGTCAGCCCACAGGAGGTTCAGCGCACAGCGCCTCATCAACCAGGGTAGGGGGCGTTTTTTACGCCCTTGAGCGAGGGCTGGCAGCTCCGTGGCTGATAGAACGGTCCTCCCGGGAGGAAGCAACAGCTTCACGGAGTCAAGCCTGCAGCGCACTATAGCCTGCAGCGCACTATAGCTAGTAAACGGGCGGCTTCCCGGAAGAAAAAAAGACGAGTTCCCGGAGCTACGTTTCAGCAGCCACGGATTTGCCAGCCGTCGTCCAGCTTCTGAGACGGGGTCGGAGGAATTCTCGCCGCATCGGCGATGCATCGCCGATGCATCTAGAGGGCAGAAGATCGACCCCGATGACAACCAAGCCGACACGCGAAGGCACCACAAGAAGGAATCGGACAGGGCAGGGCTGCTCAATAAACCAAGGCCGCTTAGCCAACGCCACTTATCCGGTCCGGGTGGTTTCGCCTCCCTTGAGCAGTGGTTGATGAGCCTGTTTTCCACCACCACCACCACCATAAGTTGGAGGGGGGAAGGAGGAGGAGGAGGGCGAGGAGGAGGAGGAGGAGGAGGAGGAGGAGGAGGAGGACCCCCCCCTCCAACTTATGGTGGTGGTGGTGGACAACACGCCCATCAGTGGCGGTGCCCCGGCGACGCGTCGGCGGTGCATCGGCGACGTCGGCGCGGAAGAGCCGGCCGCACCGACGTCGAGCCCGGGCATCGGGCGAGGCGTCGGGCTCCAGGATCGCGATGCAGCGGCGATGCATCGGCGATGTGGTGCGAATTCCTCCGACCCGTCTACTCCGACACCAGTCAGGACGCTTCGCCACAGCTAGACTCTAGCCACGTCCGTGTCCGCCCCCAGACGTGGACTTCCCGGGCTCGTCCCGGCCTCCCGCCCCTCGGAGGCGAGCGACACGCGATCGGCTCGCAGGGCACGGGGTGTCGCCAGGGCCACCGCCGCCGCGGCACGCCACGCATCCCGCCTCGAGGCCCTCGCCCTTGGGAGGGGGAACGTGCTGCTGCCTGCGAGCGACTTGCCCTCCTCGTCCCTCCTCGTCGCCCTCCTCGTCCTCCTCCCCCTTCCCCTCCTCCTCCTCCTCCTCCTCCTCCTCCTCCTCCTCCTCCTCCTCCTCTTTCTCCTCCTCCCGACCGCAGAATTGGATCGGCCCCGGGGGGAGGGAGGGGCGGTGTCGAGCGGGGCGTCGGCGAGGCGCCGCCGGCAGGTCGACGAGGGGCCCTCGCGATGGCGGAGCCGCACGCTCTCCTGCGCGGGGAGGGCTGCCATCGGGGCCGGTGCACTGGCGTGGCGATTGGGGGGCCGATCGATGCGCTCCCCCTCTGAGAGCCCATCGCCGGGAGCTTCTGCTGTCAGTGCGTCGTGGCGGCGGCCCAAGGAGCTGACAGCGCGTCGCTCCCCTCCGCGGGGTGGGCGGCCGGGAAGGGCTCGGGGCGCTCACGTCTGGGGACTTGGGCGCGGTGAGCGCGTCGCGCCGAGGCGAGGTGGACCATAGCGGGCAGCGCGACACGCAAGGCAAGCGTTCCTGAGCCAGGGGCCCACGTCGTCTGGACTTCGGGTCATAGCTCGGGCCTTCAGCGGCCGCTCGGGACGCTCTGGGCCCCCCAGACACCTCTCGGCGAGGCGCAGCCGCTGGAGGCATGCTGAGGCTGCAAGACCGCCGAGGACCGACGAAAGCGGCCGAAGACCTCAAACCTCCGAACCTCTCGTTCAGGGCTTCACGACTTCTTCTGTCCCTCGACTCGAATCTTCGGATTTACGTCGATTTGCTAGGCTATGCAAGGAGGTTCGCGGAATTATCTCGACTCATCTGCATTTGTTCCTTGCTTTACCCGGCTTGATCCCAACAAGGCAAACAGTCGTCAAGCCCCCCCCTAATCACGAGCGGCGAACACATCCCTATCCGCGCACCCGCGAGATCCCGCGGATGCACGGTCGCATGGAGGGTCGCGGACCAGGTGGCCTGGCCGGCGAGACCGCCGACCTGACGGTGCCCCTCCAGGTGCCGCGCCTGCCCCATCGGCTATACGCAACAAGTGACCCTGGGTAAGAGTGACCTTTGGTGCGCGACTTTTGGGGGGCCGCGGGGGACCAAACCTTGGCGCGCAAGCAGCTGCTACTGCTTCGTGTTCGGCCATCTGGGGACCCATCTGTGCCCGCACCAAAGGTCACTCCAGCGACAGGCCACTCTTACGTCTAGTCTCAAGTCGGGCCTGTCCCTCTACAGGGGGAATATTCAAAAACAGTCAAAACATCGTCCACGAACAGTGTTTTACACATTTTTTGACAATGTTGGAGCATTTCTGGGGGTGCTTCTTTTATTTTTCGTCGAAGATCCCCCTGCGGGGAGGCACGTCTATAGTCGACCCCCCCCTCCGCAGCCAGGCCGCCTGCGCCCCGCCGGGCGGCGCCGGCGCCGGCGGCGAGCCCGCCGGCGAGCTCGCCATCGTGTGGCCCCGCGCCGGGGGCCCTGGGGGAGGCCCAAGCCCGGCCGCCCGCTGCGCGCGGATTCCCCGCGCGAGGCGGCCGTCGAGGCAGGATCGCTGCGGCACGGGGGGGGAGGGGCAGAAGGAGGAAAAGGGGGAGAAGGAGAGGGAGGAGGAGAAGGAGGAGGAGGAGGAGGAGGAGGAGGAGGAGGAGAAGGGGGAGGAGGGCCGAGGGGCGCGGGCGGGCGAGGCCAGGCACGGGCGGGAACGGTTCGGCCATGCCCGCGGGGCGGTGCTGCGCCCGACGGCGCGGGAGCTCCCCCCCCCCCGGCCAGGCAACGAAGCCCCTGGACCTGACGTGCATCCGCGCCGATACAGGTCTCACAACGTACACCCGACAAGCCCACTCGTCCACTCAAATCCAGCGCACAACTGCCGCTGCGGGAGGGGCAGAAGGAGGAAACGGGGGAGAAGGAGAGGGAGGAGGAGAAGGAGGAGGAGGATGATGAGGAGGAGGAGGAGCACTTAGATGATGATGATGAGGAGGAGGAGGAGGAAGAGGAGAAGGAGGAAGGAGGAGGAGGAAGGAGGAGAGGAGGAGGAGGAGAGGAGGAGGAGGAGGAGGGGGAAAGGCTGGACGGAGGAGGAGGATGATGAGGAGGAGGAGAGAAAGGAAGGAGGAGGATGAGAGGAGTTAGATGAGGAGGAGGAGGAGGAGGGAGGAGGAGGGAGGAGGAGGAGGAGGAGGAGGAGGAGAAGGAGGAGGAGGGAGGAGGAGGGAGGAGGAGGAGGAGGAGGAGAGGAGGAGGAGGAGGAGCAGGAAAAGGAGAATGAGGAGGAGAAGCAGGAGGAGGAGGAGGAGGAGGAGGAGGAGGAGGAGGAGGAGGAGGAGAGGGAGGATGAGGAGGAGAAGGAGGAGGAGAGACAGGGGGGGCATGAGCATGAGCATGATCATATGACGAAGTCAACGGAGGAGAAGGAGGATGAGGAGGAGGAGGAGGAGGAAGAGGAGGAGGAGGAGGCAGACGAGAACAAGAGCAGCCCCATAATGCATCAGCGATGCTGCAGTGCACCTGCAGGCAGGTGGAGCCCTGCCCCTGTGGGCCATGCTCCCGAACCGCGGGGTCCAGAGGCGAGAGAGCTGGAGGGAGGGCGCGGGCGAGGGCAGATGGCATCAGGAGATGAGGGCGTGGGAGAGGGGCGACGCGGAGACGGGGGCGGAGCGCGGGTGGCGCCCAGATCCGCGGGCGGGGGGGGGGGAGGCAGCCGGCGCCAGGTCGAGGGCGAGGGCCAGGGCGAGAGGGGCAGGGAGGACCACGACGCTGAGGGGCTCAAGTGGGGGGGCGTGGGGGCGGTGGGCGGCCAGAGGGGCGGGGGGGCGCTGGGAAGCGAGGGCAGAACAGCAGAAAGGTCGGGCAATGGGCGAGCAGGCGGGCGGCGAGCGAATGTACGACGAGGAGATCGCGCCGCCCCTGCTGCCAGGACGCGCCTTCCCGTGCAGGGCGCTCCTGCCAGGGCGTCGCCTTCGACCGAAGGGGCCCAGGTAGCACTGGTGGTGTAAGCGTCTTCACGCTCCAGGCTACCACTCATTCCTACTGGATGCCCCCCTCCCTCCTCTACGCACGCAGCGGGGCGTACGCACCTCGGGTAACCCACACCGACAAGATGCTCAAACCACAGGCCACTCCGCCCCCCTCCTCCCGCTCCTCCTCTCCCTCCTGCCTCAACCTCATCCTCCTCCTCCTTCCCGTCTTCCTCCTGCTCCTCCGCCTGCTCCTCTCCCTCACGTCTCATCCTCATCCCCCTCCTTCTCGTCCTCCACCTGCTCCTCCGCCTCTTCCTCCTTCTCCCCCTCCTCCTCCTCCTCCTGCTCCTCCTCTTCCTCCTCTTCCCCCTCCTCCTCCTCCTCCTCATCTCCGTCCTCCCCCTCCTCCTCCTCCTCCTCCTCCCCCTCCTCCTCCTCCTCCTCCTCCTCCATCTCCTCCTCCTCCACTACCTCCTCCTCCTCCTCCTCCTCCCTCTCTCCTCCTCCTCCTCCTCCTCTCCTCCTCCTCTCCTTCCTCCTCCTCCTCCTCCTCCTCCTCCTCCTCCTCCTCCTCCTCCTCCTCCTCCTCCTCCTCCTCCTCATCCTCCCCCTGTCATCCTCTGGGTTCCTCCTCCAGAGGAAGGGGAGCACGTGGAGGACAAGAACTGGGCCGTCTGCCCCGCTCCTTGCTCGCCCAGTAGGTGACCACGGGCGTCACCCCATCGGCGAGAGCCTTCGAGATGGCCGGCAGCCCCTGCGCGCAGCGCGGAAGAGGAGCCAGAGGAGGGAGAGCCGGAGGAGGAGGAGGAGGAGGAGGAGGAGGAGGAAAAGGAGGAGGAGGAGGAGGAAGAGGAGGGGCAGGAGGAGCAGGAGGAGGAGGAGGAGGAGGAGGAGGAGGAGAAGGATGAGGAAGAGGAGGAGGAGGAGGAGGAGGAGAGGAGAGAGAAGGAGGAGGAGGGAGGGAGGAGGAGGAGGAGGAAGAGGAGGAGGAAGGGGAGGAGGAGGAGGAGGCAGACGAGAACAAGAGTAGCCCCATAATGCATCAACGATGCTGCAATGCACCTGCAGGCAGGTGGAGCCCTGCCCCTGCGGGCCATGCTCCCGAACCGCGGGGTCCAGAGGCGAGAGAGCTGGAGGGAGGGCGCGGGCGAGGGCAGATGGCATCAGGAGATGAGGGCGTGGGAGAGAGGAGGAGGAGGGAGACTGGAGGAGGAGAGGGGGAGGAGGAGGAGGAGGAGGAGGAGGAGAAGGAGGAGGAGGAGGAGGAGGAGGAGGAGGAGGAGGAGGAGGAGGAGGAGGAGGAGGGAGGAGGAGGAGGAGGAGAGGAGGAGGAGGAGGAGGAGGAGGAGGAGGAGGAGGAGGAGGAGGAGGAGGAGGAGGAGGAGGAGGAGGAGGAGGAGGAGGAGGAGGAGGAGGAGGAGGAGTAGGAGGAGGAGGAGGAGGAGGAGGAGGAGGAGGAGGAGGAGGAGGAGGAGGAGGAGGGAGAGGGAGAGGGAGAGAGGCAAGGAGGCAGGCGGGGGGAGAGGACGTGAACGGAGGGGACAGGGAAGGGGGAAAGAGCCATCACCAGAGCTCCCACGCCTGGATTATGCTCCCTGCGGGGCCCCCGAGCGCCTGGGACCGCCGTCCGGGCACACGTTTTTCCTCGCCCCCGGCAGATAGTTGACGGTCCCGGATCCCGCGGACGGCCCCCCGACGCCGAGGACGACGAGGACACTGCGCCGGAGACGTTGGCGGTCTGGGACCGTTGAGCTGCGGCAGGGCACCGCCGCCCGCAGGCCGAGGCTCCACGGCGCGGCGTGTGCGCCACCACCCCCGCAGAGCCAATCGGCCATTCTGCCGCCGGGGTGGGGAGGGCATTCTCCCGTGGGCCTTGGGCCAGATCTCCGCAGCTTCCACCCACTGTCGGGTGTTGCTAGAAGTGCCCCTGGCCCAAGGTACCCCCAGCTTTTCGCTCCACTGTTGAGCCCCATGGGGGCCTCTGGGCCTCGTGGGGGGTGCTCTGGAGGCCGTCTGGGACACTCAGGGAATCCTGGGGGCGCCTTGGGCCAGGGGCACTTCTAGCAACACCCGACACTGGGGGTGGCTTTCGAGCTCCAGGGCTGTCCAAAGACGATCGGAGGTGCAAAGTTCCAGCCCGGGAAGTGGTTTCGGGACTTCGAGGGGGACACCGCACTGGAACGATCCTAACGTCGGATCTCTGGGAGCAGGGACACGGGGGAGGTGCGACGCACCGGTGCCCCAAGTCGAAAGTGAGCCTGGTAACTCAAATAGCATCCGATTCCAAGGCGCTGACCGTGGACATCGGATGGCAAATAGCGTCCATCGCTCTGCTGTGAAGGTACAGTATGAGGAATGGGCGGATAAGATAGGATAAGATCGATGTAATGATCTTTCCAGCACATAGCGAACACAAGCAGTGTCCGGGCAAATAGGGCGCGCGTGCCTTGAGCCCAAGGCAGCGGCGCGCGAGCTATGCTCCCGATACTATAACATCTCCCAAAGAGCTACCCTCAAAGTCGGGAGGGGAGGAGACGGAGAGCATAGTCGCACGCAAAATTCGCGCGCACGACTGTTTGCAAAGAAATGAAAACAGTGCGTACAGACTGGCCAAACGCCAGACTGTAAGGCGAGTTTCCTCGCGAAGTATTTCACGCAAATACAGAACAGCCCCTTCAAATAATGAAGGGCTATCGGCCTAGTTAGAGGTAGGCCAAAATTAGGCCATACCTCACCAAGCAAATGTGTATTAAGGCAAAGAGCCTGAGTTGTATGAAGCCGGCTCGTTGCCAGGCGTGAAATATGAGGCTCGTTTCCGAGCAACTAGAGGGGCGCCTTTATAGTAGGCGCCCGTGCTGGCAAACTGGACCACGAGGGCAACAAGGACAGACTAAAATTGATTAGACTTAGGTTTGTCTCTGTCCTCGGGACCCCGAAAGGGAACAAATTGCTTCACGTCATACTTAAATGACTGAGTGCCTGACATCACTTCCAGAAGCAGTTCCCGATCGATGCTTCCCTTTGTATGCCCATCTGCGGTCATATCCCTAGTATCACACCATTGCACGTTATGTACTATACCTATATCCATAAGCTCACGTATCCAACTGATATGTCCAAGCAGAGTCCGTTCTGTGGGTATTTTGAGATCCCTGCTTGATAAAGATTTGTAGACGGACTCAGCGTCTATGGTCAGAGAGACTTTGATAGCAAGGCCTCCAACTTCACGCATATCTCGTAGTTGTCGTGGAGTCAAGGCCCCTGCCTTAAGCTCATGGAGAGTAATGAGCGTAGGGTAACACTCATCAAGGTTATGTGCGGCTGCAAGTGCCTCCGCAGCATAACTGGACCTCACCTGTAATCGGTGTGATTTGCATAGTCCGTCACAGAGGTGAACGACGGACTTGCCTTGAGGCGAGTTTCCTCGCCGTAGTACGTTGGCCCCGCGTATGCCGTAGCCCTTGGTCTCGTCATCCTCCTCCCCGGTAAGCTTCCGATATCCCGAATCGCTATGGATGTCGACTTCATTCGTCGGCTTCATCCGAGGGAAGGTGATGCGTTTCGGACTGCTGATCAGCTTTCGCGTCACAGCATTCAAACGTCTGACTTGTAAATTGGTGGGCTCTTGAATTTTCTGAAGAGAGACCACATATACCATAAGCCAGATTTGAGTAAGAAGGGCATAGGCGAGGGCTCCTCGCAGGCTGACGAACATGTCGGTAATAAGTTTCGTGGCTTTGGCGTCGGCCGCCGCTCCTGTAAGTTCTGGATGTGTGATAGGACGTAGTTGTTTGATATACTCGTCCTGGTCCATGATCACATCTCCCTGATCATTCTTAGTATAGCGGACGGCACAGTTCGTATATGCGTGCTTGTTGAGCTTGCATTTGCCAAAAACCTTTTCGACACGTTGTACATAGTCGTCGATATTTTTCTCTAGACCTGTCATATTAATGTCATCGACATGTTTTGCAGTCAGAAGATCTTGGCTGAATTCAAATTCAGGATCGTAACTAGTCGGTGTAAGTCCTATAGCTCGTGTGGTCGTACGAAGTTTGAGAGAGAACGCTCTTGGGGCGTCCTTAGTACCCGTTCCTGGTTTGAGGCACCTAAGACAGTGTCGACTTTCGTCGTAGGATGAGAAGCCGGGTAGGGTACGAAGTACCTGAGCGCTTCCTGGTGGAAGAGTAAAGCAGACCATGCGGGTTTCCTCGCCAGTGGCATGGGCAAGTTCCTCGTAGGTCAAACCTTTTAGGAACGCCTTATCGATATCCATGGATGCTAAGATCCACTCTGGATGACATGCCGCTTCACTTGCCAAGAGTCGTTGGGACTGCCTTCGGGCGGTTCCCGAGAATGTTTCCACATCAAAGGCCTCAGTATCCATAAATCCACGAAGGACCAATCTGAGACGAATGGTTTTAACGTTCTCGGTGCCCATCTTTACGAACTTCCACTTGTATACATATCTGGATGTCATGATGTTGGAAGCTTTGGATAAGTCGTACATCTCAAAGCATCGGTTATCAATCCAGATCTTGAGCTCAGTATATAAGGCTTCACTAACCTCCTTTGGATGTGCT
Organism: Prorocentrum cordatum; assembly: GCA_963575745.1. Taxonomy (NCBI): domain Eukaryota; class Dinophyceae; order Prorocentrales; family Prorocentraceae; genus Prorocentrum; species Prorocentrum cordatum. Next base: position 111,606 of record CAUYUJ010008802.1, on the reverse strand, counting down.
GCTATGTCGGCTTTGGTCAGTAGGTCGCCTTCTTTGACAACCACAGCACGTTTAGCAGCATTGGATACATATACTCTCATCGTGGCGACCATATCGGTATCGAGCTGTGCAAGTTGGGTCTGATCCAACACTATTTTTGACATTTCTGATGTAAAGCATAGTTCAACGTAAGGACCATATTCATCACTGTCTAGGGAATAGCTCTCGTCGTTTGTGTTCGAACAAAGAGATACTAGACAAGACTCACATGATTTAGGCTCGTCTCCGAGCATATCTGATGATGTAATATCATCTTCGTCCGCAAATGCTGAAACCAAAACGCATTGGTTAGGCAGCATAGTTGTTGGGACGCAATAGAGATAATCATCTGTAATCGTCGTAGGATGAAGGTCCATACGTAGTTCGTCGTACCACTCTTCCAGCATCATGGCTTCGATATTGTGTTCCTCATTTTCCTCATAGATTGTCGACAGACGGCCTTCGCTAGGCGATGAAGCATCTGGTGTGTCTGGAGAAGGCCTGTTTACAGGCGACTCGTGTTCTCCAGACGTGTTGCTTGGATGCTGATATTTAGCCAGGTCATCGTGAAATCCTAAGGAAGGGACACGTGAAGTCAAGCATTGAATAAGTCTGGAGTGAGTGCTACCAGTAATCTGAGAGATGTTTAGGCCGGTGCCCACACATTCGTAGTAGTGGAACGCCGGGCTAATGTCATTGTCATAGTGGATCAGCGTAGACCCGGTGGCGTACTTTACTGCAAGTAGGCTTGACACACTCTTAGCCAATCGAACTGCTACTACATGTTCCACTCTGAAGTAATTTCGTACGAGATACTGTAGTGCTAGGTGTACGCGCGGGTGAAACTTGCTATCGTCTGACAGGTTAAGGTTTCCCTTGTAGTCGGGAATATACCCGAAAACTTTGGCAGGTTTCCCTGCACTGAGATGTGCCACATAGGCAAGGACGGTTTGCATGGCCATGTTATCCATGCCAAGTTCCCGTGTGAGGAGACATTCGATGTATAGTGTGTGACGAGCATCAGGATACATCACAATTACCTCACGAGATCCTGCCTTGACAACGATATGTCCTCTTTCAGGCACATTTCGGATCACCGGGAATGGGCCATTCCAGCCTCCATGGTCGTCCTTGGTGGCAGTAGGTCGGTGATAGTCGACCAAATCACCTGATGAGTAAAGGCGAGCACCATCAGGAGTCGTCTTGGCCCTAAGAGCCCGATTTGTCTTGGCTACAGCAGTAGCCTGAGTTATAGCTTCTAGGCTGACTTCCCTTACACGACGTTCTCGTTCGTGTCCTGAAGTCTCGGGTCCCTTGGGAAAGTCAAGGGTATCGAGATCAGGAAGGAAGGAGGGCTGACGTCCTGTGTGTGCCTGATATGGCGATACTCCGTTATAAAACGTGAACGCATTAGTAACGAAGATGCCTTCCGCCAAGACTCTAGTGAATACAACAGGGATGTTGTGTCTGTTCAGTTCTTCCTCAATCATATGGAGGACACCTCTGAGGATGCCGTTTCGTGACTCAATTGAAGTCGCGTGTTGGCCAGGTGCTCGGATACGAAGTTCCGTGCCCTTATTGGCCATCATGCTTTTAGCGGCATCATTATTCAGGGCGCCTTCTCCATCTGAGTATAAAACTTTGAAGGGTCCGTGATAGGCAATCCAGCAGTAGTGGTAGGCGTCGATGATAGTGTCGCGTTCTCTGTCGGAAATTTCAAGGCCTGCTGCCAGGCGAATACAACGATCCATAATATGAAATATGGTCCGTTTCTTGTAAAACATGAGGTCCATTTCCCCTTCATCGAGCCAGCTGCCAGGGAGGCTTACTGATGGTAGTGTTGAGTTTCCTGGACGTTCCCATGCTCTGCATTCCCGACAGGTATCGCAGACTTCCTTGATCATATTTAGTCGAACATTATCAAGCCCTACCTTTTCGAGGATTAGCCTCATTTTTGGCTCCTTCGCATGATACCATCGCAGATGCAGTTTTCGGAGTTCCTTTTTTCACAACATGGGGTGCGTGACTACGGAGACTCTGTAGACTGTGTTGGATGTCGAATCTCGTCCAGTCGGGTAGTCGTGGAGCCCCAGAGCCGGTGGAGGCAAGAGGGTTCCTTGTAGCTCTACGTAGTTGATCCCCTGTGTTGACTGCGTCTGGAGGTGGTGGTACGCCGTGTAGACGTCCGCGGCGGGCCGCTACCTGTGGCGTATCGCTAGAAGACGCAGAAGGCGTGTTTCCACGCTCGGGGGCGTCTCGTAGCAGGTCGTAGCTGCTGGTCCCAGATGTCGGATCGACGTTACCGAAGGAACGTGGTCGTGGTGGCCTGGCGTGTGCGCCTTGGCGGCCACCTGAAGCTGAAGCTTGGCCGTCACCAGGTTTAGGTAGGGGTTTCCACCAAGCTGGCACGGTTTTGCCTTCGGGGTCGTGGTCGTCTGGTAGTTTAAATGGTTCAGCAAAACGACATTTACCAGGTTCGGTATCAAGGTGATTCTTAACACCCTTGCTTCTCGTAAGATCCCTCTGACATGCTGGACATGGCCAGTATACAGAGATAGAGTCATGATATTTGCACTGCGTAGGGTCTCTGTTATGGCTAGGACTGTCCTTTCGGACGTTGTCGATGCATGCCGGGCACGTAGCCACCTTTGGGATGATACGATCACCGATGCGTCTCATACCTTCACCTGGTTCAGCTTGCTCAGGAAGGTCGGCAGGATAAGCATGTGCAGTATTTATAGGCGCGTTTCCGCGCGTGGTGTCAATGGCTTTCGCCAAGTAGACGGCTTCCACGAAGGCAGACTGCAGTCGTCGAGTGTATTTTTGTGCCAGTGAAAGCTCGGTGTTGCACGGTTGTGCGTGCACATGCTGACCGTTGCACTTGAGTCGCTCAAAGGGTTTAAGAATTGTCTTGTCGTTGCTGGTGATATTTGTCGGCTTCTTAATATAGTCACCAGTCGTATCTTTAAGTCCAGTAGCGCATTGATCAATGCGTACGGTCGTGATGTGTGGTCAGTTGGCAAGCTTCGTCCATGGAGAGATATCGTCCACCCATGTTCCTGTCGGTTGTTCGCGTATAAACCACCTCTGAGCGTCATCTTGGGTTACAACAATTTCACCACAGTAAATTATGTGTGGTAAGTCTTCTCTGTGGTGCTGTTCCCAAGTGTTATAGTTGACTTTGTAGTTATAGTAAGATGGTGGTCCTGTGGTGCGGCAGCTGAGCTGCAGTATGGCAACTCGTACGTAGCATATCTTAAAGTAGTGATCTATAACCTGCTGCACCGAGGGGTCTCCCAGGTCGACATATGTAGTCTTGTCCAAGTTGCCGCCTGAGGACAGTCCCCTTGAGAAGGCAAGCTCTGAGATGCCACCCTCACCACCACAAAGCTCCAACATATCCACGCAATTGTTATGGCCGTAGCATAGTGTAGCAACTATGCTGTATATGTTAGCGTGTGTGTCGGGCATAGATGTGGGAAGGGTAAGGAACAGGTCATCGTCCTCGTCGGAGCTTATCAGCTCAACAGGGGCGTCAGTACTCCAGGTTGCCATAAGATCCTGTCCGAGTCCTGACAAGTCATCGCCGCAATCGTCATTTCCGTCTTCGACGTGCTTTTTAATGCGGCGAGGCTTGATGCCTGCTTCCTTTTCGGCTTTGAGCCTTTCCTTCTGCTTTATACGCGATTCAGTGGGTAAAGCTTGCTCGTTTTGTTCGTCGGTCTGTGTACTCATTGTCGTGGTGGAATGGGTACATGCGTCAATCGCCAGAGTCGGGAGGGGGAGAGAACAGTCATCTATGATGACGCGTCTATGTTTCTGTGGTGATTGAGTAGGCTCGTTTCCGAGCAAGACCGGTTCCTCGGGTTGCCAATACAACCGAGTACTGATGTTGGCAACCCCTGCAGGTAATGGTGCATGCCAATCATACCCTGTTGGTTGATCGGTAACTGAGATATCTTGAATAACCGCGTTGGTATCCAGGTTGATTGTTACACGTCGGATAACTTCAGACCATTTTGGTCCTCCCTTATGAGTCGTCACGTAATGACGAGTATTATGGTCTGTACGTGTATACGTATTTAAGTATACGGGCACGTTTCCGTGCGTGGTGGTACTCCCCAGGATTTTGTCGTTTAAGTAACGGATGAGTGTAGTACGTGTCTGAGCCCGCCATTCAGCATGTCGTACCGTATGGCCGTACCAGTCCAACACATGTTGTGGTATGGCCTGCTTACAGGTACATGTCCACAGCTTCGAGCTAATCGGTATCGATGATGCTACCTGCATATATGTACCACTTGGTGTATTGTCTTGCATATTGAACCGAATACCGAAATGACACAAACGCATCCGTATTACTGACAACTTTAGATCTTCCAGAGTATCACGTACTGGAGATAACTTCCAAACATATCCTGGGGGACCGGATATGATGATTGTCATGCGGAGTTTCTTGGCTTTTATCAACAGGTTCAGGATACGTGACCAGTGTGGGGCCACTCTCTTTCCTGGAGTTCGTATATACCAGTCACCCGGAGTACTGATCCATATGAGAGTGTAATCTCCACTGATCACCGCACCTAGATAGTTTGTGCCCACGCTTGTCATAAGTTCGTTGTGGGAAATACGGTCACAAATATAACCTCGTGTGCGGAGGTCGGCACATGCCTCCCTCGTATCTTCAATGACAAAAGCCCTCTTACTAAGGCAGGTTGCCCCGCTGTCCTTGTTACCCCCCGGCTTTTCAGCCATCAGGCAAGACGACGAGGGGGCGACGTCGCCCTGCCATCTTCAAGATGAAGAAGATGTGCCTACAATATCTGCCAACATCTGGGCTTCCCTCAGATGCTGGAGCTCAGCACTGCAGCGCGCCGTGGCCTCAGAGGCGGATTGCTCCGCAAATGCTGTCAGCATCGATGGATTATCCATCAGCTGTTTCAGCGCGCCTTTGGACCTAGCGTCGCTGACTGTATGCAATTCACGATTAGTGTATCCCATCACTATTTTACGGCGGGACTGCACAGCGTCCATGGGTACACTACCACCATGCAGGGCCAGTGTCCTGGCAACGAAACAATCAAACGTCTCAAGATCGTTGATGTTGTCGCCTCGCATGGTGGCCTTGGCGAGCGTCTCCATCAACCCCTGGGGCAGGTTTCCCTGCAATTGGTTGCGCTCCTGCGCAGGGGTCGGCTCGCCTGTCAGCACTGTCTGGAAGGACGTGCTGCTTGAGCTCGAGGCGGGTTGCCCCGCAGCTCCAAAACGATCACACCTGATCGACAGATGCCCTGACGGCAACTTCGTCGTCGGCATGATTTTGGAGCCTTCCGGGAGCTCCATCTTGACCTGCCCCTTACCAGGGAATATCAGCTTTTCCTGGCCTCGTTCAAGCACGATGATCGTGCGTTTGTCCTGCATACTATCGAGACCTAGGATGGCTGGCAGGTCCTTTCCACAGCCTGACACAATGTTCGTCTTGTATGAATCGTGTTGGGCTGACCCCTGGTACTCGCAGGCAATGCTAAATGTGCCTACGGTATCCGCTGGGGCCGACCCCTCTCCCACTCCGTTGATATGCAAACGAGAGCGGGGCTCGAACGTACAAGCACGACCATGTGACTCAGCAGCCTGGACGAACTTACGGCTCGTGTTCTCGCCCATGATGTTGATCTTCGAACCGACGTCGATGAGTATGGAATTTCCACCGTCATCCAAGAACGTCTTACTCGGCTGCTTGATGTGCACAGTTTCTGAAGTGTCGGCTGTGTCGGTAGGCGGGTTTCCCCGCGGCACATTCGTACTCCCTGGCGGGTTACCCCGCACGACACTGGCATGCGACTCGCTCTCGGCCATGCGTGCCAGGTCAATGTACTGGAAGTACGACACGTGCTGGGCGTGATCACCACGCTCCTCCCGCCAGTTGGCATACTCATCACGTATGCTCATATACTGCTCGCGGGTAGTGCGCCTTATCAGCGTTAGGTACGAGTGAAGGGCGATGTCTTGCAGCCCCTCGTTCGTGACGTGATCCCGGTACCGCAGCCACTCCTCGAACTCCTCATTCGTCGCTGAGATGTTGACGGCCCTGGCTGCTGTTGCTGCTGACGCCGCTGAGGATTCTGATAGGTCTAACGACGGACTATCAGTTTCAGGATTGTTGGCATCTAGCATAAAAGTTGTGTGCGTATTATCCATCTGATTCTGGAAATGTCGCACACGCAACTCGCGCAGCTGATCAGGGTCCAGTGACATCTCAGCCTCGCCTCCACTCTGGGGAGACATCTGAGGAGTATCATGCAGGTTTCCCTGCTGAGGCGCCGCCATCGGGATAAGCTGATCGAAATATCCCGTTCCCATAGGCGGCCTTACCTCTTCAGGCAGGTATCCCTGCTGGTGTGACGAAACTGTCTGCATAGCTAGCATCCTGGACGTCATCTCCTCCACCATGCCCCTCAGCTCCCGCAGCTCCCTCGCTGACTGCTCGGGAGTCTGACTAAGGGAGCCAGTCCATGGGAAGGACGATGTTATAATGCCAGGTGCACGACAGATCGCACATGGTGGCTGCCGGGGATCTCCCTCACGCTGGTTTGTCACGTGGCCCACCACGTTAGAATTCCAGCATCCCTCGTGGAATAGGTGATTGCACCTCAGGCGGTACACAATATCCCTGGGCTGAAATTCTTCGAGGCATACAGCACAGGTATCCTCCATCCCAGTAAAGACTTCTACGTCTGCTACCCTGGGGTATACCCGCCGCTGCCTCTCCAATACCGTCTCGGAGGGCATGAAGGCTGATGGGGGTGTCCCCGCTGGATTCAGCACTTCCTGCACTTCGACATTTGGCATGGAAGTGGTAGGAGTCACGGCAGGCGAGTTTCCTCGCAAAGGTGAGCCCCTATTCCGCACCACGTCGAGTGCAGCTGCACGTGACTGGTCCCGTGCACTTTGCACCGCCTGCCTCCTCCTGAAACATGCCTGCTGAGTGTGGTGCGTCTGCCTGATGTAGTCAGGCACGCCCCTACTGCCAGACGATATTGAATGGGCAGTGGGTTGTGCAACCACCTCTGGTGATGTTGGAGAAGGCATGAAGGCCATGTGCGGGTACATGGAGTGGTCACTGCAGCGCACATTGGTGAGGTTATGCATCTGATCCGCCAATTCCCGAACAAATTTGTTCGGGACCCTTGTACCGTCAGGGTATAATGGCGGATTCATCTGCGTGGGTGGTGGCCTCTGGCCCTGAGACATGCTCGGATGGGCGTTGAACGCCGGGATAAAGGCTCGTTGCCGAGCGGGGTCCCGTGGGTTGGGACCCTCCGGTTCCCAGGACCAGGCTGGCCTCCACCTCTGTCCACTTGGGTGAGGCAGATTATGGTTCTGCACCTGCTGTACCGCGGCCGCCACTCTTGAGCGACTGTGGTACTGCACCCGCCCTGTGGTGGCTTGGTGTACCAGGCAGGTTTCCCTGCTGACTCGTTGGCGTGCCGGGCGGCATCATGTTGAGGAGGGCTGTGCTGTGATCAGCCCTAGCCGCAGCCGACCTCTCCATGAGTGTGCCGTTTACGGCAGGGCGGACAGGTGTCCCAAATGGGGATTGTGCTGGCGGAGTGCCCGATGGAGTCATGCCCCTTGGAGTGTGCATGCTCTGTGTGGGGCTTGCGCGCATTGGCTCGAACCGAGCAGGTCCGCTTGTAGGCAGGTTTCCCTGCATGGCTTGACGATTTCTCGTGGCCATAGCGGACATTGCTCCCTGGCCTGCGGCCCAGGGATCCTGCTGGTACAGCCTGTCCGCCAGCTGTTCTACCTGGTCAGGGTTCAGCGAAGCTGCAATCTGATCCAGGTCTGAAGTACTTATGGCCTGCCAAGACACGGCGCTCGGCCCTTGGCTTGGGGCACGGCTTGGAGCCGCGCTCCCGGCCTCACTCTCGGTGATCATAAAGATCCGAAAGATCTCAGGCTGGTTTCCCAGCTGGGTGGGGCTGTAGTGGTCCCCAACGTCCCTGTGGAGGTAGACCATGGCTGGATCAACGCCCTCTTGGTCTCGGGACCACTGGTACTTAATGCTGGAAGTACCGACATCAGCCCACCTATCTGAGGCAGACATCGTACTGACAGGGACTCGCGCACGGCGGCTCCCCAAATACTCTGGGTTGCGCCATTGCCTTCCAGTGGTCAGGTCCTCTACATGAGAAATGTAATACGGTTCAATGATACCGTTATCTCCCTCGGACAAGAGGACTCCGTTATCGGACCAACAGAACTTCATACCATCTTGTATGGCCTTGCGCCAATCTACAAATATGATGAGGTCTGAATCTGGGTCCCACCCACTGTTCACGGCACGGCGGCGCACTGTCGGCACGAAATGGATGTGTGAACGGCCTGTCCCCCTTTTCTTCGTGTTGTGCTCAGGTCTACAGGACAGGCCGTGCCACATAATGCCTTCGAAAGCGTGCCATCGAGTGCCATGCATGGCGACTTCAGGGTATGGGGCCGGTCTCCCGGCGGGTTCGTCGCACAGTACAATGTAACTGTACAGCGACCATGGAGCTTTCAGTGTCCATGAATGCCCCTGAGAGGCGCGGATGAAGATAGCGGGCTCGCCGGAGTCCCGCATTAGCACCTTGAATTGAAGGCGCTGTTTTTTCTTCTCCGTCTGGTTCACGAACATGAACAACTTCCATCATGATGGCTGCGAGTTGGTCAACCGAGCGTCCATACAACTGCTCGCTAATGACTTTGGCCTCGTCATATTTTGGGTTATGTCCAGCGTGCCTCGAGTGACCTGTGTTCCACGGAAAGTCAGCCACGAGTTCCACGAGGTTAACCCTACCATCATGATCATCAAAGGATCTCAGACGCCACACAGGATTATGTGGCTTATCTGGCGCATGTCTACATATCCTGCTGAGAGCTTTGCTTAACTTTTTGAGAGTATCATTGGATGTGGGAAGAATTCCGGCCATCCTGCATTCCTTCATGAATGACTCATCCACCGAACGTATCGGTGGGAGCTTCCGAAGTGCCAGTCTATCCCTAATCAGATCTGGAGTCCCACTAGTAAAGGATGTGTCTCCTGGGCGGTGCAGCTGAACTACTGGCGGGTTTCCCCGCATCGGAGCCTCTGTTGCCGAAGAGGCTGCGGCTCCAGAAGAGGAGGAAGCTGCGGCAGCAGCGCCTGGCGGGTTTCCCCGCGGAGATGCGCGACTGGCGCTGCCCCTGATCTTCGGCACCCAGGTACCCCTCGACATAGCACCTTCATCGGACCTCCTGGAACGAGCCGCCACAGGCGAAGCCGGCGCAGGTGCATGCCCACTGCGCTCGAAAGCTGCCGCCCTTCTTGCAATGGATTTACTGCGGCTAAGCGGACGTCTTCGTTCCTCAGTGGGGTCCTGAGGTTGCTGCTTGGGCACAGATGCTGGTGTAAGAGCTGTGCCAATCGGCGGCCTCGGCGTCGCAGATCGAGACACCTCCATATGCACGTCTGGCCCAGGGCTCTGAGAGCTCGCCTTCGGTTTCGGCACCGGAGACGGCTTAGGTGTCGGGGGTTCACTCTTGGCCTTCGAAGTTAGTGGGAGTGGGGGCTTTCTAGCCCCCTTCATGTAGAGCTTGCTGGAATCCTCCAGCATCTTGCGAGTTGCCTCGCGTGTGCGTTCTTCTACTGTCCGAATACGCTCCTCGTCCTCCGCCACAGGTTGAGCCTTTTTCACGTCCTTGATTATCGGCTCTGGTTGTTGGGACTGGCTAGAGACGCCAGGCGAGTTTCCTCGCATACCAGGAAGACTAAAGAGCGCGTCTTTCTCTTCCTGGGTCATGGCTACCATTCCCCTTGGAGCCGGAGTAGGTTTCTCTTCTTCTTTCGGATCCAAGTGGCCCAAGATCCCGAGACGACTACTCACTACTGCGATCTCTTCCGGCGTCATCGGGTCAAGTGGCGGATGGCCCTCTTTAGGAGGGGTTTTGCCCCTGTTGGGGCTCAGGCCTTCGTTGTTTCCAACGGGGCATCCTGGCCTGTGATTCTGGAACGGCTGGGAACAAGGACCGCATGCAGCGTGAGGCCTATACTGCTTGCGAGCCGCGATAATATCTCGCAACTGGGTCCGCGCTTCTTGAATTTCAGGGCGGCGGATGTTTGTTGCAAGCTGATAGCCTCCACGGATGGGCCTGCCATCGCCGTCCCTATAGGCAGGATTGCCCTGGCCGAAGGCCGAGTGTTCCCCTTTTCGGCGTCGTGGGTCGTTGTACGGAAGTAGCTGGCCACCTCTTCTGAGAGCGTGTTCCTTTGGGCCAGCCTGTCTCCACTCACGAGGAAGTCGAGCCTGGGGATGTGGCTCTTCTCTGACGCGCGTATGGGAACGAGATCTTCTGGTGTTCTCATCAGAAGAAGCTGCCGATGCAGCAGGAGCGGCACCCGTTGGAGGTGCTTGAGGAGGCTCCTCTGCGATCCCAGATGGATCGCTCGATGGAGGCAGGTCTCCCTGCTGGGTGGAGCTCGGCGCAAGTGGCTCTTGTGCCGATGGTGATGATGATTCAGACTCATCAGGGTCGAAATCGACCTCTTCCTCACCAGTCACGTCCATCATGAGGATGGTGACGTCATCCTCATCTAACCCACAACCATCGCCTTCTACTTCTTCTGATGTCGAACTACCAATTATGATGGCCATTGGCGCATCTGGTAAAGGCAGGTTTCCCTGCATGGCCGGCGTCTGGGCGTCGCTCGGCTGTCCTGGAGTAGGAGGCACAGTCGTCGGCTCAGGGTCATCGACGAGCATAGGCTGCCTAGCAATGTTACGCATGGCCGTATGGTTTGGCCTCATCCCCAGCTCCTGGAGATTCCATCCTGGCGGGGGAAGATCATGACCACGCATAGCCATTGCCATTTCCAGGACACGACGCCATCTACCATGGGAGTATATCAAGTGTCTCTGCACTTCCTGAGGATTTATACTGTCAATGAGAGTCAAAGCTGCCAAGAGTAGCTCTGAGCTACCGCAAGCATCATTATCCTGTTCTGTCATAATACCAGCTTCGATTTGTTCTTGACTCTCAGGATATGCAATTGCAAGTATCTCATGCATCCACATGAGGGTCTGCAAAAGTGTACGCGGCCCATATTCGCCTGGAGCAAGCGAACCTGGAGGTATGAACGGAGAACCTGGTTCGCCTGCAATGAAGGCCTGAACAAATGCTTGAGACTCCATTTCAATTAAGTCTTCAATAGTATGGGGATATTCTCCCAGCAGAAAAGGCCTGTGTCCAGGCGGGATTTCGGGCGGAGGTTCGAGGTTCCGTTGAACCTCGGAAGGCGAAGCCTCTATAGTGGTGTCCTCGTCGTCGCTCTCGTAGGCCATGATGTTGCCTGGGTTCCCGAACATCCAGTCGAAGAAGGAAAGAGGCTCGTTTCCGAGCGTACCGTGTTCCACGGGAGTGAGTTCATTACTGCCCGTGACGAACCGGCGGACGTACTCGAGGTAATACGCGTATAATCCATGACCATACCCCTCGAGCTCGTCAATGTTGTCCATGCCAGCGACCCATGTGAAAAATATCTGTTCCATAGCCTCAAAGTCCTGGAGGCTCAGATACTCAATGGATGGTGTGCTCGAGCCGAAATGGACTTCGGACGACATGCCCTTTCCATTTCCCTTCGCTGGACAATCTCGCACAAGATGATCGGTACTACCACATTCATGGCATTTGAGAACCTGGCCGTCTCTACCTCGCGGGTTTCCCCGCCTACCTTTACCTTTACCTGAGGTCTCTCTACGGCCTTTACCACGGCCTTTTCCCCCAAAGAATATCTCATCATGTTGTTCATCTGAGAGCCTCTGGAGAAATGCCGCGATACCTCGCCCGTTCAACCTCCGACGACCACGCTTGCCTTTACCCTTTCCCTTAAAACTTCTGCGTATCCTCCTTCTAACACGACGCACTGGTTTTCGTGTGAACCTCCTCCACCTTCGTTTGGCCTGTTGTAACAACCAGAATAAATGCTCAGCACGCTGATTGTCGTTATCCATATTCATGATATCTGACCAATCTAGAGCTTCAACACCATCTGATGATATAGTGTCTGTATCGGTGCCGGAGTCGAAGTCTTCGTCTCCTAAATAGGTGGATACACCGTCGGTTAGGGGATTTGATTCCCCCCATAACGAGCGGTGTGGTTGTGGTTCTCTAGAAGGAGGGCTGGTTGCCCAGCTTGGTTGTGATCGATCCCCTGCTAATAAAGCAGTGGATTCTCCTGGGTCATCGGCCCATATGCTTGAGGGCCCGTTTCCAGGCTGGGCTTCAGTGGTCAAGGTAGTGTAGAAAATTCCACTACCAGATCCCCTTCCCCTTCCAAACACAGATCCTATGTTACCAGGAGACCGTTCGGATAGGTGGCCTACCGAACGCATCCTCTCCAGCAACTCATCATACTGTTGTTGTGTTCGAGGCATTTGGTGATTGAGTGGCTGTAAGAGTTGCATGGCCTTCTGGTTGCCGACGCCTAGGGCGCGGAATAGGATAGTGGTTAACAGTTGGAAGTTGGGAAGGTCGAATCCCACCGACTGTGCCTCAAGTCGGGCCATTTCGAATCGGGTAAGAGTAACATCGATTCGTTCCCCGTGAGGCACATGGAAGTCAATAAGTTGTGTGCCGGAAGTGAGCTGTCGCTCATCTTCCAGGCGTTCGAATTTCATGCTGAGGAGAAACATGATATAAGTTACTGGGTCTGTGTGGACCCCGTCGATATCAGCACCATAGTTTATGATGTCAGGCGGTACCCTCATGGCGAGTGTCCTCGCTAGGCCTCCCAGGCCGCGTTGTATTGCGGCCGCTTGGGCCTGTGGCGTCATACGTCCGCTTGTAACGTTGAGCCACGCGTTGACCTCGTAAATGTACTCACGAAAAGGTACATTACCCTGAGGGTCCCAATATGGGCCATGTGTTTGCCCATCGGTGCTGTTATCTCCCCGACGCATGTGTGCGATTGCTGCCCCCAGCGCGAACCATATGATAGCGAAAACGATTAGCCCGAGAATGTGTAACGAAGGACGGTTATGATGAGCGGTGTCGCGCTGGGGTAGCGCCTTGTCGAGTCTTCGAGGCGCTCTGTCTGGCGGGTTTCCCCGCCCTTGCTTCAGGTATTGCGTTATTGGCTCGTTGCCGAGCGGTTGATAGTAACGCAATGATGAAGCGTATATGGTACCAATCTGGTCGTCTAGACGTCGTACTTCTCGTGTAGCTTCTTGCTCTTGAATAGATCCTCGTAAATGTACTGGGAGTGGTGGCGCAGGGTAGTAGGTGGTCACGAAGATCGTGCCGAAGAATGTGAGGCTGAGAAGAGAAAGAGCTGACCACACGAGAGTGCGGCCAGCTCCGCTACCAAGTCGAAAGTGAGCCTGGTAACTCAAATACCATCCGATTCCAAAGCGCTGACCGTGGACATCGGATGGCAAATAGCGTCCATCGCTCTGCTGTGAAGGTACAGTATGAGGAATGGGCGGATAAGATAGGATAAGATCGATGTAATGATCTTTCCAGCACATAGCGAACACAAGCTGTGTCCGGGCAAATAGGGCGCGCGTGCCTTGAGCCCAAGGCAGCGGCGCGCGAGCTATGCTCCCGATACTATAACATCTCCCAAAGAGCTACCCTCAAAGTCCCCAGACCCCCGACGTAATACTTTTGTCGTTACGTCGACCCCCAGAGGTCCCGACCCTTTCCCAATGACCGCCTTTGCATCCTGAGTCGTTTCTTGACGCTCCCGAGGCCCGGTGAGGGCCCCCGGAGGCCGAAAACTAGGAAGAACCTCCCGTCGGGACGTTGTCACTGCTCGAGGCGGGCTGGGGCTGGCGAGGCGCGCGAGGATCGGGGCCTCTCTTCGCGTCGTCCGCGAGGGCCCTCGGAGGGCCGAGCTCTCGCCGCCACGGCGGGGGCCGCCCTCGACGCGCGCCGCGCCCCGTCGAGAGAGAAGCCCCGGGGCCGCCGCCGCACCGTGGGGCGCACGAGCACCGCCCCGTGCCGTCAGTGGGCCCCGGAAACGGCAGGGCCGTTTTTGATGGGCCTGTCTTCCGCCACCACCACCACCATAAGCTGGAGGGGGAGGGGGTCCTCCTCCTCCTCCTCCTCCTCCTCCTCCTCTTCTTCCTCCTCCTCCTCCTCGTCCTCCCCCTCAAGCTTCTGGTGGTGGTGGTGGTGAGAACCAGGCCCCTTCAGACACGGCGACCAAACACGGCAAAACAACGGCTCCAGGATTGGAGCTCGAGCCGGAAGCGGCAACAAATCGGCGAAGGCACCGGCAACAAAACACGGCGTTGGAGCCCAGCAAAGCAAAACGGCAACCCGGAACCGGCCAGACGACGGCCCTGCCGCTTCCAGGGCCCGCGGAGCCCTCGCCCCCACCTCTCGCGAGGGCGGCCCCGCGTCAACGCAAGCCGTTTGCCACGGCGGCGCGGGGCACTGGTCGGAGAGGGGGGGCGTCGGCCTGCAGAAGTGGGAGGTGGGGAGTGCTCGCTCAGCACGGCCCCTCCCGGGGAGGCCGAGAGGTATACCCCAACCGCTGCTCCCCGGACCTCTCCCAGGGTGCGTGGCGACCAGGACGTCGAGGCGAATGCAGCGGTGGCGACCAGGGCCTTGAAGGAGGCCCCAGAGACGGGAAACGAGGCACGGACAGCGGCACCGGTGCCTTCTCCTCCTCTGACCTCCCCCCCACACGCAAGCCCGTGCAAGAGACACGGACTCTGGTGAGCGCCCCTCTCACGGGGACTCCACTGCCGGGCACCTTGGCCAGTGACCCGGCGAACCCAACCCTCCCCGATGTGGGCAGCGCTGCAGTGCCAGAAAAAGGCCCCAAAGGTGGCAGCTTTCCAAAGGTGAGAAATTTTCTTATTCGGCGTTCCGGCATTGGGCAGAAGGGGGGGAGAGGGAGGGGGGGTCTGGCTCCAGACCTCTGCTTAATGCCACTGTTCGCAGCAGTGCGTCCCAGGGGGGAGGGGCTCCACCTGCTCGACACAGACGCCAAAAAACAGCCAAGATCTACTCCGTTGGGGGGTTGGGGGAGGGGGGGTGCGAGGGCCCGCGCCGATCGGAGGGCGGGCCCAGGTCGCAGGAGGAGTGCGACGTCGGAGGAGAGGCGAGAGAGAGAGAGAGAGGTAGAGGAAAACGAGCTGAAAAGAGCTACGCACATGCTCCAGTCATGAACAGGCCCAGCCTGAGCCCAGGATCGGTGCATACGCCCTCCTGCTTTGGCCAGGGAGCGGGCAGAGGACGACGAGCGCGCAGGCGGGAGGACGAAGAGGGCGGGAGGGCAGGTGGGAGGGGAGGACAACAACAGGAACACCACGGGGCAACCGCAGGGCAACCACGGGACCACCATGGGACAAACAACGAATAACCACAGGACGCTCACGAGACAGCCGCAAGACAAACCGCGGACCATTCACGGGTAAAGCGCAAGACAACCACGGAACAACCACAAGACAACCGTCGGCGCGGGACAACCATCTTGACAACCATCGGGACAACTGTCGGGACAACCATCGGGACGACCATCGGGACAACTACAAGGACAACCGTCGGAACAAGCATTCGTGACAACTCTCAACACGAGCATCGGAGCATGCGTCGGGAAAATCGGAACGGCCATTGAGACAACCAGCGGGACAACTATTGGATCAATCCGCTGGACAACCGTCGGGACAACCGGCTGGACGACCATGGGGACAACCAGCAAAACATACATGGGGAAGGCCGCGGGACCCCGCCATGAAGCGACTCAGTGTGGCATGGCCTGGGCAGAACTACTGCAGAAGCCCTGCTTCGCCTCGCCCGCACAGGTGATACCGACCGAACCCGAAACAGAACCCCCTAAGTAGGGTCTTCGTTTCACTCTGGCTCCGCCCCCAACGTCAAAGGAACACGACCTCCTACCTCCCAAGATCCTGTCCGAGCGGGACCCCCTGTCTCCCTGTCTCTCTTCTCGGCTTGCGCTTGGTTGACACATTCGCCGCTTTCCTTTCAGGCTGTCTTCGGTCTTGCGACATGGCGTTCCCACTGCAGCGGTGGTCCGATTTCAGGATCGGCGCTCTGCTACGGTGGTCCAGAATGGCGATCTCGCCCCAGCGGAGGCCACACTTCTTCTGGATCCGGGTCCTTCCCCGTTATTGTCGCCCCCTGCTTTCCCATTCTCCGCCTTCCACTGGGCCTCCTGGTCCTGCGGGTCCTCCTGCTCCTGATCATGCTGCTGCTGTGGATGCTGCTCCACCTCCTCCTCATCCTCCTCATCTCCGTCCTGCTTCCTCCTCCTCCTCCTATTCCTCCTCCTCCTCCTCCTCGCCATCCTGCTATTCCTCCTGCTTCTCCGCCACATCCTCCTCCGCCTCCTTCTCCTCCTCGTCCCCTGTGTACACAGCTTCTCTGTCTCATTGCGCATCGCACGATTGGGCCATTTGTTCACAAGGACACCCGTCGGCGGATAGCGAAAACGCTCACGCAATGGAAGGGATGGGTGGACGGGGTACGGCTACAAATCATGCGCGCGCGACTGGCCTGTGCCGCTCCTCTGTCCTCTTTACCCTCCCGCCAGTCCTCCGGCTCATCCGTGCTCTGACTGCGCACGTGCTCTGACTGCGCAGGGCTCGATGGTGTCCTCTTGGGGCTTCCAGGTCCGCTTTGACACCCGTCGGCAGGTACAGCAAAATCGGCGCAAGGAGGAGGAGAAGGAGGAGGAGGAGGAGGAGCAGGAGGAACAGGAGGAGGAGGAGGAGGAGGCGTGGGAGGAGCAGGACGCCCGGCAGGGCGCCGGCGCACCTGCCCCCCCATTCCATTCACTCTATCAGCATGCTCCTCTCTTCTCCCCTGGCTCTGCGTGACCTCCTCCTCCTCCTCCTCCTCCTCCTCCTCCTCCTCCTCCTCCTCCTCCTCCCCGGCTGAACCGTTGGCACTCCACACGGCTTGTCCGAATCGGAGCGCTGGGTCTTCCAGAACCCTGCTCTCGCTGCAGCGGTGGCCTCGTCTCAGGACCGGTGCGGTGCCCCCCGTCGTCCAGCATGGCGCTCTCGCCCCAGCGCGGGCCACGCTTCCGGATCCGGGTCCTCCCTCGCCGTTGGTCTCGCCCCCCTTCTCCCCTCTTCGCCCCCCCTGGTCCTCCAGCCCTTCCCGTTCCTACCTCGGCTCCTGCTACCACTGGTCCTCCCCATCCTGGTCCCCCTTCCTCCTCCTCATCCTCCTGCTCGTCCTCCCGACCATCGTTTTTGTGGTCTTGCGCAGTCCGGATGTCTTCGCTGTGTGCAAAGTGTGTCCCCGCTGCAGCGTGGGCCTGGTATTCGGAGATCGGCGCCTTGCTCCCATCGATCAGAACCGCGTTCTCTTCCCAGCGCGGGCCACTCTTCTGGGTCCGAGTCCTTTGTCGTCGTTGTCGCCCCCCTCCCCCACATGTCCCTCCTCAGCCTTCCCCCGGTCTTCCTGCGCCTCCCCCATCCTTCCGCTCCCGCTCCCGATGCTGGTGCTGTCCGTCCTCGCCTTCCCATCCTCCCACATTCTCCTCCCCCTCCTCCCGCCCATCCTCTCGTTCATCCGCCACCTCGCCCTCCTCAGCTTCCTCCCTCTCCTTCGGTGTACGCAGCTGCTGTTTTTCTCCGATGGCGCATAGCACGATGGGGTCCTCTTTGGGGTTCCAGGTCTGCTATGACACGCGTCGGCGGATACAGAAACACAGCACCACGAGAAGGGATGGGTGGGAGGGGTTGGATGTCAGGTTTGGCACGAGCGCGCCCAGCTTGTTAGGAATAATCCGCCCCCCTCTCCCCGGATCCACTGCGAGCGGGTCCAGCCTTCTCCCGCAGGTTGTTTTCACCACGTGCGAATGTAAGAATTGATTTCCGCACGGTGTTTCTCTCATCGGCACGTCTCCGACGCTCCACAGATGGCATTCCCACTTCAGCGCTGACCCTATTCCCGAATCGGCGCTTTGCTCGGCTACACGCAAGAAAGGCCCTATGCAATAGTGACCTTTGGTGCGCGGCGGAACGGGGGACGCGAAGTGGCCAAACACGAGCGCGCGAGATACGCTGCTGTCGCACCGCACTCGGCGATCGGGGGGGTCCAGTGGGCGCGCACCGAAGGTCATCTTGCGAAAGGTCACTCTTACGTGTAGTCGAACCGTTCACACTGGCGCCCTCGCCCCGGCGCAAATCGCACTTCTGGAGTGCGGGTCCTTCCTCGTCGTCGTCGCCCGGCTCCTTCCCCCTGCTCCGTCTCTCCCCCCGGTCCCCCTGCGTTCACCCCATGGGTGCTTTGGGGACCTCAGCGTGCGCTAAGACACCCGTCAGCGGATACGCAAAAAAAGAATCAGCACCATGGGCGGGGATGGGCGGAAGGGGTAGGACATGAGATATGGCCAGAGCGCGCCGACCTTGCCTCTTTGCAACTACTCAATATAGGTACTACTCTCCTCTCTACCCTGACTCTGTTGCGAGGCTGCCCCGCCCTCTCCGTGTTCGTATGGTGCCGCGCAGTCCGTCTGTCTTCGGCGTGCTTACAAGATCTTCCCGTTTCAGCGCAGGCCTCTGTTTCGGATCGGCGTGTTGCCCCCGTTGTTCCGAGTCCTCCGGCTCCTCCCGCTCATCCGCCACTTCCTCGTCCAATATGGTCACCTCCATTGTCCTGGTTGCTCACAACACGACGAAGTCCCCATTCGGAGTCCCAGGTCCGCTACGACACGCATCGGCAGATTGAGCAACAAAACAGCGCAATGGGAAGGGATTGGGTGGGAGGGGCAGAATGTCAGATATGGCGCGAGCGCACATCGCCAACCTCTCCTCTCTTCACGTTTCTTTCCCAGGGCGGAAAAGGTCAGTAGGCCTACACTACGTTGGGCCCTCTCAAGACCCTGGGCGAGCCTTGCCTGGGGACTTTGGGAGCTACGAGAAGTAATACGAACAGGTGGGCTCTCGTTTTGCAAGGCCGTCACCCGAAGCACAAAGGTGTTTCGTTGGCGGAATACGTCTTTGCTTTCGAATGATCTTCATTGCAGAAGGTTGGTCATGCACAAAAAAAAAACAGCCCAGCCAGCAGAAAACCGAGAAACTTCCGAGCGAAGGTCCCATAGCATGCGAATGGTGAGCCAAAACAACGACGACAGCCCCATACAACCCCACGGCCTCGCAGAGCAGGGCACAACCAAGGGGCGCGCACGCGAACCCAAACACCTCGGCGGAACGCGCATTGGCGCGCCGAGCGTTGACACTTCCGAGGCAGCGGGCGCACTGCCACCAACTGGCGACACGCCTTTGGCGTGCCGCCCCGAAGGGCCCGCAGGGGCACCGCTCCCGCGCGATGCCAACCCTGAGCAAATGGGGCGCGCCCGGGCGGGGGCCACGGACCGTGGGGGGGGATGGGAGGGCCACAGCGGTAGATGAGGAGCGAGAATATTTCCCCGCCCGCTCTTGCCGAACATCGCGGCTGCCCACGACCTTCGGCGAGGCACAGAGGAGGTGACGATCGGGCTGCACATTCCCTGCTTTCCTGAGAAGGAGAGGCCCAGCGACACAGGGGTCCCCTCTCCTTTCTCCTCGCACTCCTCCTCCTCCTCCTCCTCCTTCTCCTCCTCCTCCTCCTCCTCATCATCATCATCATCCTCCTCCTCATCCTCCTCCTCCTCCTCCTCCTCCTCCTCCGCCTCCTCCTCCTCCTCCTCCTCCTCCTCCTCCCATTCCCCCTCTCCTCCTCTTCCTCCTCCGTTTCCTCGTCTCTCCCGTGGGGTGCTGTTGGGGGCGCCCCTGGCGCCCTCGCCTGGTACCCCTCGAGAGTCAGGCTCAGGTTGCACGGGTGGCCGTCCTGGGAGAGCGACACCTGCAAGCGCGCGGCTGGACAGGGGGGAGGCGGAGGAGGACTGAGGGGAGGAGAGGAGCGGGATGAGGAGGGAAAGGATGGGTAGGAGAGAGGAGGGCGAAGAGGAGGAGGAGGAGGAGGAAGAAGGAGGGGGAGCGGGAGTGCAAGTACCCAAAGAGGAAGAGACGAGGGCAAGCGGGCACGACGCGAGAAGAGGAAAGAAGTCCCGCCCGAGTCCGCCGCCCTCTACTTCCATACGTGAGCTGTGGTGGTGCTCAGGCGCACAGGCAACCCGCGCGCTGCGTGGAGCGCGGGGCCAGACACGCGGAGAGCGGATGTGCATTCGTGCGTGCGCTGAAATGCGGGAAACGCGGGGATGGGAGGCAGAGACAAGGGCGACAAGCGGGAAGAGGCGAGCGGGGCGGGGGGCACATTGCTACAAAAGCGGGCGGGGGCCTCAGACGCCACTCCGAGCGGCGAGAATCCACGATCATCATGCTGGCGCTCAGCAGCACGCTGCAACAGATCATCGACACTGCAAGCGAAAGTCGTACTGCAGACACGTAGTTGCAGAAAGTCCGAGCGGCGAAGGAACGGCATGCCAGGAGCTGGCCAGTCATGCAGGGCGTCGTCGGGATGGTCACGACGATCCGCGTCGGCCACTCCAAGCGGCGGGACGGCACGCGCATCAGCATGCAGAGTTTTTTCGGGAATGGCTTGACGAGCAGCAGAAGCCACACGAGGCGGCAAAGCGGCACGAGCATCATCATGCGCCACTCCGTGGGGGTGGTCGGGGCGAGCCGCAGCAGCCACTCCAGGCGGCGGGACGGCACGTGCAACAACGTGCAGAGCTTCTTCGTGGTTGTCGTGATGTGCAGCGCTAGCCACTCCCGGCGTCCGGAACGGCACGAGCAGGAAGCAGAGCTGCTTCGGGATGGTCGAGACGAGCCGCGTCAGCCACTCCAGGCGGCAGGACGGCACGAGCCACATCATGCAGCTCTTCTGGGGGACGGACGGGACGAGCAGCGACAACCACTCCTGGCTGTGGGGCGGCACGAGCAACATCATGCAGAGCTTCCTGTGGATAGTCAAGCTCTCCAGTCCCAACAACCTTGGATGGCCTGGAAAGGGTGGAACTCGGATGGCCTGTCATAGGGCATTCCGTGTTGCACTCTGAGCCTGCGGACGGCGCCCCGACGTACTGGTCGCTCTCCGTGGACAGGGTGGTCTCGAACACCCGTACAAGGGGACGTAGAGCAGTAAGAGCCACACCAACAGCACGACGACGGGGTTCAGCAGCGGCAGCTTCATGCAGAGCACTATCAGGGGCGCCGTCTCCAGCGACGTAAGCAGGAGCGTCACCAGCACCAGCAGGGAGAACGCCGAGAAGTGGGTCATGCAGGCCATCAGCAAGTCGGCGGACTTCGGATCGTTGAACGGGTCGGGAATGCAGAACACCATCAGCGCCGACGGTAGTGTCAGCGCGAGCGTCAGGAGCGGGAACAGCTTGCAGGAGGTCAGGCAGGCCACCCACCGGGCGGCGGACTTCGGATTCATGAACGGGTTGCACATGCAGAAGAACGGATTGGTGTCGCGGAGATGGCGGCCCTCGGCGGCAGCAGCACGAGCAGGATCATCATGGGCTGGTGCATCATCTGCCTCTTCGCGTCGGTGAAGCCGAACTTCAGGACCATGGGCAACGTCAGGAGGACGCCCGCGAATCAGTTGCAGGAAGTTCGCGACCAGCGGCAGCTCGTTGCCCCTGCAAGTTCCCAGCGGAGTGATCACCCGCAAGGCGGCTGGAGGCGCAGCAACGTGTGGAAGGAGAACGTGTAGTTGAAGAGTCTGGCGCTGGCCAACGCGTGCTGGGCCGCGACCGCCTTGCACAGCTTGGCATGCGCGGCGATGTAGAGCGTCAGCTCTCCTGCGGTGCGGCATGACGAACAGCGTCAGCAGCAGAGGCAGCAGGCGCCATCGCGTGGACATCTGGATCCGACGGCCTCAAACGCTGGCGGCGCGGCGCTCGGCCAGGGGGCCTTGGGCGAAATAGCTGTGGAACTCATTTCGGCCCAAGCCCGAGATCCCACGGAGGGGACGGACTTGAGCCAAAATGGCAACGGAAGGAGGGGGAGCGGGAGGAGGAGGAGGAGGAGGAGGAGGAGGAGGAGGAGGAGGAGGAGGAGGAGGGAGGAGGAGGAGGGGGAGCGGGAGGGGGAGGAGGAGGGGGAGAAGGAGGATGAAAGGGGGGGACTGCTCACTGGACTGCTCTAGTGGTGAAGGACCCCTCGGGGCCGAGACTGCCCCAGCGAGAGCGCCACCACCCCGAGGTGCCCAAGGGCCAACGCAGTCGGGGTCGGCGGGCCCACGCCCCAGGGGGGGGACGCCTGCATGCTCGTCCGTGCCACCTGGCCCCCAGCCGCCCCTCTCTGGCCCGCGCCCAAGGGAGGCGCCGTGCGGGCCTGGCATGCGCGGCGGCACTGCGTTCCCCCCAGGGCCCTGCCCTAGCACTGGGCAAGCCCCGCAGCCCACCACCCTCGAGCGGCCAGCCGAAGGCGGGACGAACCACCAGAGCGGTCGGGCGGGCCAGGCCCGAAACTCTTCGGCTCCGCCGCTGCTGCCTGCGGCTCCGGGGTGGTGCTGCCTGCTGTTTGCCGTTTGCTGCTTCTGTGCTGCCCGCTGGCGGTGCTTGCTGCGGGCTGCGTGCTGCTGCTGCTCACTGCTTCTGCTTCTCAGGGCCTGCTTTTCTGATTCGTCGCGATGGTGGTCGTGATCGGGGGGGGGCGGGGAGCTCGTCCCCCCCGATCACACCACGGCGGGGGGCCGCTAGAAGTCTGAGGAACTCATCGAAGAATCCGTCGGAAATCTTTGCAAATGTGGCAGACGTGCTCCATGGGGGGGGGGGCGGGATGGAGGGGGGGGAGAGGGCCGATCGAGGCCGCTATCGCCCAGGCCTGTGGGAAAACAGACGGTCGAGGCTGCAGGGTGGCGCTTCTCTGCACTCCTGCTGGTCATATAGCTGGCGCCGCCTGCGGCTCGCGAGCGGATCGAAGGGAGGGGAAAGACCGCAGAGCAGGGAACGCGGAGGCAGGCTCGAGGGCTCGGAGGAACGAGGGCTCGGCGAGGATCGGGGAGGAGGGCGAGGAGCGCGGAACAATGAGAGCGAAGCGCGAAGGGAGGCCCGAGAAGCGGCCTCTCGGGGGCCCCCGGAGGCACCTTGGGGCAATCGTGGAACCCTCCTCCTCCTCCTCCTCCTCCTCCTCCTCCTCCTCCTCCTCCTCCTCCTCCTCCTCCTCCTCCCCTCCTCTTTGGAGTGTCGTGGGCTCACCTGGGGCCCTCGTGCAGAGCACCGGGTCCTTGGAACATCCCGGGCCAATGTGGCTAAGACACTGAGTTCACATTCGGCACGCGATTCGCTCAGAATTGGTACAAATGGCCTTGAGCTCCGACATCGCATCCCGCAACTCGCTGAGCAGCTGTCGATATGTTACTCCAACGTCGCAATCAATATCTCGCGAAGCAGCGGCATGACCCGCGTTCACTGCACGTCTCTCTCTCTCTCACAAGTGCTGATATCACTGCTGTAGCCAACCAGGGCGGATCCGTGCAATGTTATCCGAAGCAGATTCCCGCGCGATGGAAGCCGCTGGCAAATTCAAAATATGGATGTCCGCCCACGTAGTCACAGTGGTTGCCCAGCAGGTTCCCACACGCACAATGCTTCGCAAGACACGCGAAAACGCGAAAGACCAATCACAAGATAGCCTGGGAACCCTGCAGAGTTGCGAGACGACCTCTCGTAGGCTGTGATACACAAGCTGTAACTGACTTCGCTCGTTTCCACATTGCACTCCCGCATGTCGCTGAGCAGCGACAACGCATGCCGCCACTGGCCGCATCTCTCACACGCGCAAGTCGCAGCGATGTAGCTGACTGCGGCAGAGTCGTGAACATGATTACGTCCACGACAGCCGGTTCGCACACAGGGGTGGCAACCGCTTCCCTGCTGTCATGCTCGCGCGCTGCCCTGCGCGCATTGCTGCCAGCCTGCTGCCCAAGCAACTCCATACATATGTCTATATATATATGTACATATACACATATACAAGACTGCAGTGGCGCTTCGCGCCATGCACCTTGGTCCTTGAAGATTGGCATGCAGGCAGAATGGCAGGAAGGTCAAGCCGACAATTTAGCGATAACTCCAGGTTGCAACTTTTCCGGCATCGCCGCTATGATGATGTTTTTCGTTATCCTTCCTCCATGCTTATTGTTCCTTATTTTCGCCATACACTGCGCATTCTCCCTATAGTCCTCAGCTCTTTTTTGCGGAGGCTCCTCCTTGGAGAGCCTCTAGGGGCCTCACAAAAGTTGTTTCGGGCTTTCTTGAGGCCTTTTGGAGGCCTCCTGGGCGTATTCTGGGGGCCTCCGGGGGCTTCCTCGGGCCACCCTGCCTCCAACCGCCGTCTCCCTGAACGACCGAATCACGATTTGGAATTCCTCGGAGGGTGTCTTTGGGCTATCTTGGGCCGCCATGGGGCTCTCTGAGGGCCATCTTGGACCCGTGTTGTGCCGTTTTGGGGCTCTCTTGGACTGCCTGGAAGCCCTTTCGGATGGTTGGGGGGCGATTTGGGAGCCTCCCAGGCGGCTTCGGACGCCCAGAAGACCGCCGTCTTGGAGCGTCGGGAAGCCGAAAAGAGGAGAACCCTAAAATTCACCCAAAAACCAACAGAAAATCAATGCAGTTTGCCTCGGGGGGCCTTCTTGGGAGTGCTCTTGGAGGCCTCTTTTGGGCCGTCCTGGAGGCCTCTTGGGCCATCTTGAGGTCACGTCGGTCACTCTTGGAGCGCTCTCGTGCTGTCTTGGGGGTCTCCGGGACGTCTCCGATCACCCTCCTGATCGTCCTAAGTTTGCTGGGAAGGCTTGCCAAAACGCCTTGCGAGGCCCGGTGGCCGCTTCGAGGCCCGTCTGGAGGGTCCCAAAGCCCCAGGTCCCGGGAGTCCGGTTTTGAGGGGGGGGGTGACGGGTTTTCCCCCCGCCCGGGCTTATAAAAATATAGGAAGAGAATCTATACAAGACTGCAGTGGCGCTTCGCGCCATGAACCTTGGTCCTTGAAGTTTGGTATGCAGGCGGAATAGCAGAAAGGTCAAGCCGACAATTTAGCGATAACTCCTGGTTGCCTTTTCCGGCATCGCCGCTATGATGATGTTTTTCGTTATCCTTCCTCCATGCTTATTGTTCCTTATTTTCGCCATACACTGCGCATTCTCCCTATCCTCCTCAGCTCTTTTTTGCGGAGGCTCCTCCTTGGAGAGCCTCTAGGGGCCTCACAAAAGTTGTTTCGGGCTTTCTTAAGGCCTTCTGGAGGCCTCCTGGGCGTATTCTGGGGGCCTCCGGGGGCTTCCTCGGGCCACCCTGCCTCCAACCGCCGTCTCCCTGAACGACCGAATCACGATTTGGAATTCCTCGGAGGGTGTCTTTGGGCTATCTTGGGCCGCCATGGGGCTCTCTGAGGGCCATCTTGGACCCGTGTTGTGCCGTTTTGGGGCTCTCTTGGACTGCCTGGAAGCCCTTTCGGATGGTTGGGGGGCGATTTGGGAGCCTCCCAGGCGGCTTCGGACGCCCAGAAGACCGCCGTATTGGAGCGTCGGGGAGCCGAAAAGAGGAGAACCCTAACATTCACCAAACACCCACAGAAAATCAATTCTTTTTTGCCTCGGGGGGCCTTCTTGGGAGTGCTCTTGGAGGCCTCTTTGGGGCCGTCCTGGAGGCCTCTTGGGCCATCTTGAGGTCACGTCGGTCACTCGTGGGGCGCTCTTGTGCTGTGTTGGAAATCTCTGGGACGTCTCCGATGACCCCCCTGATCGCCCTAGGTGTGCCGGGAAGGCTTGGCAAAACGCCCTGCGAGGCCCGGTGGCCGCTTCGAGGCCCGCCCGGAAGGTCCCAAAGCCCCAGATCCCGGGAGTCTTGTTTTTTTTCGTTGGGGAGGGACGGGTCTTCCCCCTGCCCGGGCTTATAAAAATATAAGAAGCGGAATACAAGGCGTCCCTGTCTGCACGCTGGCCAGCATCCCCCACCCCCTGCCTGCCGGCTTGCCTGCTTGCCTGCCTGCCTGCTTGCTTCGGCGCCTGCTCGCCTGCCCTGTGCCGACCAAGATCGCGCGGCATGCTCAGCCTCAGTGGCCCCGGAAACGGCAGGGCCGTTTTTTCACCGCTTCCGAAAAAGTGCCCCTTGAACATGAAGGCGGCGCAACAACGGCGACCGGAAACGGCAACAAAAACGGCTCCAGGCTTGGAACGGGAGCCGGAACCGGTACAACAACGGCGACGGAGCCGGTAAAAACCACGGCGTCGGAACCGGCAACAAGAACGGCAAGACGGAACCGGTAACAAAAACGGCCGTGTCGTTTCCAGGGCCCACTAAGTGCTCGGCCACCGCCTCCAGAGGGGTGGTGCGCGGGCGGGGCAGCGCAGAGGCCAGATAATACTTGGGCGACCGCTTCGGCGGGTGGTCGGCGGACAGCGCTGGGTGCGGGGCGCGGGAGATCGGAAGCTGAGCGTGCCGAGCATGCGAGCCTTGGCCCCTCGTGGGCGAGTCGACCGCGCGGTGGGGCCGTAGCGATTCGAGCTACTTGACCGCCTGCTCTTCTGGCACGCGCTCCCTGCCCGCCATGTAGGAGAGATGACGTTGGGTTCCAGCTTCACCTCCCACATCTCGCTCAACAGCGCCAGCGCCCGATGCCACTGCCCACCCTTCTCGCACGCGCTGATCCCAGCGTTGTAGCTGACTAGTGTGAACCCGTGGAAAATCCACGGCCCGCAGGTCCAGGCGTTGGTCCCGAACGCGCACGTGTCGGAAGCGCTGGAAGCGTCAAAAGTCGTGCGTTTTTTGCTAATCGCGCGATGCCTGGGCGCGATTCGCAGAAACATGTAGGTTTTCAGACACAATCAGGGTAAGGGGGCCCGAACGATCTTACATAATCCCTGTGCGCGAGACCTTCGATGTGGGGGGTGGACGCGTGGGGGCCAGAGTTGGGCGTTACGTTGGGGGGCCTCGTTTGAGGGCCACGTTGGGGGGTCTCGTCAGGGGGTCATGATTGGGGGCAACGTTCGCGGCCCAGCTGGGGGCCATGTTTGGGGGCCGCGTGCGGGGTTCGGGGGCACATGTGACGGTCGCGTTTGAGGGTGCGGGGTTCGGGGGCAGATGTGACGGTCACGTTTGGGGGCAATGGTTGGGGGCTGTATGTCTTGGGGCCACGTTTGGGGGCGCCTGGGGGCTACGCGTGGGGTTGACGTTCGGGGGAAAACCTTACTGGGGCGGTAGGGGCGACCTTCGGAGGCTTTGTGTGGGGGTTGCCTTTGGGGGTCCCGTTTGGAGGCCACGCGTGGGGCCGACGTGTAAGGGGCCACGTCCAGGAGCGATCTCAGAAAGCAGTCGGGGAGCCCCGGGGGCACTGACCTGGAAGCGTGAAAAGGAATGGGTTTTTGCTAATCGCGCTGGGACTGTGCGCGATCACCCCAAACTCAAGGCATAGTCCACGGGGCCCTCGAGGCACGTCTCTGGGGCATTTCGAGGCCGTCGTGGGGCTCTGGCAGGATCGGCTTCGGTTTTCTTGGGCGTCTTTGGGGCCGTCTTGGAGCGATTTGGGGGTCCGGGGGCCGTCGGGGAGCGCTCCAGGAGCGTCCTGGGGGCGTCGGGGAGCGGCTCAGAGCTCTGGCAGGTCGAAGCCAGCAGAACCGAGAGAGCAGCGGCGCGGCCCCCGATACAGCCAAGGGTGCGGGTGCTGGGATACGTAGGGCTCCGAACCTGCTGTAGTGTCCTGCGGGCAATGTCGCTGCGGGCCTGGGTAATGGGTAAGAGTTTTCGTGGATGTTGGTTGGGATTTCATGGGTGGCCTCTCGGGAGCCTCTGGGAGACAGTTTGGGGGCTTCTTGATAGCAGTTTGGGGGCGTCCTGGGGCCTCTTGGGGGCCTTTTGGGGCGCTTGGCGGCCTCTGGGGAGCCTCTTGGAGCCTCTGTGGGGCGTCCTGGGGCCTCCTGGGGATGTCTTGGGAGCGTCCCGGCGTTTCTGTGGGGCGTCTTGGGGCGTCCTGGGGACCTCTTGGGGTGGAGGCCTAAATTTGTCGGTTCCGGGTCCCTGTCTTGGGCCTCTCTTGGGGCCTTCTTGGGGCTCTCTTGGGCTGTCTCGGGCGACCCCTAGGCCGTCTTGGGGCCCTCTTGGGCCGTCTTGGGGTTTTCTTGAAGGCCTCTTGGGCCGTCTCGGAACGGTCTGGGGGGCCTCTTGGGCAGTCTTGGGAAGTCGGAAAACCGAAAAAGCGAGATCGCCAGTAACATCGGAAAAAATATGAGAATCAACGGTTTTGGCTTCTGCGGCCCCTCTTGGACGTACACTTCGAGCGCTCTGGGGGCCTCGTGGAGGCGTCCCGGGCCGTCTTGAAGGCGTCTTGAAGCCATTTTGAGAGTCTCGGATCCACTCTTGGACCGTCTTGGGCCGTCTTCGGGACCTCCTGAGGCCGTCTTTGGGCGATCTGGGAATCCTGGATCAGTCCGCCAGCGGTCCGGGGGCCTCCCGGGCCCGTCGGGCAGCGGCCCGGCGGCGCGCGAGCTCTCTGGGCGGCCCGGGGCGCTGCCACTGCCTGACCTTCTCGCGCGCGCTTCGCCCGGAATTGTAGTAGAGAGTACGGTGTACCCGTGGACTACGTCCACTTGCGAAGTGATGGGGCGCTGCCGTCAGGCGATCACGATGGATGGCGTCAGGTTCGCCTTCCACATGTCGCCGAGCAGCTTGAGCGCCGCCTGATTGGGGAGCATGGGAAGATGAGGAGGCTCGGTCGGGCCATGTGCAAAACGCATTGGGAACGGAGGCGCGATGGAGCAGCCGGGGGAAAAAAACATGGATGTCTTCCCATCCACCTCATTATCCTTGTTGCTCTGCTCCTCCTCCTCCCTCCTCCTCCTCCTCCTCCTTCCTCCTCCTCCTCCTCCTCCTCCTCCTCCTCCTCCTCCTCCTCCCTCCTCCTCCCTCCTCCTCCTCCTCCTCCTCCTCCTCCTCCTCCTCCTTCTCCTGCTCCTCGTCCTCGTCCTCGTCCTCCTCCTCCTCCTCCTCCTCCTCCTCCTCCTCATCTGCCTCATCCTTCTCGGTGCCCTCATGATCATCCTCGTCCCCCTCATCCTGTCCCTCATATTCCTCTTCATTTTCCTCTCCTTCGGGTTCTCCCGCCTGTCCCTCTGCAGCTTTGGAACGCAGCGCGACAACACCCTTCGGCAAGGCGTCAAAAAATGCGGTTGCGTCGAAGGCGTCGGCAGGGCCCAGTCTCGCGGGGTCATCCTAGGCCTCTCTCGGGGCTCTCTTCGAAGTTCCTGAAATCTTCTTGGACTCCTTTGGGAAGCTCCTCGCGGCTTCAAGGCCGTCTCGGTAAGGGCCTCGAGGGCGCCAGGACGGAACCAAAAAGAGCTTCATGGTGTTCGTTTTGAGGGGCGCCCAAAACGAACAGAGAGCGGCCTCTCGCGGGGTCTTCCTGGGCCTCTCTCGGGGCTCTCTTCGAATTCCGGAGATCTTCTTGGGCTCCTTTCGGGGGCTCCTCGCGTTTTCAAGGCCGTCTCGGGAGAGGCCTCGAGGGCGCCAGGACGGAACCAAACAGAGCTTCCAGGTGTTCGTTTTGAGGGGCGCTCAAAACGAACAGTGCCCAGCCCGTGGTGGGGCCTTCCCACGCCTCTCTCGGCGTTCTGAGATTTTCTTGGGCTCCTTTGGGAAGGTCCTCCCGGCGGAGGGCCGGAAGAGGGCCCCGAGGCACCAGAAGGGCCGGACAGGGGGCCCGAGGCAACCGAAAAGAACGCGAGGGCGCGGGGAGAAGCACGCACCGGGAGCTGGCAGGGAACCTCGTCAGCAGGAACTTGAAAGTGGCTCGTTTTCCAGAGGAACTGCCTCTCTTTCCCCTTCTCAGACGCTCCTGCCGGCGCGTGTTGGAGTGTCTTGGGCCATCGTGGGCGCGAGGGGGAGGCTGCTGAGCTTCCAGGGCGCCTCCGGGGAGGCATCTCGGAGCGTCTCGGAGCGGCCTGGGGCAGCCTCGGAGCCGCGCTGGAGTCGACCAGAGCTTGCTGGGGCGCCCGGGGAGGGCTCCGGAGGAGCCGGCCCGCTGCCACTGCGTTACACTTTGGCGAGCGGTGAACGCTGCATTGTAGTAGAGATGACGTCGGGCTCCAGCTTTGCCTCCCTCATCTCGCTCAGCAGCGCCAGGGCCCGCTGCCACTGCTCGCCCTTCTCGCACGCACTGATCGCAGCACTGTAGCTGATGACGTCGGGCTCCAGCTTGGCCTCCCACATCTCGCTCGGAAGCGCCAGAGCCCGCTGCCACTGCTCGCCCTTTTCGCACGCACTGATCCCAGCATTGTAGCTAACTAGGGCTGACCCGCGGCCTTCCAGCCGCGGAATCTGCCCGCCATGGCGTGGACGTGGAAGTGGAGCGTCTTTGGGGCCTCGCGGGTAAGGAGTGGTTGGAAAGGGACGGCGTAGATGGAGGAGGTGGCCGCTGGAGGTGGAGGCGGGCGAGGGATGCAAGCAAGCAGGCCTCCAGGCAGGAACGCGGTGGCGCCTCTTGGGCGTATCTGGGGCCGTCGTGGAGGCCTCCTGGGCCTTGTCGGGGCCGTTTTCGGCGGTTTCGAGCTCTCTTGGAGCGCTCTGGGGCCGTCTTGGGGGAACCTTGGGCCGTGTTTGGAAGCTCTGGGGGCCGTATTGCGGCCCTGCCGGGCCGTCTTGGGCGGCTCTTCGGCTACATGTCTTGACGCTCCGTCGGGCCGGTGTGGATCCCCTGTGGGAGCCTCCTGGGCCGTCTTGGGGCGGTGTTGGGGGCCTCCTGGGCCGTCGCCTACGCCATGAAACCCGGAAAGCCGGAGATGCTGACACGTGTACGGCTTCCGTCGGGAAAGCGATAATTGTGGCCTCCTGGGGCCCTCCTGGGAAGCCTCTTCGGCGTCTCTTGGGCCGTCGTAGAGGCGTCTCTGGGGCCGTCTTGGCACTGCACAAGGCAGTTTTGGCTTATCGTGGAGCGCTCTTGGAGCGTCTTGGGGATACCTTGTGCCGTCCTGGGAGCCTCTTGGTGTCGCCCTGGGGCCGTTTTGGGCGCCTCTTGGGCTCTCTTGACGCCCTCTCGGGCCGGTTTTCGTGCGTCTTGGGGGCCTCTTGGGCCGTCTTGGGGCGGTCGTTGGGACCTGGAACCAGCTTCTGCGCCATATTCCCGTCAAGCAGCGCATGCTGGATGTGAGCGTTTTTCTTAGGGAAAACAAGGATTTTTGTCTCTGGGGGCCATCCTTGGACGCCTCTTGGGCGTCTCTGGGGCCGTCGTGGAGGCCTCCTGGGCCGTATTGGGTGTGTTTTCGGCGGTCTTGGGCTCTCCTGGAGCGCTCTTGGGCCGTCTTGTGGGTGTGTGGGGGGCCGTCCTGGGCGCCTCCTGGGAGCCTTTTGGGGCCGCCTGGGGGCCGTGTTGGGCGCCTCGTGGGTCTCTTGACGCTCTCGCGGGCCGGTTTTCGTGCCTCTGGGGGGCGTCTTGGGCCGTCTTGGGGCGGTCGTAGGGACCTCTTCTCCCATCTTCTGCGCCATACTCCCGACAAGCAGTGTGTGCTAAAATTGTACGCTCTTCGTTGGAAAAACAATGATTTGGGCCTGTGGGGGCCATCCTGGGACGCCTCTTGAGCGTCTCTGGGGCCGTCGTGGAGGCCTCCTGGGCCTTGTCGGGGCCGTTTTCGGCGGTCTGGAGCTCTCTTGGAGCGCTCTTTGGCCGTTTTGGGGGTGTCGGGGGCCGTCCTGGGCGCCTCTGGGGCCGCGCGTGAGCGCCTCTGGGGCGTCCCCGGAGCCGTTGTGGGGCATTTTCGCTCCATCAAGACAGGGACACTTCCCGCACGCACGGGTCCCTGCATTGTAGAGAAGATGACGTTGGGCTCCAGCTTCATTTCTCACATCTCGCTCAACAGCGCCAGCGCCAGCTGCCACTGCTCGCCCTTCTCGCACGCGCTGATCCCGAGGCTGTTGCTGATGGCATTGGGCTCCAGCTTCGCCTCCCACATCTCGCTCAGCAGCGCCAGCGCCCACTGCCACTGCTTGCCCTTCTCGCACGCGCTGATCCCAGCGTTGTGGCTGATGACGTTGGGCTCCAGCTTCACCACCCACATCTCGCTCAGCAGCGCCAGCGCCAGCTGCCATTGCTTGCCCTTCTCGCACGCGCTGATCCCAGCGTTGTAGCTGATGACGTTAGCCTCCAGCTTCACTTCCCACATCTCGCTAAGGAGCGCCAGCGCCCGCTGCCAGTGCTCGCCCTTCTCGCACGCGCTGATCCCAGCGCTGTAGCTGACTGGGGCTGGCCCGTGGCCTAATGCCCACGGCACAAGTCCGAGATGGCACGTTAGACCAGGGCAGAGATGTAGCCGAAAGGCTTTCATGATGGCATTGAGCCCGAACTTCGGCTCTGCTGTTGTTGCGTGCAGATGCAGCTTGCCTGTGCCCGCGGAACGTTCTTGCTGCTGCCTACTGTTGCTGTACCGCCGTTGCCTGCTGCGGAATGTTGCTGCTCGCTGTTGCTGCTTGAGGCTGCAGAGTGCTGCGTCTTAGAATCCTTGCCAGCTAACGCAACCTGGAGCTCGTGAGTGAGCGCGGAGTGAGTAGCAAGGAGCGATGAGTCAGGGCCGAGGGGGGGAGGTGGGGAAATCGAGGAGCGATCAGCGAGGAGCACGGTGCGAGAAGGGGGGAGCGACGGCCGCGGAAAGAGAGAGAGAGAGAGAGAGAACAACAAAAGATGCGAGGAAGCACAGAGGGAGAGTCGAAGAGGAGAGGGGAGGCCCGCGCCAGTAGCCAGGAGGGAGAAGCGGGGGGGCAGAAGAGAGAGGTGGAAGGAGCGAGGTCGAGCGAGCGCAGAGAAGCCAGAAGCGAGGCGAGGGAGGCGAGGGGCGAGAAGAGAGAGGGGAGGAGAGATGCGCGTGCAGCGAGGAGCAAGGACCGAGAAAGGAGGCATGAGAAGAAGCCAGCACACGCACGTCGCCATGGCCTCGGCGCGCGCGTAACCGAACATCCGGTCTCAGTCGTTCATCTATGGGGCTCTCTTGGGTGGTCGGCACGGTCACAGAGCTCCCTGCGGAACGTCCCTCGAAAGCCTCTTCCAGGCTGCTCTTGGGGTGTCCTGGGGCCTCTCGGGGCCTGAGTTGAAAGTCCTGGGGGCCTCCTGGGGGGCCCCTCGGAGGGCCTGCTGGCGACTTCTTGGGCCCTCCTGAAGCAGAGGCCGCAAAACGTCACTTCGAGCACCCCCTCTTAGGGGGCCTCTTGGGGCACTCGTGGGCCGTCCTGGGCGTCTCTTGGGCCGTCCTGGGGCCCTTTTGGGCCGTCTGGGGGCTCTCGTGGGAACCTCTGAGGCTGTCTTGGGGGAGCCCAGGGAGCCTCCAAAGCCTGCCGGAACGCTGCGAAGACAGGAGTTACCAGGCCAGAAATTGTCCCCCCCCCCCCAGCGAATAAAACAATGTTTGCCTTTCGGGCCTGCCTCGGGGGCCCTTGTGGATCTTTCTTGGGTCGTCTTCCAGAAATTGCAAACTTCCCCAGCGAATGAAACAATGTCTGCCTTTCGAGGCTGTCTTGGGGGCCCTCGTGGATCTTTCTCGGGTCGCCTTGGGAGCCTCCTGAGCCGCTGCGGTCGTCCTTGGCGCCTCTTCGGCTGCCTCTGAGAGCTCCGTTGGCCCGTGTATCCCACAAGGCTGTGGAGGCTGCCCCAGGGACGCGTTTCGGCCTCCCGGGCCTCCTGGAGGGAAAAAGCCGCCACTGACGCACCGTACCTTCTCGCACGCAGAGGTTCCGGCATTGTAGAAGAGAGCAGTGCTGACCCGTGGCATGCTGGCCTCGAAGTTTGTCCGAGATGGCACGCTGGCTCGGGGCGCAGCTGTTGCGGGAGGGCTTTCATGATGACGCTGGGCCCGAGCTTCGGCTCTGCTGTTGCTGGTTGCGGCTGCAGGATGCTGCTGCTACTGCTGCCTGTTCCATGCTGCTGCTACTTGCTGCTTCTGTGCTGCCGCTGGTGGTGCTTGCGGAGGGCTGCGTGCTGCTGCTGTTCGCTACTTCTGCTTCTCAGCCTGCAGGGTGCTGCTTCTCTGCGCTCATGCCACTTGGCTGACGCAACCCGCCTCTCGCGAAGGGAACGAGGAGGGAGAAGCGAAGAGCAAGAAGCGAGGAGTCAGGTTCGAGGATGGAGGTGGGAGAAACGAGGGCTCAGCGAGGATCAAGGAGAAAGGCGAGGAGCGAGGAGCAAAGTGAGTAAAGCGCGGAGGGAGGCTTGAGAAGCGGCTTCGGGTTCCCTCCAATGCATCGTGGCGCAATCGCGGACCCGTTCGGGCACCGTGGACCCTCTTTGGAGTGTCGTAAATTCAACTGGGCCCTCGTGCGGGGCACTGGATCTTGCGAGCCGCTTATGGCGTCCTTGGAGCGTCCTGGCCAAGTGTCGGGAGCTCGGGAGCTAGTACACTGCGATCATACGTGACACGCGATTCGCTCAGAATTGGTACAGATGACCCTGGGCTCCGACATCGCACCTCGCAACTCGCTGAGCAGCTGTCGATATTGGGCTCCAACTTCGCAATCAACACCCCGCTTTCACTGCACGCCTCTCTCTTTTCTCACAAATGCTGACCTCAACGCTGTAGCCAACCAGGGCGGATCTGTGCAGTGTTATCCGAAGCAACTTCCTGCGCGATTGAAGCCGCTGTCAAATTCACTATACGGATGTCCGTTCACGTATCACAATGCTTGCCCAACAAGTTCTCACACGCACAATGCTTCGCAAGACACGCGAAAACGCGAAAGACCAATCCCACGATAGCCTGGAAATCCTGCCAAGTTGCGAGACGACCTCTCATACGCTTTGGTGCACACGTTGTAAATGATGTCGTTCGTCTCCACATTGCACTCCCGCATGTCGCTGAGCAGCGACAGCGCATGCCGCCACTGGCCGCATCTCTCACACGCGCAGGTAGCAGCGACGTAGCTGACTACAGCGGACACGTGGACTCACGTCCACGACAACTGATTCGCACGGAGGGGTGGAAATCGTTTGCCTGCTGTCATGCTTGCGCGCTGCCCTGTGCGCATGGCTGCTAGCCTGCTGCCCAAACAATTCTATACTAACTGCGTATGTTTGCATTCTGGCCAGCGTTCCTAATCCCATGCCTTCCAGTTTGCCTGCTTGCTTGCTTGGTTGCATTGTCGTTGCTCATTTGCTCGGTGGCAGCCAAGATCACGAGGGAACTCGACCACCGCCTCGGAAGGGGTAGAGCGCAGGCGGGGCAGAGAAGAGGCCACAATATCTGGGCGACCGCTTCGGCTTTTGGTTGGCGGACTGCGTTGGATGCGGGGTGCGGAAAAGTTGAGGGTGAGCATGCCGACCATGCGAGCATGCCTGTTGTGCGGTCACTGTGGGTGCGTGGATGTGTGCTCGGGTTTTGGTGGGATGTTGTGGAGATGTCGGCGCGTTTACGTGCGGTGCGACATGGCATGCGGTTTGCGATCCAGTGCGTCGAGTTTGGCGTTTCGGGCGTTGCTGTGGGGTTGCTAGGTTCCGAAGGGCACAGGAGGAGGAGCTGCGGCGTAAGCAAAGCTTCGACCCGTGTTCGCCGTTTGCTCATCGTGTCCACGGGTGGATCGTCGCATGAGGCGTCCGAAGGGTTCTGGGAAGCAGGCTCGAACAACGGATGTGGAGGGACAGTCTTGGCGAAGCATGTGGGCGGGTGGTGAGTGGTGCGCTTTCAGTTACAATCGTTGCTACGTGCCGGGTGCGAGGTGTGCGGTTTCCCGCTTTGTGCTGGCGCCGCGGAAAGAGAGAGAGAGAGAGAGAGAGAGAGAAAAAAAAAAAGAGACAGAGAGATATATAGAGAGAGAGAGAGAGAGAACAAAAAAAAAGAGAGAGGGAGAGAGAGAGGCGTGGGGCCAGGAGAAAGGTGCGAGGAGCGAGGAAAAGGCAGAAGAGAGGAGCAAGGAGCGAGGAGAGAGAAAGAGAGAGAGAGGCAAGGCAGCGAGGCGAGGGCGGCGAGGAGCGAGGAGCGAGGTGGGGAGGCAGGGGACGAGGCCAGCGCAGGACTGTCTCAATGGCCCCGGCGCGCCTGCGGCCGAACGTCTGGTCTCCTGTTGGGACGGTCATGGGGCTCTCTTGGTTGGCGGGCACGGCACCAGAGCTTTCGACTGGACCCTCCCCCGGAAGCCTCTTCGAGGCTGCGTTGGCTGTGTCTCGAGGCCTCCGGGGGCCGCCCGGCGCCTGACTCGGGCCTCTGAAGCCTCCCGGGACTTCTGGGGGGTCCTCTTGGGGGCCCGCTCCCAGGAAGACATATCTGAACATTTTCGTCGGGGCTTGCTCATTTCCCCAGCGGCAGCTGCATCTGGAAGGGCCGCACGATATCTAACATTCCTCCCTGAATCATCTGTGTCTTACAGCGTCTTCATCCGGAAAATTAGATACGTAGCATCCCGCAGATGCGGATAAGAGTGAGGGGGCGGTGGGGACGTCGGCAGTCGGCGAGACTCTAGAGAACCCCGCCGCAGGCGCCAAAGTTTCACAAATCATACACCGAGCCCGCCGCGGGCGCCGATTTTTCCTTCAACCCAATGTGAATCGGTCGCGTGTGGGTCGTGGGTGAGTCGCAGGTGGGTTGCGGGATGGGTCGCGGGCGGGTCACAAAAGGGTCGCGGGTGGGTCGCGGGTAGGTCGCAGATGGGTCGCGGGGTGGGTCGCGGGGTGGGTCGTGGGATGGGTCGCGGGGTGGGTCGCAAAAGGGTCGCGGGTGGGTCGCGGGATGGGTCGCGGGTGGGTCGCGGATTGGGTCGCGGGCGGGTCGCGGGGTGGGTCGCGGGGTGGGTCGCGGGGCGGGTCGCGGGTGGGTCGCTGGGGGGACGACGACAACAACAACAAGCAGAATCCTCACTACGGGTTTCCACTTCAGCCACGCACCCAGGAACAATGAAAGACCGTTCGGCCCCCTCACTCTGACGAGTGGATACATTGCAAACGTAGAGACGTTTATATACGATTGCTTACTGTTTTAAAATGAACAGACACGGGAGATATGTCTTATTACTATTTTCAGGTACGAGACATTTCCAGACACGAGTCGATATATTTAGGTATGTTTAGCTACAGTTCAAGATGGCGCCCATCGCTGGAACACATGTTCACCATCTACAGTTCAATATGACGCTCATCTTCCTCCTCGTCCGCGCTCATCGTCCGAATCATTCCTCCCCATGCCTGTACATCATGATCCTTATGCACCCTCATCGAAATGAATATCCCCCACACGCCTCTGATTTGTCCTCACATTTGTCCTCCTCCTCCTGCTCCCTGCTCCTCCTGCTCCTCCTCCTCCTCCTCCTCCTCCTCCTCCTCCTCCTCCTCCCCCTACACCTCCGTACTCCTCCCAATTTCGCCCTCTGGAGTCCCATGTTTGACTCCACGTTTTCGTCAACATCCTCGGCACTCCCCGCGATGATCACCCTCATGCTCCTCCTCGTCACCCCCATTACCGCCATCGCGGTCGTCCCTCGACTCCTCTGCGCCCGCCCGCGATCGACCATAATCGTTCCTCACTCCTCTTGGGTCCTCCTCATCCGCCCTCCTCGGTGCTCATCTTCTCTTTTCCTTGCTCGCACCATCCCCTCCACGTTCGATTTGACGCATCCTCCTCGTCCTCGTCCTCCGCCTCATCCTCCTCTTTGCTCTCCCCCTCCTACGGTTCCCTGTTTCTTCCCAGTTATATCCTGAATGTCGATTCATCGATGTTATCCATCCTGCTCCTCGTCGTCTTTGTCGTCGCCGCTCGTCTCCTCACTCCTCATCGCTACGGCTTCAAACAATCCCCATCACAATGCTCATTTCTTCGACCAGTATCATAGATCCCGTTCGCTCCGAACGCACAGCCAACAGCATCCGTTCTGACAAACTTGGATGCGAATAGATACGGCGCGGTAATGCTATTCTTTGGACATTAGATACGGATCTAGACGATCTTGACGAACAATAGATGCGGTCTCAGTGTTGTA
This sequence comes from Prorocentrum cordatum, assembly GCA_963575745.1. Taxonomy (NCBI): domain Eukaryota; class Dinophyceae; order Prorocentrales; family Prorocentraceae; genus Prorocentrum; species Prorocentrum cordatum. The sequence goes on along the minus strand of CAUYUJ010008802.1, from coordinate 73,715 downwards.
GATATGCGTGAAACACAAATGCATGTAGATACGGCGACGCTCCCGTGATGGCCGGTAGCGCGCATCCTACAAGGCACATATATATATATATATATATATATGTATATCGATTGTCGCCGTTGCAGAAAAGTAGATACGATAGGCTTCTCGCCTGAACCAGGGCGCGATCGTATCTAAACGCCTTATTATTTGATACGTATTGCAGGGCTGGCGGTCTCGGGGGTCGTCTTCTTGGGGCGGAGGGTGCGAAATGTCAGTTCGAGCTCCCCCTTTGGGTCTCTCTTGGGTAATTTTTGGAGCTGTCATGGGCTGGTGGGGGCCTCCTCGGCCGTCGTGCGGCGGTCTTGCGGCCGTCTTGGGCTGTCCAGTGGCCCTCTTGGGGGCCTGCTGGGCCGTCTGCCTTGAGGCGATGTTGGGGGAATCTCAGGCCGTCTTGGAGCGTCGGAACCCAGAAAAGGCGAGAACGTAGGGGGCCTTGCAGAGCCCTCTTGGGCCATCTTGGGACCCTTTTGGGCAGTTTGCAAGCAATAACTACGACCTCTTGAACCGCCTGGAGTCGTCCCAGACCCTCTTGGACAGTCTTGGGGCCCTTTTGTGTTTGGCTCGGGCCTGCCAGAGCCCCGGAAACACCCATTTTGACACAAGCCCTTCTGGCATGCAGGAGGCGCTGCATTGTAGAAGAGATGACGTCGGGCTCCAGCTTCGCCTCCCGCAACTCACTCAGCAAAGCCAGCGCCGGCTGCCACTGCTGGCCCTTCTCGCACGCGCTGATCCCAGCATTGTAGCTGACTAGGGCTGACCCGTGGACTCCGTCCACGACATCTTTCTGGAATGGTTCTCGGAGGAACGGCGCAGATTGTACCGAAAACGGCGGCGGCTCGGGCGGCGGCAGCGAGACCGCGCCTTCGTGTCCGAGCTCTTGCAGCGCTCCAGCAGCTTGGCCCAGCGCACTGCTCGTTCACCCCCCTCCTATTGAGGACAGTTTCGAAGTCTCTCGAGGATGTGCGTCGAAGTCGAAGCCCATCTGAGGCGTCTCAGGAGCGCTCGGGGAAGGGCTCGGGAGGCCATCGGGGAAAGCCACCGAAAGCGCCGGGGAGGCTCGCAAGGATCTTCAGGGAGGGCCCAAGAGAGCTTCAAGAAAATTTGAAATTCTGTAGAAATCTTTAGAGAAACCGCTGTTGGGTCGGCCATCACCTCCTGGCGCGCCTTGATGGTGCGATCCAGTCGCATCACCGCCAACGGGAGGGTTTGTTCGCCATGTCCCATTATGTTCGCCCAGAGGGTCTGTGGAGGCCTTCGGGCGAACAGAACGGGACAGGGCAAGGAATGGGAAGACTTGTCCGAATCTCCTGGGCCCCCCAGGTGCTCGTCCGAAGAATGCGGAGAGGTCCCAGGGTCATATCAATTGGCTGCTGTCCCAGGGGTCCGGTCTGCTTGGCCCGAAGAGTTTGCCAAGGCCCCTGGGGGAACAGAATGGCACAGCATATCGGGCAAAGGGGGGCGGTAGCTGGCCTGTCAGACCCGGCGTTCGTCTTCTGCCCAAGCGGCGCGGGGCCCACGGGCCCCAGGGTTGGCGTCCCGCTGGGATTCCTCTTGTTCGCCCACAGGGTTGGAGGAGGCCTCCAGGCGAACAGAATGGGGCAGGACAATGAATGTGGGAGACTTGTCGCAAGCTCCCAGCCCCCCCAAGTGTGCGCCCGAAGGGTGTGGGGCCGCGTTGGCTCCCTCAAAGGGCCGTCTTGGAGCCGTCTAGGCCCGTCTTGAGGGCGCCGTTTGCCCTGATGGGGCCGTCTTGGTTCGTCGTGGGCCCCTCATGGGCGCGTCCGTAGGCCGTCCTGGGCCCATCGGGGTCCTCGTGGGGCTGTCTTGGAGCCGTCTGGGACCGTGAGGGGGCCGCCTTGGAGTCGTCTTGGGCCCTTCCTGTTGCGCCTCCTAGGGCCGTCCTGGGCCCAGCAGGGGCCGTGTTGGCACCCTCTTGGGGCTGTCTTGGAGCCGTCTTGAGCCGTCGCAGCGCGCCTTGGGTTGTGCTGGGTCCGTCTTGGCCCGTCTTGGGGCCTTCCTGGGCGTTTCCTCGGACCCTCCTGGGACTTTCTGGGGCCTTTTGGTGCATCGGACCGCCGAAACGGCGGGAAACGCAAAGGGTGTAACAGTAAACAATGGAAAATTAACGATCTTGCAAGCTGGGGCGCTCTTGCCATCTTTGCCCGTCTTGAGGCCCCGACCGGGCGCGTCCTTGGGCCGTCCTGGGCGCACCCTCCTGGGACCGTCTTGGAATCGTCTTGGGCCGTCTGGAGCGCGCCTTGGGCCGTCCTGGGCCCGTCTGGGGCCGTGTTGGCACACTCGCGGCGAGGAAGCTCGGAGGCGGGCTCGAGGCCTCTTTGGGGCCATTTTGGAAGCTGTTGGGGCCTCTGTTGGGGCCTCGTTTGGGCTCCTTGGGAGCTTCCTGGGGCCTCTTCGGGGGATTCTTGGCGGCCCCTTGGGGCCTCTTGGGGGCCTGTTTGGGCCTCCTGGCGCCCTCTTGGGGCGGAAGGCTCGGATTTTCGGTCCGTGGTCCCCCTCTTGGCCCCCTCTTGGGCCTGTCTTCGGGCCCTCGTGGGCCGTCTTGAGCGTCTCTTGGGTCGTCTTGGGGCCCTCTTGGGCTGTCTTGGGGCGCTCTTGGAGGCCTCTTGGTCCGTTCTGGGGCGCTCTTGGAGGCCTCTTGGGCCGTCTTCGAGCGTCGGAAAGCGGAAAAGGCGACCGTCGTAAAGCGGACGATTTTGAGGCCCAAAACCATCCAAAACCTCCTGAGGCGGTCCCCTCGTCCGCCCCCCTCGCTTCGAAGCAGTATTTAAGCACCGTGGCACCTCGTGGGGACCTCTTTTGGGCTCCTGGGGGCCTCGTGGGCCTCTCTGGGCTCGTCTATCGCGCCCCTTGGGCTGTCTTGGGGCCCCCTGGGGCCTTCTTGGGCGGTCCTCGGGCCGTCTTGGAGCCATCTTGGGCCGCTCTTCGGGCCATCTTGGGGTCCCGTTGGCCTGTCTTGGGCGCCTCTAGGGCCGTCCGCCTTGGACCGTCTTGGGGCCCTCTTGGACCGTCTTGGGGTCCTCTTGGGGACCTCTTCGACCGTCTTGGAGCGGTCTTGGATGCCTCTGGGGGGGGTTCGGAGCGTCGGGAAGCCGAAAAAGAAGGAAGCAAAACACCTAGGAAAAACCAATGAAAATCAACGAGTTTGGCCTCTCGGGGCTCTCTTAGGAGGCCTCTTGGGAGGCCTATTGGGCCGTCTTGGGGAGCTCTTGGGCCGTCTTGGGCCAATCTTGGGCGTCTTGGCCGGATCATTGCGCGTCTCGGGGCCCTCTTGGGCCGCCTTCGGGGCATCTTGAGCGGCCCGGAGCCATCTTTGGGCCGTCGGGGCGGCCTCCGGAGCGCGGAGCCGTTTCCAGCCATTTGGCTGGATTTCCTTCCGGCACGCGGTTCCTCCACTGCAGATAGTATAGACTAGGGCTGACCCGCGGCCTTCCGGCCGCGAAGTCTGCCCGCCATGGTGTGGACGTGGAAATGTAGCGTCTCCGGGGCCTCGCGGGGGGGAGGTTGGAGGGGACGGAGTGGATGGAGGAAGTGGCCGCTGAATGGGGAGGTGGGCGAGGGATGCAGGCAAGCAGGCCTGAAGGCAGGAACGCATGTAGGCACAACGTGGTGTGGACAGAAGCTGTTTCTCACGCCGCGCTCTTGGGCGGCTCTTCGGCTACATGTCTTGACGCTCCGTCGGGCCGATGTGGATCCCCTGTTGGAGCCTCCTGGGCCGTCTTGGGGCGGAGGAGGAGGAGGAGGAGGAGGGGGAGGAGGAGGAGGAGGACGGAGGAGGAGCGTGAGGAGGTGGGCGAGGAGGAGGAGGAGGGGAGGAGGTAAGGAGGAGGAGGAGGAGGAGGAGGAGGAGGAGGAGGAGGAGTGAGGAGGAGGAGGAGGAGCAGAAGCTCAGGAGGCCCCTGAAATGGCACACTGGTGCCTCACCCCGCTATCTTCGACACCTCTTGGAGCGCTCTGGGGCCGTCTTGGGGGAACCTTGGGCCGTGTTGGGAAGCTTTGGGGGCCGTATTGCGGCCCTGCCAGGCCGTCTTGGGCGGCTCTTCGGCTACATGTCTTGACGCTCCGTCGGGCCGGTGTGGATCCCCTGTGGGAGCCTCCTGGGCCGTCTTGGGGCGGTGTTGGGGGCCTCTTGGGCCGTCGTCTACGCCATGAAACCCGGAAAGCCGGAGATGCTGACATGTGTACGGCTTCCGTCGGGAAAGCGACAATTGTGGCCTCCTGGGGCCCTCCTGGGAAGCCTCTTCGGCGTCCCTTGGGCCGTCGTAGAGGCGTCTTTGGTCGTCTTGGCGCCGCAAAAGGCAGTCTTGGCTTGTCGTGGAGCGCTCTTGGAGCGCCTTGGGGATACCTTGGGCCGTCCTGGGAGCCCCTTGGTGTCGCCCTGGGGCCGTTTTGGGCGCCTCTTCGGCTCTCTTGACGCCCTCTCGGGCCGGTTTTCGTCTTGGGGGCCTCTTGGGCCCGTCTTGGGGCGGTCGTGGGGACCTGGAACCAGCTTCTGCGCGATATTCCCGACAAGCAGCGCATGCCAAAAGTGAGCGTTTTCTCCGGGAAACAATGATTTTCGCCTCTGGGGGCCATCCTTTGACGCCTCTTGGGCGTCTCTGGGGCCGTCGTGGAGGCCTCCTGGGCCGTCTTGGGTTTGTTTTCGGCGGTCTTGGGCTCTCTTGGAGCGCTCTTGGGCCGCCTTGGGGGGGTCTGGGGCCGTCCTGGGCGCCTCCTGGGAGCCTCTTGGGGCCGGGCCGTGTTGGGCGCCTCTTGGGTCTCTTGACGCTCTCTCGGGCCGGTTTTCGTGCCTCTGGGGGGCCTCTTGGGCCGTCTTGGGGTGGTCGTGGGGACCTCTTGTCCCATCTTCTGCGCCATACTCCCGACAAGCAGTGCGTGCTAAAATTTGACGCTTTTCGTTGGAAAAACAATGATTTGGGCCTGCGGGGGCCATCCTGGGACGCCTCTTGAGCGTCTCTGGGGCGGTCGTGGAGGCCTCCTGGGCCTTGTCGGGGCCGTTTTCGGCTGTCTTGAGCTCTCTTGGAGCGCTCTTGGGCCGTTTTGGGGGTGCTTGGGGCCGTCCTGGGCGCCTCTGGGGCCGCGTGAGCGCTTCTGGGGCGTCCCCGGAGCCGTTGTGGGGTATTTTCACTCGATCAAGACAGGGACCCTTCCCGCACGCACGGGTCCCTGCATTGTAGAGAAGAAGACAAGGGCTGACCCGTGGACTCCGTCCACGACATCTTTCTGGAATGGTTCTCGGAGGAACGGCGCAGATTGTACCGAAAATCTACAAACACGGCGGCGGCTGGGGCGGCGGCAGCGAGACCGCGCCTTCGTGCCCGAGCTCTTGCAGCGCTCCAGCAGCTTGGCCCAGCGCACTGCTCGTTCACCCCCCTCCTATTGAGGGCAGATTCGAAGTAGAAGCCCATCTGAGGCGTCTCAGCAGCCCAGTCGCATCACCGCCAACGGGAGGGTTTGTTCGCCATGTCCCATTCTGTTCGCCCAGAGGGTCTGTGGAGGCCTTCGGGCGAACAAAACGGGACAGGTAAGGAATGGGGAAGACTTGTCCGAATCTCCTGGGACCCACAGGTGCTCGTCCGAAGAATGCGGAGAGGTCCCTGGGTCATATCAATTGGCTGCTGTCTCAGGGGTCCGGTCTGCTTGGCCCGAAGAGTTTGCCAAGGCCCCTGGGGGAACAGAATGGCACAGCATATCGGGCAAAGGGGGGCGGTAGCTGGCCTGTCAGACCCGGCGTTCGTCTTCTGCCCAAGCGGCGCGGGGCCCACCGGCCCCAGGGTTGGCGGCCCGCTGCGTTTCCTCTTGTTCGCCCACAGGGTTGGAGGAGGCCTCCAGGCGAAAAGAATGGGGCAGGACAATGAATGTTGGAGACTTGTCGCAAGCTCCCAGCCCCCCCAAGTGTTCGCCCGAAGGGTGTGGGGCCGCGTTGACTCCCTCAAAGGGGCGTGTTGTAGCCGTCTAGGCCCGTCTTGAGGGCGCCGTTTGCCGTGATGGGGCCGTCTTGGTTCGTCGTGGGCCCCTCATGGGCGCGTTCGTAGGCCGTCCTGGGCCCATCGGGGTCCTTGTTGGCACTATCGTGGGGCTGTCTTGGAGCCGTCTGGGACCGTGAGGGGGCCGCCTTGGAGTCGTCTTGGGCCCCTCCTGTGCGCCTCCTTGGGCCGTCCTGGGCCCAGCAGGGGCCGTGTTGGCACCCTCTTGGGGCTGCCTTGGAGCTGTCTTGAGCCGTCGCAGCGCGCCTTGGGTTGTGCTGGGTCCGTCTTGGCCCGTCTTGGGGCCTTCCTGGGCGTTTCCCCGGACCCTCCTGGGACTTTCTGGGGCCTCTTGGTGCATCGGACCGCCGAAATGGCGGGAAACGCAAAGGGTGTAACAATAAACAATGGAAACTAAACGATCTTTGCCAGCAGGGGCGCTCTTGCCATCTTTGCCCGTCTAGAGGCCCCGACCGGGCGCGTCCTTGGGCCGTCCTGGGCGCACCCTCCTGGGACCGTCTTGGAGTCGTCTTGGGTCGTCTTGAGCGCGCCTTGGGCCGTCCTGGGCCCGTCTGGGGCCGTGTTGGCACCCTCGCGGCGAGGAAGCTCGGAGGCGGGCTCGAGGCCTCTTTGGGGCCATTTTGGAAGCTGTTGGGGCCTCGTTTGGGCTCCTTGGGAGCCTCCTGGGGCCTCTTCGGGGGATTCTTGGCGGCCCCTTGGGGCCTCTTGGGGGCCTGTTTGGGCCTCCTGGCGCCCTCTTGGGGCGGAAGGCTCGGATTTTCGGTCCGTGGTCCCCCTCTTGGCCTCCTCTTGGGCCTGTCTTCGGGCCCTCGTGGGCCGTCTTGAGCGTCTCTTGGGGCCCTCTTGGGCTGTCTTGGAGCGCTCTTGGAGGCCTCTTGGTCCGTTCTGGGGCGCTCTTGGAGGCCTCTTGGGCCGTCTTCGAGCGTCGGAAATCGGAAAAGGCGAGAAGGCCAAAATCCTCCCAAAACCGTCGTGAAGTGGATGATTTTGGCCGCTCGGGGCCCCTCGGGGAGTAGCCTCCAGGCCTCTTGTGCTGTGTGGGCGGCCTCTTGGAGCGCTCTTTGGGCGTCTCGGGGGCTCCTTGAGCTGTCTTGGAGCCTGTTTTTTTTTGATTCAGGCAAGTTTACTTGCATGGCGTTCGCCTCCCCCCCCCCCCCCTCGCCCCTCTTCAAGCGAATACTAGCGTGCAAGTGCCTTTCGACTTGCGCGATTTCCGCGCCCCCCCGAACGTGCAAGTCGTTTGCGGCTTGCTTCAGGCTCAGCCCCCCCCCCCGTCCATGCAAGTAAACTTGCCAGAGTCTTTAAAAAAACAGGCTCATTGGAGGCTCTTGGGGCCTCCAGAGCCTCTCCGGAGCCGCCCGGGGCGTCTTGAAACCGCACCGCCCGGGGCTGGGGCGTCGGACGAGCTCCCTGGGCCTCCAGGCCCGCCCTGGCCCGTGGAGCGCCTCAAAAGGCGGACGTGCTGAAAGTGCACGGTTTCCGATGGGAATGGGACGATTTTCTGCCTCTTTGGCGTCCTCCGGGGGCGCTTTCGGGGCGTCTTTGGGGCCTTTCGGGCCGCCGTGGTGTCACCTTCGGAAGTCTTTGGGGCGTCGAGGCCCGTCTCGGGACCAACTTAGGCCGTCTTGGAGCGCTCTTGGGCCGTCTTGCAACCCTCTGGGGCTCCTCTTGGGCCGTCACGGGCGCTTCGACCCCGTGGTGGGGCCGAAAAGGAGCGGTTTTACCCACTTGAGCCCCCACCGCACACGGATGTGATCGCCATAGAGAAGAGAAGTGTCGTTAAGCTCCAGCTTCATCTCCCACATCTCGCTCAACAGCGCCAGCGCCCGCTGCCACTGCCCGCCCTCCTCGCACGCGCTGATCCCAGTGCTGTAGCTGACTAGGGCGAACCCGTGGACTTCGCTCACGACCAACAGGTCCCCCTGGCGCGCCTCCACGTTGGGCCCCCGCACAGGAAAAAGTCACCCAGAAGCCTGCGGTTACTTCTTCTGGCCGCCCTTACGAAGTTGGAAGACGGGCGCTTCCTCCTCTTCGCCCGCCTTGCGTTCCTCCTCTTCGCCCGCCTTCCGCTCCACGTCCGTCTGGACAGCCTCCGGAGCATCACAGACGGCTATGGTGGGTCTGCGGTGTTCCTCTCGCCGCTTGTCTGCTCCCCCTGGCTTGAACTATTTTGAGAGCACCTGGGGATGAGAAAAAGGTCACCCGGCGGGCTCTGGTGACTTTTTCCCAACCATCCTGTGGTGTTGGATCCTCGTTTTGAAGAGACAGCGCCCCGCGTTCCTCTTCTCTCCTCCTCCTCCTCCTCCCCCTTCTCCTCCCTCTCCATCATTTATCCTCATCCTACGCATCATCATCATCATCATCATCATCATCATCATCATCATCATCATCATCATCATCATCATCATCATCATCATCATCATCATCATCATCATCATCATCATCATCATCCTCTTATCATCATCAGCATCAACACGTTTCGTGGCCCCATGGGGAGCTCCACCGAAGGCCCCAGTGGGAGGGTCCGCATGGCACCACCGCCCCACTTCGGCACACTAGTTCGTGGCCCCATAGGGAGCTCCACCGAAGGCCCCAATCGGAGGGTCCGCATGGCACCACCGCCCCATTTCGGCACACCCCTCGCACGGTTCGTGGCCCCATAGGGAGCTCCACTGAAGGCACACTGGGAGGATCCGCATGGCACCACCGCCCCACTTCGGCACACCCCTCACACGTTTCGTGGCCCCGTAGGAAGCTCCAACGAAGGACCCAGTGGGAGGGTCCGCATGGCACCACCGCCCCACTTCGGCACACCCCTAACACGTTTCGTGGCCCCGTAGGGAGCTCCACCGAAGGCCCCAGTGGGAGGGTCCATATGGCACCACCGCCACATTTCGGCGCAGCCCTCGCAAGGTTTGTGGCCCCATAAGGAGTTCCACCGAAGGCTCCTTTGGGAGGGTCCGGATGGCACCACCGCCCCATTTCGGCACACCCCTCACACGTGTTTCGTGGCCCCGTAGGGAGCTCCACCGAAGGCCCCAGAGGGAGGGTCCGTATGGCACCACCGCCCGATTTCGGCGCAGCCCTCGCAAGGTCTGTGGCCCCATAGGGAGTTCCACCGAAGGCTCCTTTGGGAGGGTCCGGATGGCACCACCGCCCCACTTCGGTACACCCCTCACACGTTTCGTGGCCCCATAGGGAGCTCCACCGAAGGCTTCCGTGGAAGGGTCCGCATGGCACCACCGCCCCACTTCGGCACACCCCTCACACGGTTCGTGGCCCATAGGGAGCTCCACCGAAGGCCCCAGTGGTAGGGTCCGCATAGCACCACCGCCCCACTTCGGCACACCCCTCACACGGTTCGTGGCCCCATAAGGAGCTCCACCGCGCTCACTGTCACGAGCGTTCAGAGTCTGGAAAGTCGTCACTATTGCAAATTTTCGAAGCGTTGTTGTCAGCGGCTGTTGTTTCTGCTTGGAATAAGACGCGGAGGAGGAAGAGGAGGATGAGGGGGAGGAGGACAAGGAGTAAGGGGCTGGATAAGGATGAGGATTGAGATATTGAGCCTCTCCCTGGACGACGACGACGACGACGACGACGACGACGACGACGACGATGACGACGACGACGACGACGACGACGACGACCCCAGACCGTGAAATCCGCCAAAAATCAGTCTCGGATCGTGTTTTCTGAGTCCCGGGGCCTGTTTTACACGATCGTCGTTGCCTTTGTTTGAAAACACCCCCAGAGCCGCCGAGACTCAGGGGGGGTCGAGGTCTGGCGTTTAGGGCAATTTGCGCTTTTCTCGTGGTAGCAAGGTATAAAAGAAACATGTTTTTTCGTATCAGATGTTCTTTTCGCTCGTTTCGAAATTAATTGGGGTAGTTGAGTAAATTCCTTCAAAGGGCCTCAGGAGGCCGAGTCGTCAGTTGTCTTGGCGTAGGCGCATCTGATGAATCTGCAGCGTTATCGCGGCCATCCCGGGCCGCTCTCGCCATCTGTCTGCCCAGCGGCTGTCCAGTTTTTGTCCTTAGCAGCGGGCGACTCGCGCGCGTCGCCGGGGCCCCTTCGCGGCGACCGGCGCGCGTCGAGGGGACTCCCTGCCGCGCTCTGTCCGAAGCCGCGGCCACTAGAGCGCGAGGGCAAACAGTGGAGAAGGGGTAAATCCGCGCCCTGAGGTTTTGATGCGCGCATTATATTGATTTGCTAAGAATTCAATGCGAAAGCGTTGACGGGAGAACTCCAGGATTTTGACCATCAACTCATGGAGGTCTCCCGCTTTTCACCCGGCTTCTATGGCAGCGTGCAAACGGTCGCGCATGCGACTCGCGCTGTTGCTCCGATCCATAGGACGTCAGCGACAATCTCGCAGCGACGCGTGGACCAAAAAATTCAAGCCCCCCAAACTACACCCTAGCACGCCCGGGCGGAGCTGCCGTGTTTCTGTTCCACAAGACGTCTCTGTTGAACAAAAAAAGGAAATGCTTTCGAATTTTGAAATTTTGAGGCTCGTGCTTTTAGTCTTCGAGCGCTCTTGGACCGTCTTGGAGTCCCTTCTTGAACCGGCCTGAGACGTTTTGGGGCTCTGTTGGAGGACTCTGGGGGCGTCTTGGAGCGCTCTGTGGCCATCCTCGAAACGCACCAGGGCCTGCTGGGTCTCGCAGGGGCCGCCGGGGCCAAGAAATAGCCTGTCGGACTCCCGGTCGTCTCACACGCACATGCCCCTGCAATGTAGTAGAGGTGACGTTGGGGTTCAGCTTTGCCTCCCACATCTCGCTGAGCAGCGCCAGCGCCAGCCGCCACTGCCGGCCCTTCTTGCACGCATTGGCCGCAGCGCTGTAGCTGATCACGCTGGGCTTCAGCTTCGCCTCCCACATCTCGCTGAGCAGCGACAGCCCCCGCTGCCACTGCTCGCCATTCTCGCACGCGCTGATCCCTGCGTTGTAGCTGACTGGAGCTCACCCGTGGACGTACGTCCACGATAGCCTGCCCGCGTGCAGAAGCTGAGATCGCTTGCCTGCTTGCCTGCTGTTTTGCGCGCGTAGCTGCTAGCCAGACAGTTGTCTTCCCGACGTCACTGCCAGCATGCAGGCAGGCCTGGCGGTCGCAACTGAACCTCTGCCGCACGCCACGGCAGCGGGGATGGCCGCCAGCCGGCCGCGGGCAATGCAGCGGCTGCTTCTTTTCTGCTGCCAGCTACTAATTGCTGCCGCTGCTGGCTTGTGTGCTGCCGGATATAGAGGTCGTGCTGGGGGGCCCTATGGCCGAAACTATGGGGGCCTCGTTGGGCCCTCTTGGGCCTTCGGGCCGTCCTGGGCCGTCTCGGGCTTCCCAGGGGGTCAGTTGGGCCAACGTGGCGCTCTCTGGAGGGCGTGTCGGGCCGTCTGGAAGTTCTCCGAAGCCTTCTTTCATGTTCAGGGAGCCCTCTGGGGCCGCCCCTGGGCTTTCTTGAGACAGCCAACGACCGCCCAGACGGCCCGAAGACGGCCCGAAGACGGACCGAGACGGCCCAAGGAGGCACCGAAGACAGCCCAGGAGCTCGATGGGGGGCCCTCAGAGGGCCCAAGGTGGCCCGCCCGGGGGCCAAGAGTCTCCCCCGAAGCCGACTTGGAGCTGTCTCGCGTCGCACAGCCTGCGAAGCAAAAGACATACAGTCAAAAACCCTAATAAGGACGCGCGACTTTGTTCAGGGTACCCTTGCGTCCTTGCTCTTCCTTGCTCTTGCGTCTCCGTCCTTCCTTGGTAAGGACGGAGGTGAGTCAGGGTACCCTTGCGTCCTTGGGGTTTTCGTCGTCCGCCGCCCCAAAAATCCCAACTTCGGCTTCCAAGGGTCTTGCGTCCTTGCCGCGCGTCCTTATTCAGGTTCTTGACTGTACATTTTCCTTCGGGGGATGGAAGGCTTTGAAGCTGCCGTGGTCGTCTGGACAATTCCTGCAAGGCCTATTGGGGCGTCTTGGGGCCTTTTGGAGGCCTCTTGGAATCGCTTGAGATCTCTCGGGGGCCCTGTCTGGCGGCTGTCGGGGCCAACTCAGACCATCTGGGACATTACCGAAGGCTGTCTCTGCACCGTCTTGGGGACCCAGAGCCCACAGGGACCCGGAGGCAGTGCCGACGCCGCTGGAGGCCGAGAAAGCGATTGGCCCACGCACGTGTCCCAGAATTGAGGGGATGATGACAGCTTCGGGCTCCAGTTTCAGACTTTTTGACGTTGCGGCTCGCTCTCGATAGCCTCGGGTTGAAAAGCTTACTGTGTCACCGTTCGCTCTTGGGAGCCTTGGATTGAAAAGCTCTATTTTTACTGTACCGATCGCTCTTGCATTTGGCGTTTGTGCGCTTTCTCAGTGGTCCTTGTGGGGGACTTTTGGGGGCCCTTCAGGGGCCCTTTTGGGCAGTTCTGTTGCCGTTTTGGGACGTCTTGGGGCCCTTTTGGGCCGTCACGGGGCGTCTTGGAGGCCTTGGACCGTCCTGGGGCTCTCTGGGAGGGCTTCCTGGGGCCCTCCTGGGAGCCTCGTCGGGCCCTCTTGGAGCCCTCTTGGAGCCGTCGTCTTGGAGCCCCCATCATGCCGTTGGAGGGCCCCCGTGGGCTGTCGTTGGGCCCTCTTGGACCCTCTTGGGGCCCTCTTGGGGGCCGCTTGGGTCGTCTGGGGGGGTTTGGGGAGGCCTCTCGGCCTGACCTGGACAGTGTAACAACACAAACGGCGGGCATGCTGAACATCCACGGTTCCCCATCGGAATGCGACCACGTTTGCCTCTTTGGCGTCCTCATCGGGGCCCTCTCGGAGCGTCTTTTGGGGCCCCTTGGGCCGCGCTCCTGGACCGCCGTGCCACCCCTCCGGGGCGCCTCTTGGGCCCTCGCGGGCGATTCGACCACGCGGTGGAGCCGCAAAGGGGCGAGTGTATCCACATGAGTCCCCGCAGGTTTGGCACGCGCTTCCTCCCGCCACGTAGGAGAGGGTAGGGCGAACCCGTGGACTTCGCCAACGACCTTCAAGTCCCCCTGGTGCACCTCCACGGCGCAGCTCCGCGCCGTACGCGCATACCTTCGCGCTCTCGCGCCCGCACCCACGGAGAAGAGCAGCGCTCTGAGTGCGGCGAGGATCCGTGGGCGGGGTACGCCCGGAAAGCTGTAGTGAGGTCTTGTAGAAACCTGAAGGCGGGCGCTGCCTTCTCCTCGGAATAGTTGGGGAGCTTCTCGGAGCTTCTTTCGGCCTCCTGGACGCCTCCTGCGGGGCCCCTGGGGCGTCTGTCGGCCTCTTGGGGGCCTGTTGGGGCTCTCTTGGGCCGTCTCGGGTGCTGCTGGGGCCGTTTGGGGGCCGCCCGGAGCCGTTTTGGGCGCCTCTGCGGCCGTCTAAAGATCGTCTTGGCGCCGTCTTGGGCCGTCTTGGGCAGCTCTTCAGCGCCTTGGAGTCTCTCTTGGACGGTCTTGGGCCCCCTTGGGGCCTTCTTGGGGCTTCTGGGGGCGTCTCGGAACGCTCTTTGGCCATCCTCGAAGCGCACCAGGGCCTGCTGGGTCCTGCAGGGGCCGCCGGGGCCCAGAAATAGCATGTGGGACCGCCAGTCGTCTCACGCGCACATGCCCCTGAATTGTAATAGAGAGTAGGGCGAACCCGTGGACTTCGCCCACGACCAGCAGGTCCCCCTGGCGCGCCTCCACGTCGGGCCCCCGCCCAGGAAAGAGTAACCCCGAAGCCTTCGGTGACTTTTTCCGGCCGCCTTTCCGAAATTGGAAGGCGGGAGCTTCCTTATTTTCGCCCGCCTTCCGCTCCACGTCCGCCTGGACAGCCTTCGGAGCGTCACAGACGGCTATGGTGGGTCTGCGGTGTGCACCTGGCCGCCTGTCTGCTCCGCTTGGTTCGAACAATATGGAAAGCACCTGGGGCCTAGAAAAAAAGGCACCCGGAGGGCTCTGGTGACTATTTTCTGGTTGCCGCTTCGGCGCCTGATGGCGGGCGCTGCCGTCTCCTTGGGGACTGTTTAGGAGCATCTCGGGATGTCTTTTCGGCCTCTTGGGGGCCTCTTGGGGTCCTCTTGTGCCGTCTTGCGGCCTCCTGGGGGCCTCTTGGGGGCCTCTTGAGCCGTCTTGGGTGCCTCTTGGGGCCGTCTTTGGCGCCTGTGGGGCTGTCTTTGGGACCGTCTGGAGGCCCTCTTGGGCCATCTTTGGCCGCTCTTGGGGCTGTCGTGGGTGCTTTGTAGGCTGCCATGGGCGCCACAGGAGCCGTCCAGTGGCCGTCTGGGGCTGTCGTGGAGGCCTGCCGGGGCCCTCTTGAGGCGTGTTGGGGCGATCTCGGGGGCCTGTATTGTCGTCTGGGACGATTGGCACACGAAAAACAAGAGAATTACGAAAATGCATGTTCCTCCAATGTTTTGTGATGATTTTTGCTTGTGCGGGCTCTGTCGGGCGTTTTCTGGGAGCGAGTGCTCTGGGAACGTCTCGGGGGCCCTCTCGAACGGTTCTGGGACGTCTTGGGGCTCTGTTGGAGGCCTCCCGGGGCATCTCGGTGCGCTATGTGGCCATCTAGGAAGCGCACGTGGGCCTGCTGGGCCTCGCGGGGACCGCCCGGGCGCCGAAAAAGTGTATCGGACGCTCGCCCTCTTCGCACGCTCTGCTCCCTGCAATGTAGTAAAGATGACGTCGGGCTCCAGCCTCGCCCCCCGCATCTCGCTCAGCAGCGCCAGGGCCCGCTGCCACTGCTCGCCCTTCTCGCACGCACTGATCCCAGCATTGTAGCTGACTGGGGCAGACCTGTGGACTCCGTCCACGACATCAGCTCGACGTGGCGAGGGGTGTCTGGGCAAGCGCGGGGGGGTGCGGCTGCAGGGCCGAAAGGCAATCATTGTTCTTGTGTGCCTTCGATATGCCGGTCGCCTCTCGTCCGCTCCCCCCCTCCTGGAAGCAATTCTGAGGCCACTTAGGGCTTCGTGGGGGCCGTTTGGGGATCTCTTGGGGCGTTTTTGCCTGCGATATGCCTGTCGCCTCTCGTCCGCTCCCCCGCTCCTGGAGGGAATTCTGAAGCCACTGAAGGCTTCGTGGGGGCCGTTTCGGAGCCTCTTCGGCCTTCTTTTGGGCCTCCCGGGGGGGCTCTTAGGGCCCTCTCGGGCCGTCTTGGGTGCCTCTTGGGCCGTCTTGGGGCCGTCTGAGGCCCGCCTTGGCGCCTCTTGGGCTGTCTTGGGCCGTCTTGGGCCGCTCCTGGGGCCGTCTTGGGTGCCTCTTGGGCCGTCTTGGGCGCCTCCTGGGCCGTCCTGGGGCCGTCCTGGGGCGTCTTGGGACCGTCTTGGGGCCCTCCTGGCCCGTCTTGGGGCTCTCTTGGGGTCCTCTTCGGCCGTCTTGGAGCGGTCGGGGGGACTTCTTGGGCCGTCTTGGAGCGTCGGGAAGCCGAAGAGGCGAGGAGGCCGAAAACATCGAAAAACACAATAGAAATCGACGATTTCTGTCGCTCGGGGCCCTCTTGGGAGGCCTCTTGGGAGGCCTCTTCGGGCGTCTTGGACGCCTCTTGGGCCGTCTGGGGCGAATCTCGGGCGTCTTGGGCCCATCTTTAAGCGTGCCGGGGCTCTCCGGGGCCGTCTTGGGGGCTTCTGGGGGCCCTCTCGACATGTCCTGGAGCCTGCCTGGGCGGCCCGGGGCGGCCCGGGGCCAGCCCGGGGCGGTTTCGGTGCATTGGGGCCTGCGCCCTTCTGGCACGCACTGGGCCCTGCAATGTAGTAGAGACTAGGGCAGACCTGTGGACTCCGTCCACGACATCAGCTCGACGTGGCCAGTTGAAGGCGCTCTCCACACCCTCCAGGACCTCCTGCTCTCCTGTGTTCCTCAGCTGCTGCTGCTGCTCGGAGGTCCTGCTGCTTCCTCCCCCTCCTCCTCCTCCTCCTCCTCCTCCTCCTCCTCCTCCTCCTCCTCCTCTTCCACCTTCTTCTCCTCTTTCGCTGGATTCTCCATGCCCTCGGTCGGCAATCGTCGATCCTACGACGACTCTCCCCAACAGAGAAACATCGAAGGCCCTCGGAGCGTCCAACATTGTTCTTTTGTGCCTTCGATATGCCGGTCGCCTCTCGTCCGCTCCCCCCCTCCTGGAAGCAATTCTGAGGCCACGTAGGGCTTCGTGGGGGCCGTTTGGGGATCTCTTGGAGCGTTTTTGCCTGCGATATGCCTGTCGCCTCTCGTCCGCTCCCCCGCTCCTGGAGGGAATTCTGAAGCCCCTGAAGGCTTCGGGGGGTCGTTTCGGAGCCTCTTCGGCCTTCTTTTGGGCCTCCCGGGGGGGGCCTGAGGGCCCTCTCGGGCCGTCTTGGTGCCTCTTGGGCCGTCTTGGGGCCGTCTGAAGCCGGCTTCGGCGCCTCTTGGGCTGTCTTGGGCCGTCTTGGGCCGCTCCTGGGGCCGTCTTGGGTGCCTCTTGGGCCGTCTTGGGCGCCTCCTGGGCCGTCCTGGGGCCGTCCTGGGCCGCCTTGGGGCCGTCTTGGGGCCCTCTTGGCCCGTCTTGGGGCTCTCTTGGGGTCCTCTTCGGCCGGCTTGGAGCGGTCTGGGGGACCTCTTGGGCCGTCTTGGAGCGTCGGGAAGCCGAAAAGGCGAGGAGGCCGAAAATATCGAAAAACACATTGGAAATCGACGATTTCTGTCGCTCGGGGCCCTCTTGGGAGGCCTCTTGGGAGACCTCTTCGGGCGTCTTGGAGGCTTCTTGGGCCGTCTTGGGCCAATCTTGAGCGTCTTGGGCCCATCTTGGGGCGTGCCGGGGCCCTCTGGAGCCGTCTTGGGGGCCTCTTGGGGCCTCCTTGGCGCGTCTTGGGGCCTCCCGGGGCGGCCCCAGGCGGCCCGGGGCCAGCCCGGGGCGGTTTCGGTGCATTGGGGCCTGCGCCCTTCTGGCACGCACTGGGCCCTGCAATGTAGTAGAGACTGCATTGTAGAGAAGACTAGTGTGAACCGGCCCGCAGGTCCAAGCGCTGGTCCCGAACGCGCACGTGCCAGAAGCGCTGGAAGCGTCAAAAGTAATGTGTTTTTGCAAATCGCGCGAGGCCTGGGCGCGATTAGCAGAAACACGTAGGTTTTCAGACACAATCAGAGTAAGGGGGCCCGAACGATCTTACAGAGTCCCTGTGCGCGAGAAGTTCGATGTGGGGGGTGGACGCGTGGGGGCCAGAGTTGGGCGTTACGTTTGGGGGCTTCGTTCGAGGGCCACGTTGGGGGGTCTCGTCAGGGGGTCATGATTGGGGGCAACGTTCGCGGCCCTGCCGGGGGCCATGTTTGGGGGCCGCGTGCGGGGTTCGGGGGCACATGTGACGGTCGCGTTTGAGGGTGCGGGGTTCGGGGGCAGATATGACGGTCACGTTTGAGGGCAATGGTTTGGGGCTGTGTCTTGGGGCCACGTTTGGGGGCGCCTGGGGGCTACCCGTGGGGTTGACGTTCGGGGGCCACGCTTACTGGGGCGGCAGGGGCGACCTTCGGAGGCTTTGTGTGGGGGCCGCCTTTGGGGGTCCCGTTTGGAGGCCACGCGTGGGGCCGACGTGTAAGGGGCCACGTCCAGGGGCGATCCCAGAAAGCAGTCGGGGAGCCACGGGGGCACTGACCTGGAAGCGTGAAAAGGAATGGGTTTTTGCTAATCGCGCTGGGACTGTGCGCGATATGGTCCACAGGGCCCTCGAGGCACGTCTCTGGGGCATTTCGAGGCCGTCGTGGGGCTCTGGCCGGATCGGCTTCGGCTCTCTTGGACGTCTTTGGGGCCGTCTTGGAGCGATGCGGGGGTCCGGGAGCCGTCGGGGAGCGCTCCAGGGGCGTCCTGGGGGCGTCGGGGAGCGGCTCAGAGCTCTGGCAGGTCGAAGCCAGCAGAACCGAGAGAGCAGCGGTGAGGCCCCCGATACAGCCGAGGGTGCGGGTACTGGTATGCGTAGGGTCCCCGAACACGCTGTAGTGGCCTGAGGGCAAATCTCGCCGATGGCCTGGGTAATGGCTAAGAGATCTCGTGGATGTTGGTTGTGATCTCATGGTTGGCCTCTCGGGAGCCTCTGGGAGACAGTTTGGGGGCTTCTTGGTAGCAGTTTGGGGGCGTCTTGGGGGCTCTTGGGCCCTCTTTTGGGGCCTCTTGGGGGCCTTTTGGGGCGCTTGGCGGCCTCTGTGGGGCGTCCTGGGGCCTCCTGGGGATGTCTTGAAGCGTCCCGGCGTTTCTTTGGGGCGTCTTGGGGCTTCCTGGGGGCCTCTTGGGGTGGAGGCCTCAATTTGTCGCTTCCGGGTCTTTGTCTTGGGCCTTTCTTGGGGCCTTCTCGGGGCCCTCTTGGGCCGTCTTGGGCGACTCCTGGGCCGTCTTGGGGCCCTCTTGGGCCGTCTTGCGGCCGTCTTGAAGGCCGTCTTGATGGCCGTCTTGAAGGCCTCTTGGGCCGTCTTGGAACGGTCTTGGGGGCCTCTTGGGCGGTCTTTGAGCGTCGGAAAGCCGAAAAAGCGAGAAGGCCAGAAACATCGAAAAAAACAATGTAAATCAACGAGTTTGGCTTCTGCGGCCCCTCTTGGAGGTACACTTCGAACGCTCTGGGGGCCTCGTGGAGGCGTCTCGGCCGTCTTGAAGGCGTCTTGAAGCCATCTCACTCTTGGACTGTCTTGGGCCGTCTTCGGGACCTCCTGAGGCCGTCTTGGGGCGATCTGGGAATCCTGGATCAGTCCGCGAGCGGTCCGGGGGCCTCCCGGGCGCGTCGGGCAGCGGCCCGGAGGCTTTCCGGGCGGCCCGCGAGCTCTCTGGGCGGCCTGGGGCGCTGCCACTGCTTGAACTTCTCGCGCGCGCTTCGCTCGGAATTGTAGTACAGACTAGGGCTGACCCGCGGCCTTCTGGCCGCGGAATCTGCCCGCTATGGCGTGGACGTGGAAGTTGAGCGTCTCCGGGGCCTCGCGGGTAAGGGGAGGTTGGAGGGGACGGCGTGGTGGAGGAGGTGGCCGCTGGAGGGGGAGGTGGGCGAGGGATGCAGGCAAGCAGGCCTGAAGGCAGGAACACGGTGGTCGAGGCGGTGTGAGGAGCCTCCTGGGCCGTCTTGGGGCAGTGTTGGGGGCCTCTTGGGCCGTCGTCTACGCCATGAAACCCGGAAAGCCGGAGATGCTGACATGTGTACTGTTTCCGTCGGGAAAGCGATAATTGTGGCCTCCTGGGGCCCTCCTGGGAAGCCTCTTCGGCGTCTCTTGGGCCGTCGTAGAGGCGTCTTGGGCCGTCTTGGCGCCGCAAGAGGCGGTCTTGGCTTGTCGTGGAGCGTTCTGGGAGCGTCTTGGGGATACCTTGGGCCGTCATGGGAGCCTCTTGGTGTCGCCCTGGGGCCGTTTTGGGCGCCTCTTGGGCTCTCTTGACGCCCTCTCGGGCCGGTTTTCGTGCGTCTTGGGGGCCTCTTGGGCCGTCTTGGGGCGGTCGTGGGGACCTGGAACCAGCTTCTGCGCCATATTCCCGACAAGCAGCGCATGCTCAAAGTGAAAGCTTTTACCTAACAGCTTTTGCTGATAGGTTTCTAGTGGGGTCAAAAGAAAGCATCTGGACTCCACAGGGGGGTCTGAACGGGTGCCGGGGAGGAATGCCGGGAACAGAGCTGGGCTCGTTTCAAGCCAACAGTCACACACTTCGTGCTCTTCGACCTCCCAGAGCTCCATTCCCGGGCCACATCTTGAATAACCGGAACCAACTGTAAGCCATTTCGTGCTCTTCGACTTCCCAGAACACCATTCCCGGGCCACATTTTGGATGCCCGGAACCAACTGTAGGCCACTTCGTGCTCTTCGACTTCCCAGAACTCCATTCCCGGGCCACATTTTGGATGCCCGGAGCCAACTGTAAGCCACTTCGTGGTCTTCGAGTTCCCAGAACTGCATTCCTGAGTATGATTTTGAATGCCCGGAGCCAACTGTAGGCCACTTCGTGGTTTCCGAATTCCCAGAACTCCATTCCTGAGCATGATTTTGAATGCCCGGAGCCAACTGTAAGCCACTTCGTGTTCTTCGAGTTCCCAGAACTCCACTCCCGGGCCACATTTTGGCAGGCTGATGCTGAAGCAGGCTGAGGCTGAGGCTGAGGCTGATGCAGGCTGAGGCTGAGGCAGGCTGAAGCTGAGGCCAAGGCTGAAGGCAGACTGAGGCTTCGGCTGAAGCAGGCTGAGGCTGAGGCTGAGGCTGAGGCTGAGGCAGGCTGAGGCTGAGGCTGAGGCAGGCTGATGCTGAGGCAGGCTGAGGCTGAGGCAGGCTGAGGCTGAGGCTGAGGCTGAGGCTGAGGCTGAGGCAGGCTGAGGCGGAGGCCGAGGTTGAAGGCAGACTGAGGCTGAGGCTGAAGCAGGCTGAGGCTGAGGCTGAGGCAGGCTGAGGCTGAGGCTGAGGCTGAGGCTGGCTGATGCTGAGGCAGGCTGAGGCTGAGGCTGAGGCTGATGCAGGCTGAGGCTGAGGCAGGCTGAGGCTGAGGCCGAGGCTGAAGGCAGACTGAGGCTGAGGCTGAAGCAGGCTGAGGCTGAGGCTGAGGCAGGCTGAGGCTGAGGCTGAGGCAGGCTGAGGCTGAGGCAGGCTGAGGCTGAGGCTGAGGCTGATGCAGGCTGAGGCTGAGGCAGGCTGAGGCTGAGGCCGAGGCTGAAGGCAGACTGAGGCTGAGGCTGAAGCAGGCTGAGGCTGAGGCTGAGGCAGGCTGAGGCTGAGGCAGGCTGAGGCTGAGGCTGAGGCAGGCTGAGGCTGAGGCTGTGACTGCGACTGCCGTTGCCACTGCGACTGTCATCGCGAATGCGACTACGACTGCGAGAACAGCAGAATTCTACAACTGGATTATCATCCGAATCTTAAGGGGAATGCTTCCAGATATGCTCCTACACATCGCTGTTAGGTTGCTTTGCCGGGATAATTTCTTCGGGGAAACAATGATTTTCGCGTCTGGGGGGGCCATTCTGGGACGCCTCTTGGGCGTCTCTGGGGCCGTCGTGGAGGCCTCCAGGGCCGTCTTGGGTTTGTTTTTGGCGGTCTTGGGCTCTCTTGGAGCACTCTTGGGCCGTCTTGGGGGTGTCTGGGGCCGTCCTGGACGCCTCCTGGGAGCCGTGTTGGGCGCCTCTTGGGTCTCTTGAGGCTCTCTCGGGCCGGTTTTCGTGCCTCTGGGGGGCCTCTTGGGCCGTCTTGGGGCGGTCGTGGGGACCTCTTGTCCCATCTTGTGCGCCATATTCCCGACAAGCAGTAAATGCTAAAATTTAACGTTTTTCTTTTGAAGAAACAATGATTTGGGCCTGTGGGGGCCATCCTGGGGCGCCTCTTGGGCGTCTCTGGGGCCGTCGTAGAGGCCTCCTGGGCCTTGTCGGGGCCGTTTTCGGCGGTATTGAGCTCTCTTGGAGCGCTCTTGGGCTGTTTTGGGAGTGTCTGGGGCCGTCCTGGGCGCCTCTTGGGCCGCGTGAGCGCCTCTGGGGCGTCCCCGGAGCCATTGTGGGGTATTTTCAAGCGATCAAAACAAAACCCTTCCCGCACGGGCCGTCTTGGCGCCGCAAAAGGCTGTCTTGGCTTGTCGTGGAGCGCTCTGGGAGCGTCTTGGGGATACCTTGGGCCGTCCTAGGAGCCTCTTGGTGTCGCCCTGGGGCCGTTTTGGGCGCCTCTTGGGCTCCCTTGACGCCCTCTCGGGCCGGTTTTCGTGCGTCTTGGGGGCCTCTTGGGCCGTCTTGGGGCGGTCGTGGGGACCTGGAGCCAGCTTCTGCGCCATATTCCCGCCAAGCAGCGCATGCTCAAAGTGAGCGTTTCTTCTTCGGGAAAACAATGATTTGGGCCTCTGGGGCCCATTCTGCGCCTCTTGGGCGTCTCTGGGGCCGTCGTGGAGGCCTCCTGGGCCGTCTTGGGTTTGTTTTTGGCGGTCTTGGGCTCTCTTGGAGCGCTCTTGGGCCGTCTTGGGGGTGTCTGGGGCCGTCCTGGGCGCCTCCTGGGAGCCTCTTGGGGCCGCCTGGTAGCCGTGTTGGGCGCCTCTTGGTTCTCTTGACGTTATCTCGGGCAGGTGTTCGTGCCTCTGGGGGGCCTCTTGGGCCGTCTTGGGGCGGTCGTGGGGACCTCTTGTCCCATCTTGTGCGCCATATTCCCGATAAGCAGTGTGTGCTAAAATTTGACGTTTTTCGTTGGAAAAACAATGATTTGGACCTGTGGGGGCCATCCTGGGACTCCTCTTGGGCGTCTCTGGGGCCGTCGTGGAGGCCTCCTGGGCCTTGTCGGGGCCGTTTTCGGCGGTCTTGAGCTCTCTTGGAGCGCTCTTGGGCCGTTTTGGGGGTTTCTGGGGCCGTCCTGGGCGCCTCTTGGGCAGCGTGAGCGCCTCTGGGGCGTCCCCGGAGCCGTTGTGGGGCATTTTCAGGCGATCAAGACAGGGACCCTTCCCGCACGCACGGGTCCCTGCATTGTAGAGAAGATAGGGCTGACCCGCGGCATTCAGGCCGCGGAATTTTGCCCGCCATGGCTTGGACGTGGAAGTGGAGCGTCTCTGGGGACTCGCGAGTAAGGGGAGGTTGGAGGGGACGGCGTGGATGGAGGAGGTGGCCGCTGGCTGGAGGTGAGCGAGGGATGCAGGCAAGCAGGCCTGAAGGCAGGAACGCGGTGGTGGAGGCGGTGTCAGTGGAAGCGCACCCATGTAGGCATGACATGGTGCGGACAGAAGCTGTTTCTGAGCCGCAGTATGTGTTCATCATAGTTTCTGCGGGGAGGGTAGCCGTGAGAAGTTATCTGCTCTTCGCCGGGGCCGAATGATAATCTTACCTGGTAGTCTGGTGACAATGGGGCCACTGGGCGCGGCCCAGGAGGCCCGCAAGAGGGCGGCGAGACGGAACTCCCTGAGACGGGCCCCAGAGCGAGGACGCGAATCAACCTTTCGAGCGCACCGCCCCAAGACGTTCCCAAATGGCGCAGAGATGGCTCGCAGAGGGTCCACGAAGCCCCAAGACGATACTGAAGTTCGACGCTCCCCAAGAGAGAAGCATCCAAGGCCGCTTGGGGGCCTGTTTTCGTGCTCCTGGGGGTCTCTTGGAGCCCTCTTGGGTAATCTTGAGTGCGTCTTGGGCCGTCTTGGGGCGATGTGGGACCGTCTTGGGCGCCTCTCGGCACCTTGGGACAATCTTGGAGCCATCTTGGGCGAATATTGGGCGCTCTTGGGGCTGTCTTTGGTGTTTCTTGAGCCGTCTCGGGCGCCTCTGGAGCCGTCGGGGACGGCCCAGAGACCGTCTTGGAGACTGTCCAAACGGAAAGGCTTGGAGACGGGGCGGTGGGGGCCTCCACAATCGTCTTGGAGACGGGGCGGTGGGGCCGTCTTGGGCCATTATTAACTGCTCTTGGGGCTGTCTTGGGTGCGTCTTGGGCCGTCTCGGGCGCATCTGGAGCCGTTCCGGGGCCGTGTGGGGCCGTTTGGGTACCCTCTGGGGGCGTCTGGGCGCGTCTTGGGGCGAGCTTGGGGGCCTGTATAGCCGTCTTGGACGTGCGAGGACGAAAAAGAAAGATATATAGAAAATGTACGCTCCTCCTGGAGGCCCTCCTGGGCCGGCTTGGGGGCCTCCTGGCCTGCCTTGGGGGCCTGTGGGGCTGTCTTGGGGCTCCCAAGGGTGCTCTGAGGCCGTCTTGGCGCCCCCTGGAGCCTCTCGGAGCCAGCCTCTGGGGACCTCTTGGGGCTCCCTTGGGGGGGTCTTGGGGCCTTGTGTGGGCGTATGGGGGCCCACGGCTCGGAATGTCAAGGTTTTCGCTCGTTCTTTGGCCCCCTCGTGGGCCTGGCTTGGGGTCCTCTGGGGCCGTCTTGGGCGCCTCTTGGGCCATCATGGGGCTCCCTGGGCAGTCTGGGGACGCGCTTGGAGGCCTGTTGGGCCGTCCTGGGGCGGTCTTGTGGGTCTATTCGGCCGTCTTGGAGCGTCGGCTAACCGAGAAGGCGAGAAGGCAAAACTCGTTCAACAACCATTGAACAATGCAGGATTTTGGCCTCTGGGGGCATGCTTCGGAGGACTGTGGGAGGCTCTTGAAGGCCTCTTGGGCGCTCCTCGGGGCCTCTTATGGCCACTTCGGCGCGTCTTTGGGCGGAGGGCTCGATTTGTAACGCTCGGGGGCTAGGATCTGCGTGAGGGGTGTAGACAAATGGCCCACATGCGCTGTTTTGCCTGTCTGGCACGCGCTGATGTCCGCCATAGAGTAGAGATGACGTCGGGCTCCAGCTTCGCCTCCCGCATCTCGCTCAGCAGCGCCAGCGCCCGCTGCCACGACTCGCCCTTCTCGGACGCGCTGATCCCAGCGTTGTAGCTGATGACGTCGGGCTCCAACTTCGCCTCCCACATCTCGCTCAGCAGCGCCAGCGCCCACTGCCACTGCTCGCCCTTCTCGCACGCGCTGATCCCAGCGTTGTAGCAGACGAGGGCGAACCCGTGGAATTCGTCCACATCATCTAGCGTGTTCCGCGTTCAGCATGCGCGTCCTATTCTTTCGCTCGTTCGCGACGTCCCGATGTCGGGCATGTGGGCTGCGCACAAACGGGCACAGGGGAAGGAAGGAAGGAAGGCTTTGTAGGAGGCAGGCTGCTTTTCACATGACCCCCAATGGGCTTTCAGAACGCCTTCGATGGCGACCGAGAAGCATCCTGCTTTTCAACCAGCCTTTCCCTGTCCTCCTGCCCCCCCCTGTGCGCGGTGCGGAAGAAGGGCGACCAGCGAACGCCCAGCGGAGAGGCTGCTGTCGTCGCGGTGCCCGCTGAAGGCTCTCAGTCAGCCAGAGTTCCCGCGGAGTTGGGAAGCTCCCAACAAGGAAGGTCTTGGGCCGTTCTGAGGTGTCTAGGACTCGCCCGTGGACTCTGGCCAGCTAGCCTCGTCCTGGCTCGAAGCCATCATCCTCTCGATCTTCGTTGGGAACTCGCGGGTCCTACGACCACGCCCCGCCGAACAGAAGCATGCAAGGCCCCCAGATCGTTGAAAACTATCGTCCGCCTTACTTGTCTGGGAGCAGCTTAGAAGCCTCTTGGGCTCTCGTGGGGGCCGCCCGGAAGTGTTCTCGGGCCTCGTATGGGGTCTTGAGGGTGACTTGGTGCCGTCTTGGGCACCTCACTTTGGGGTCGTCTTGGGCTCCTCTCGGGCTGTCGTCGGGCCGTCTTGGGCGGCTCGTGGGCCATCTTGGGCGCCTCCTGGGCCGTCTTGGAGCCCTCCTGGGTGGTTTGGGGGCCTTTTCCAGATCCTCTTGGGCAGCCTTGGAGCGTTCGGGGGAGCCCCAGCAGCCGTCTTAGGCAGGTCATAGATCGAAATGGCGAGAACGAGGAAATCTTTCAATAACCAAGAAATTCGCCGGCCCAACGGGCCAGAGGCGTGCTAACATCTCCGGTAGCTCGTAAACAATCTTTCTAGTTCGCGCGCGCGGGGCGGGCCCTGGGGGTCCCCGGACGAAAAGTACCCCGGCAGACTCCCGGCGAGTCCTGTCAAGGATGCCGGAACTCTTTTTCGGAGCCCCAGAGGGCTCCAAATCGGTCCACGAGGGCCCCAAGAGGTCCCCCAGACGGTCCAAGAGGTCCCCCCCAAGACGGCCCAAGGGGCCTCCAAGTGGCCTCCAAGAGGCCTCACAAGAGGGCCGACAGGCCAACATCAGCAATTTGACGATGGTTTTGGAAGGATTTTGGCCTTGTCGCCTTTTCGGCCATCCGATACTCCAAGACGGCCCAAGAGGCCCCCAAGAGCGCCCCGAGACGGGCCAAGAGGCTTCCAAGAGGGCCCCAAGAGGGCCCAAAAGGGCCCCGAGACAGCCCAAGAGGCGCCCAAGACGGTCCAAGACGGCCCCAAGACGGCCCCAAGAGGGGCCCAAGAGGAGGACCACGAACCGAAAAGTCGAGCCTGTCGCCCCAAGAGGGCACCAGGAGGCTCCGAGAGGCCCCCAAGAGGCCCCAAGATGCCGCCAAGAGGCCCCCAAGAGGCCCCAGGAGGCTCCCAAGAGGCCCAAAAGAGACCCCAGAAGTTCAAAAATGCCTCCCAGGCCCCCCCCGAACGGCTTCTCAAAAGACCCCAAGAGGCCTCCCAAAGAAGTATCTTGACGACGACCCTGTTTGGCCCCAAGAGCAACACAAGATGCCAACGAAAGGCTTCCTCCTCCACCCCTTTCCCTTCCTCCTCCTCCTCCTCCTCCTCCTCCTCCTCCTCCTCCTCCTCCTCCTCCTTATCTTCATCCTCCTCCTCTCCTTCTCATCCTCTCCTCCTCCCCCTCCCCTCCCCATCCTCATCTTCATCCTCCTCCTCGGCGGCGCCACAATGGCCCCGGGCCCACGGCGAAGCAGTAGCGATCATGCAACATGGGCCGGCGGAATGAGCGAAGCGATTGAATTAATGATTTCGTTTGCCCCGGCCTGTCTGGATGGCCTCTGGGGCCGTCCGCGTAGGGGCCATATTGGGGGCCTGGCCGTCTCGGAGCTCTCTGTGAGCCTTCTTGGACGGCTCTTGGGGCCAGTCTGAGGGCTTCTGGGGGCTTTCTGGCGCAGTCTTGGGTCTTTCTTGCGCCGTGTTGGGCTCCGTCAGGAGCCGTCTTGGAGCACTTCTGAGCCGTCTTGGGGCTCTTGCCGGATCCTCTTGGACGGCCTTGGAGCGTTCGGAGACGTCTTGGGCCGCACTTGGCTCGAAATCGCGAGAACCTGAAAATCATGCAAAAACCATCGAAAACGCACAATCTTTGGCCGCCGCGAGCCGTCTGGACGGCCTCTGGGGCCGCCTTGGGGCCATGTTGAGGCTCTTGGGCTTTCTCGGAGCGCTCTTGGGGCCCGTTCGTTTAGGGGCTCCTGGGGGCTCTTTCGGGCCGTGTTGGCGCTCGCTTGGGCCGTCTTGGGCTCCTCCGAAGTTGTCTTGGAGTCCTCCTGAGCCGTCTTGGGCCCCTTGCCGGAGCCCTTGGACGGCCTTGGGGCGTCTCTGGGCCTGCTTGGTGGTCCTTGTGGGGGTCTTGTTCGGTCCATTGTGAAGCTTTTTTGGGCTGCTCTGGGAGCGTTTTGGGACGTCTTGGGGCCATTTGGGGCCGTCACGGGGCGTCCGGGAGGCTGCCTGAGGCCGTCTTGGGAGCCTCTTGGGCCCCCTCGGAGCTCTCTTGGGGCCATCTTGGGGTTCTGTGAGGCCGTTTCAGGGCTCTCTGGCGTCGTCTTGGGGCTCTTGTGGGCCGTCTTGGAGCCCTCTTGCTGGCGTCTTCTTGGGGCGATTTGGGAGGCCTCTTGGCGTGTCCTGGGCCGCTGAGGAGCACACAAGGCGGGCATGCTGAAAATTTACGTTTTCTATCGGAATTTGACGAGTTGTGCCACTTTGGCGTGCGCTCGGGGCCCTCTTGGGGCATCTTTGCGGCCTCTTGAATCGTCGTGGAGCCACTCCCGGAAGGCTTCGGGCCCTCGTGGGCCGTCTCTGGACCCACTGAGGCCGTCTTGGAGCGCTCTTGGACGTTCTGGGAACCCCTCTGGAGCGCCTCTGGGACTGGCCTGAGCGATTCGGCCCCGTGGTTGCGCCGTAGAGGGGCGATTTTGTGCACTTGAGGCCCTGGGCTTCTCGCACGCTCGTCCAGTGGAGCGTCCCGGGCCTCGCGGGTAAGGGGAGGTTGAAGGGGACGGCGTGGATGGAGGAGGTGGCCGCTGCAGGGGAGGTGGGCGAGGGATGCAGGCAAGCAGGCCTGCAGGCAGGAACGCGGTGGTGGAGGCGGTGTCAGTGGAAGCACACCCATGTAGGTATGACATGGTGCGGACAGAAGCTGTTTCTGACGCCGCAGTCTGGAAGTTCATCATAGTTTCTGCAAGGAGCGTAGCCGTGAGAAGCTTATCTGCTCTTCGCCGGGGCCGAATGATAATTTCATCTGGTAGTGTGGTGACAATGGGGCCAGTGGGCGCGGCCTAGGAGGCAGCAAGAGGATGGCGAGACGGAACTCCCTAAGAATGGCCCCAGTGCGAGGACACGAAACGACCTTTCGAGCGCACCGCCCCACGACGTCCCCAAATGGCGCAGATATCGCTCCCAGAGGGTCCAAGAAGCCCCCAAGACGATGCTAGAACCAAGGCCTCTTGGGGGCCGCTGCGGGGCCTCTTTTCGTCCTCCTGGGGGTCTCTCGGAGCCCTCTTGGGCAATCTTGAGTGCGTCTTGGGCCGTCTTGGGGCGATGTGGGGCCGTCTTGGGCGCCTCTCGGACCATCTTGGGACAGTCTTGGGGCCATCTTGGGCCAATATTGGGCGCTCTTGGGGCTGTCTTTGGTGTTTCTTGAGCCGTCTCGGGCGCCTTCTGGAACCGTCCGGGACGGCCCAGAGACTGTCTTGGAGACTGTCCATGAAACGGAAAGGCTTGGAGACGAGGCGGTGGGGGCCTCTACAGCCGTCTTGGAGACGGGGCGGTGGGGCCGTCTTGGGCCATTATGGCTGTCTTGGGTGCGTCTTGGGCCGTCTCGGGCACCTCTGGAGCCGTTCCGGGGCCTTGTGGGGCCGTTTGGGGGTCCTCCTGGGGGCGTCTGAACGCGTCTTGAGGTGAGCTGAGGGCCCTGTATAGCCGTCTTGGACGTGCGAGGACAAAACAACACTACATATATATATATATATATATATATATATATATGTGTATATATATATATATAGAGAGAGAGAGAGAGAGAGAGATTGAACATGTGCGTTTCCCGTCGGGACTGACGATTTGGGCCTCTTGGGGTTCTCCTGGAGGCCCTCCTAGGCCGTCTTGGGGGCCTCCTAGCCTGCCTTGGGGGCCTCGGGAGCCTCTGGGGCTGTCTTGGAGCTCCCAAGGGTGCTCTGAGGCCGTCTTGGCGCCCCCTGGAGCCTCTCGGAGCCGTCCCGTTGGCCATTCTTGGCTGCTCTTGGGGCTGTCTTGGGTGCGTCCTGGGCAGTCTCGGGCGCCTCTGGAGCCGGGCCGTGCGGCGCCATTTGGGAGCCTCTGGGCGCGTCTTGGGCGAGATGGAGGGCCTGTATAGCCGTCTGGGACGCTGTGAGGACGAAAACACGGAGCATAGTGAAAATGCGCGTTTCCCATCGGGAGTGGGGCGATTTTGGCTTCTTGGGGCTCTCCTGGAAGCCCTCCTGGGCCGTCTTGGGAGCCTCCTGGCCTGCCTTGGAGGCCTCTAAGGCTGTATTGGGGCTCCCAAGGGTGCTCTGAGACTGTCTTGGCGCCCCCTGGAGCCTCTCGGAGCTATCCCGAGGCCGTTTTTGGGGCATCTGCGTCCCGCAGGGCGTCCCCGAGGGCCCGGGAAGGCACTCAAGACAGAGGACCTTCTCGCACGCGCGGGTCCCCGCACTGTAGAACAGATGACGTCGGGCTCCAACTTCGCCTCCCACATCTCGCTCAGCAGCGCCAGCGCCCGCTGCCACTGCTCGCCCTTCACGCACGCGCTGATCCCAGCGCTGTAGCTGACTAGGGCTGACCCGTGGACTCCGTCCACGTATATTTCTGGAATGGTTCTCGGAGCAACGGCGCAGATTGCACCGAAAATCTACAAACACGGCGGCGACTCGGGCGGCGGCAGCGAGACCGCGCCTTCGTGTCCGAGCTCTTGCAGCGCTCCAGCAGCATGGCCCCGTCGCACTGCTCGTTCACCTCCCTCCTATTGAGGGCAGTTTCGAAGTCTCTCGGGGATGTGCGTCGAAGTCAAAGCCCATCTGAGGCGTCTAAGGAGAGCCTCGGGAGGCCATCGGGGAAAACCAACGAAAGCGCCGGGGAGCGCAAGGATCTACAGGGAGGGCCCAAGAGAACTTCAAGAACATTTGAAAATCTGTAGAATCTGTAGAAAAACCGCTGTTGGGTCGGCCATCACCTCCGGGCACGCCTTGATGGTGCGATCCAGTCGCATCGCCGCCAACGGGGGGGTTTGTTCGCCAAGTCCCATTCTGCTCGGCCAGAGGGTCTGTGGTCCGAAGAGTGCGGAGAGGTGCCTGGGTCATATCAGTTGGCTGCTGTCCCAGGGGTCCAGTCTGGTTGGCCCGAAGAGTTTGCCAAGGCCCCTGGGGGAACAGAATGGCTCAGCATATCGGGCAAAGAGGGGCGGTAGCTGGCCTGTCAGACCCGGCGTTCGTCTTCTGCCCAAGTGGCGCGGGGCCCACGGGCCCACGGGTTGGCGGCCCGCTGGGTTTCCTTTTGTTCGCCCACAAGGTTGGAGGAGGCCTCCAGGCGAACAGAATGGGGCAGGACAATGACTGTGGGAGACTTGTCGCAAGCTCCCAGAGGGTGCGGGGCCGTGTTGGCTCCCTCAACTTGCCGTCGCTCGGACGTCCATTTCCCGTGCATGTTTCGGTTTCGTGCGTGTTTTTTGTGCTCGATGGTCCAGGATGGTCCTCGATGGTTCTCGCCGAGAAAAAATGCACACGTCCGAGCGATGCCAAATCAAAGGGCCGTCTTGGAGCCGTCTAGGCCCGTCTTGAGGGCGCCGTTTGCCGTGATGGGGCCGTCTTGGTCCGTCGTGGGCCCCTCAGGGGCGCGTCCGTAGGCAGTCCTGGGCCCATCGGAGTCCTTGTTGGCACTATCTTGGGGCTGTCTTGGAGCCATCTGGACCGTGAGGGGGCCGCCTTGGGCCCCTCCTGTGCGCCTCCTTGGGCCGTCCTGGGCCCACCAGGGGCCGCATTGGCACCCTCTTGGGGCTGTCTTGGAGCCGTCTTGAGCCGTCGCAGCGCGCCTTGGGTTGTGCTGGGGCCGTCTTGGCCCGTCTTGGGGCCTTCCTGGGCGTTTCCTCGGACTCTCCTGGGACTTTCTGGGGCCTCTTGGTGCATCGGACCGCCGAAATGGCGGGAAACGCAAAGGCTGTAACAATAAACAATGGAAAATAAACTATTTTTGCCAGGTGGGGCTGTCTTGCCATCTTGGCCCGTCTTGAGGCCCCGACTGGGCGCCTCCGTGGGCCGCCCTGCGCCTATCTGTGGCCGTGTTGGCACACTCCTGGGACCGTCTTGGAGTCGTCTTGGGCCGTCTTGAGCGTGCCTTGGGCCGTGCTGGGCCCGTCTGGGGCCGTGTTGGCACCCTCGTGGAGCCGTCTTGGAACCGTCTTGGGACGTCTTCAGCGCGCCTTGGGCAATGCTGGGGCGGTCTTGGCCCGTCTTGGGGCCCTCCTGGGAGCCTCCTGGGGGCGTTTTGGATCCTTTTGGGGTGGCCTTGAAATCGAGTGTCCGAAAGCTGAATTGGCGGCAAGCGGGAAATCTTTGGAGAAGCCTAGGACAACAAACGATTTTGACCTCTCGGGACCCTCTTGTGCGGCCTTTTGGAGGCCTCTCGGAGCGCCTTGGCGCTCACTTGGGTCGTGTCGTGCCCATTTGAGGGGCCTCGTGGACGCTCTGTGGGGCTTCCCGGAGCGTGCAAGGACCGTCTGGGGCCCTCATGGCGCCGTGTGGGGCCCTCATGGCGCCATCTGGGGAGCCTCCAAAGGTCCTGGAGCGCTCCGGGGCGCTCTGGACCGCTCCCCAAAAGACAAGAATGCAAGGGCCCCAGAGCGTTGAAAACAGGTCGTGTGGGCATGCGGTCCGGCCCTCGCCTCTCGTCAGGCCCCCCTCTCTTCTCAGAGGAAAGGTGGAAGCCACTTAGGGCCTCTTGGGGGCCGTTTGGGGGACTCCTTCCGGCCTCCCGGGAATCCCTTGGGTCCCCCTTGGGCCGTCTTAAGTGCCTCTTGGGCTGTCTTGGGGCCGTGTGGGGCCGTCTTGGCCGCAGCTCGGACCGTCTTGGGGCCGTCTTGGGCCGTTATTGACCACTCTTTGGGCTGTCTTGGTTGCCTCTTGGGCCGTCTGGGGCGTCTCTGAAGCCGTCGCGGGCCCGCCTCGGGCCGTTTGGGGGCCCTCCCAGGGTGCTTTGGGGACGTCTTGGGGCGATCGGGAAGTCCTGTATGGCCGTCTTGGGCGCGGTGAAGACGAAAAGAGCGAGCATATCAAACATGCACGTTTTCCGAAGGGAAGGGGCCAATTTTTGCCTCTTGGGTCCCTCCCGGGGGGTCCTCCTGGGCCGCCTTGGGAGCCTCCTGGCCTGCCTTGGAGGCCTCTGGGGCCGACCTGGGGCTCGGTTGGATCCCTCTTGGTCTGTCCGGGCGCCCTCTTGGGCGTTGCTGAGCCGTCTCGGAGCGGCCTGGGGGCTCGCAGGGCGGCCTGGAGAGCCTGGCGGACACTTCAAGACAGAGGACCTTCTGGCACGCATCATGGCCTTCGGCGAAATCCGCCACCGTGCCTGTGCCTGGGTAATGGCTCAGAGGCGTCTGTGGTCCCTCTTGGAGGCAGCTTTGGGGCCTCTTGGGCGCCGTCTTGGGGCTTGCTTTGGGCTTCTTGGGGGCCTCTGGGGACCTCTTGGCGTTCCCTTGGGGGGGTCTAGGGGCCTTGTGTGGGCGTATGGAGGCCCAGGGCTCGGAGTGTCAGGGTTTTTCCTCGTTCTTTGCTCTGGGACCGTCTTGGGCGCCTCTTGGGCCATGTTGGGCCTCCTTGGGCCGTCTGGGGACGCGCTTGGAGGCCTGGGCCGTCCTGGGGCGGTCTTGTGGGTCTCTTCGGCCGTCTTGGAGCGTCGGCAAGCCGAGAAGGCGAGAAGGCGAAACTCCGTCAAAAATCATGGAACAATAAAGGATTTTGGCCTCTGGTGGCATGCTTCGGAGGACTGTTGGAGGCTCTTGGAGGCTTCGTGGGCCTTGTTGGGGGCCTCTAGGGGGCCTCTTGGACGCTCCTTGGAGCCTCTGATGGCCACTTCGGCGCGTCTTTGGGGGGAGGGCTCGATTTGTGACGCTCGGGGGCCATGATCTGCGTGAGGGGTGTCGAAAAATGGCCCTCCAGGGAGGGCAAAGTGCACGACCTTTTCGCACGCGCTTCCGTCTGCCATAGAGAAGAGATGACGGTGGGCTCCAGCTTCGCCTCCCGCATCTCGCTCAACAAATGCAGCGCCCGCTGCCACTGCTCACCCTTCTCGCACGCGCTGATCCCAGCGTTGTAGCTGACTAGGGCTGACCCGTGGACTCCGTCCACGACATCTTTCTGGAATGGTTCTCGGAGAAACGGCGCAGATTGTACCGAAAATCTAAAAACACGGCGGCGGCTCGGGCGGCGGCAGCGAGACCGCGCCTTCGTGTCCGAGCTCTTGCAGCGCTGCAGCAGCTTGGCCCAGCGCACTGCTCGTTCACCTCCCTCCTACTGAGGGCAGTTTCGAAGTCTCTCGGGGATGTGCGTCGAAGTCGAAGCCCATCTGAGGCGTCTAAGGAGCGCTCGGGGAAGGGCTCGGGAGGCCATCGGGGAAAGCCACCGAAAGCGCCGGGGAGGCTCGCAAGGATCTACATGGAGGGCCCAAGAGAGCTTCAAGAAACTTTGAAATCCAGTGAACTCTTAAGAGAAACCGCTGTTGGGTCGGCCATCACCTCCGGGCGCGCCTTGATGGTGCGATCCAGTCGCATCACCGCCAACGGGAGGGTTTGTTCGCCATGTCCCATTCTGTTCGCCCAGAGGGTCTGTGGAGGCCTTCGGGCGAACAGAACGGGACAGGGCAAGGAATGGGGAAGACATGTCCGAATCTCCTGGGCCCCCCAGATGCTCGTCCGAAGAATGCGGAGAGGTCCCAGGGTCATATCAATTGGCTGCTGTCCCAGGGGTCCGGTCTGCTTGGCCCGAAGAGTTTGCCAAGGCCCCTGGGGGAACAGAATGGCACAGCATATCGGGCAAAGGGGGGCGGTAGCTGGCCTGTCAGACCCGGCGTTCGTCTTCTGCCCAAGCGGCGCGGGGCCCACGGGCCCCAGGGTTGGCGTCCCGCTGGGATTCCTCTTGTTCGCCCACAGGGTTGGAGGAGGCCTCCAGGCGAACAGAATGGGGCAGGACAATGAATGTGGGAGACTTGTCGCAAGCTCCCAGCCCCCCCAAGTGTGCGCCCGAAGGGTGTGGGGCCGCGTTGGCTCCCTCAAAGGGCCGTCTTGGAGCCGTCTAGGCCCGTCTTGAGGGCGCCGTTTGCCCTGATGGGGCCGTCTTGGTTCGTCGTGGGCCCCTCATGGGCGCGTCCGTAGGCCGTCCTGGGCCCATCGGGGTCCTCGTGGGGCTGTCTTGGAGCCGTCTGGGACCGTGAGGAGGCCGCCTTGGAGTCGTCTTGGGCCCCTCCTGTGCGCCTCCTTGGGCCGTCCTGGGCCCAGCAGGGGCCGTGTTGGCACCCTCTTGGGGCTGTCTTGGAGCCGTCTTGAGCCGTCGCAGCGCGCCTTGGGTTGTGCTGGGTCCGTCTTGGCCCGTCTTGGGGCCTTCCTGGGCGGTTCCTCGGACCCTCCTGGGACTTTCTGGGGCCTCTTGGTGCATCGGACCGCCGAAACGGCGGGAAACGCAAAGGGTGTAACAGTAAACAATGGAAAATTAACGATTTTTGCCAGCTGGGACTCTCTTGCCATCTTGGCCCGTCTTGAGGCCCCGAACGGGCGCGTCCTTGGGCCGTCCTGGGCGCACCCTCCTGGGACCGTCTTGGAATCGTCTTGGGCCGTCTTGAGCGCGCCTTGGGCCGTCCTGGGCCGGTCTGGGGCCGTGTTGGCACCCTCGCGGCGAGGAAGCTCGGAGGCGGGCTCGAGGCCTCTTCGGGGCCATTTTGGAAGCTGTTGGGGCCTCTGTAGGGGCCTCGTTTGGGCTCCTTGGGAGCCTCCTGGGGCCTCTTCGGGGGATTATTGGCGGCCCTTTGGGGCCTCTTGGGGGCCTGGTTGGGCCTCCTGGCGCCCTCTTGGGGCGGAAGGCTCGGATGTTCGGTCCGTGGTCCCCCTCTTGGCCCCCTCTTGGGCCTGTCTTCGGGCCCTCGTGGGCCGTCTTGAGCGTCTCTTGGGTCGTCTTGGGGCCCTCTTGGGCTGTCTTGGGGCGCTCTTGGAAACCTCTTGGGCCGTTCTGGGGCGCTCTTGGAGGCCTCTTGGGCCGTCTTCGAGCGTCGGAAAGCGGAAAAGGCGAGAAGGCCAAAATCCTTCCAAAACCGTCGTAAAGCGGACGATTTTGAGGCCCAAAACCGTCCAAAACCTCCTGAGGCGGTCCCCTCGTCCGCCCCCCTCGCTTCGAAGCAGTTTTTAAGCCCCGTGGCACCTCTTGGGGATCTCTTTTGGGCTCCTGGGGGCCTCTTGGGCCTCCACTGGATTCGCTGCCCTCGGTCGGCAATCGTCGATCCTACGACGACTCTCCCCAACGGAGAAACATCGAAGGCCCTCGGAGCGTCCAACATTGTTCTTTTGTGCCTTCGATATGCCGGTCGCCTCTCGTCCGCTCCCCCCCTCCTGGAAGCAATTCTGAGGCCACTTAGGGCTTCGTGGGGGCCGTTTGGGGATCTCTTGGGGCGTTTTTGCCTGCGATATGCCTGTCGCCTCTCGTCCGCTCCCCCGCTCCTGGAGGGAATTCTGAAGGCACTGAAGGCTTCGTGGGGGCCGTTTCGGAGCCTCTTCGGCCTTCTTTTGGGCCTCCCGGGGGGGCTCTTAGGGCCCTCTCGGGCCGTCTTGGGTGCCTCTTGGGCCGTCTTGGGGCCGTCTGAGACCCGCCTCGGCGCCTCTTGGGCTGTCTTGGGCCGTCTTGGGCCGCTCCTGGGGCCGTCTTGGGTGCCTCTTGGGCCGTCTTGGGCGCCTCCTCCGTCCGTGGGCGTCTTGGGACCGTCTGGAGGCCCTCCTGGCCCGTCTTGGGGCTCTCTTGGGGTCCTCTTCGGCCGTCTTGGAGCGGTCGGGGGAACTTCTTGGGCCGTCTTGGAGCGTCGGGAAGCCGAAGAGGCGAGGAGGCCGAAAACATAGAAAAACACAGTAGAAATCGACGGTTTCTGTCGCTCGGGGCCCTCTTGGGAAGCCTCTTGGGAGGCCACTTCGGGCGTCTTGGACGCCTCTTGGGCCGCCTGGGGCGAATCTCGGGCGTCTTGGGCCCATCTTTAAGCGTGCCGGGGCTCTCCGGGGCCGTCTTGGGGGCTTCTGGGGGCCCTCCCGACATGTCCTGGAGCCTGCCTGGGCGGCCCGGGGCGGCCCAGGGCCAGCCCGGGGCGGTTTTGAGACATTGGAGCCTGCGCCCTTCTGGCACGCACTGGGCCCTGCAATGTAGTAGAGAAGACTAGGGCGAACCCGTGGACTTCGCCCACGACCTTCAGGTCCCCCTGGTGCGCCTCCACGGCGCGGCTCCGTGCCATACGCGCATACCTTCGCGCACTCGCACCCGCACCCACGGACAAGGGCAGCGCTCTGAGTGCGACGAGGATCCGCGGGCGGGGTACGCCCGGAAAGCTGTAGTGAGTTCTTCCCAGCTGCCTGGGTGAAGCGTGACGGCGGGCGCACGCTCGCAGGCCCGAGATGTCTCATGGCGCCCTTCGCTTTTGAGAGCCCCTGTGTGAAGGGCTGGTCACGTCACCGCTCGCTTTTGGGAGCTGTGCCTGGGAGAGCTCTCTACGCTGCGGCTCGCTCTTAGGAGTCTTGGTGAGAAGAGCTTTGTACTTCACCGATCGCTCTTTTAATGGGCGTCTCTGGGCCTGCTTGATGGTCATTGTGGGGATTTCTTCGGGCCATTCTGACTTTTTTTTGGGCTGCTCTGGGAGCGTTTTGGGACGTCTTGGGGCCATTCGGGGCCGTCACGGGGCGTCCGGCTTCGGGCCCTCGTGGGCCGCCTCGGGACCCACTTCAGCCGTTTTGGAGCGCTCTTGGACGGTCTGGGAACCCCTCTGGAGCGCCTCTGGGACCGGCCTGGGCGATTCGGCGCGGTGGCGCCGTAGAGGGGCGATTTTGTGCACTTGGGGCCCTGGGCGTCTCGCACACGCTTCCACCAGCCATGTAGGAGAGATGACGTTGGGCTCCAGCTTCGCCTCCCGCATCTCGCTCAACAGCGCCAGCGCCCGCTGCCACTGCTCGCCCTTCTCGCACGCGCTGACCCCAGCGCTGTAGCTGACTAGGGCATCTTTCTGGAATGGTTCTCGGAGGAACGGCGCAGATTGTACCGAAAATCTACAAACACGGCGGCGGCTCGGGCGGCGGCAGCGAGACCGCGCCTTCGTGTCCGAGCTCTTGCAGCGCTCCAGCAGCTTGGCCCAGCGCACTGCTCGTTCACCCCCCTCCTATTGAGGACAGTTTCGAAGTCTCTCGGGGATGTGCGTCGAAGTCGAAGCCCATCTGAGGCGTCTCAGGAGCGCTCGGGGAAGGGCTCGGGAGGCCATCGGGGAAAGCCACCGAAAGCGCCGGGGAGGCTCGCAAGGATCTACAGGGAGGGCCCAAGAGAGCTTCAAGAAAATTCGAAATTCTGTAAAATCTTTGAGAAACCGCTGTTGGGTCGGCCATCACCTCCGGGCGCGCCTTGATGGTGCGATCCAGTCGCATCACCGCCAACGGGAGGGTTTGTTCGCCATGTCCCATTCTGTTCGCCCAGAGGGTCTGTGGAGGCCTTCGGGCGAACAGAACGGGACAGGGCAAGGAATGGGGAAGACTTGTCCGAATCTCCTGGGCCCCCCAGGTGCTCGTCCGAAGAATGCGGAGAGGTCCCAGGGTCATATCAATTGGCTGCTGTCCCAGGGGTCCGGTCTGCTTGGCCCGAAGAGTTTGCCAAGGCCCCTGGGGGAACAGAATGGCACAGCATATCGGGCAAAGGGGGGCGGTAGCTGGCCTGTCAGACCCGGCGTTCGTCTTCTGCCCAAGCGGCGCGGGGCCCACGGGCCCCAGGGTTGGCGGCCCGCTGGGTTTCCTCTTGTTCGCCCACAGGGTTGGAGGAGGCCTCCAGGCGAACAGAATGGGGCAGGACAATGAATGTGGGAGACTTGTCGCAAGCTCCCAGCCCCCCCAAGTGTGCGCCCGAAGGGTGTGGGGCCGCGTTGGCTCCCTCAAAGGGCCGTCTTGGAGCCGTCCAGGCCCGTCTTGAGGGCGCCGTTTGCCGTGATGGGGCCGTCTTGGTTCGTCGTGGGCCCCTCATGGGCGCGTCCGTAGGCCGTCCTGGGCCCATCGGGGTCCTCGTGGGGCTGTCTTGGAGCCGTCTGGGACCGTGAGGAGGCCGCCTTGGAGTCGTCTTGGGCCCCTCCTGTGCGCCTCCTTGGGCCGTCCTGGGCCCAGCAGGGGCCGTGTTGGCACCCTCTTGGGGCTGTCTTGGAGCCGGCTTGAGCCGTCGCAGCGCGCCTTGGGTTGTGCTGGGTCCGTCTTGGCCCGTCTTGGGGCCTTCCTGGGCGTTTCCTCGGACCCTCCTGGGACTTTCTGGGGCCTCTTGGTGCATAGGACCGCCGCAACGGCGGGAAACGCAAAGAGTGTAACAGTAAACAATGGAAAATTAACGATTTTTGCCAGCTGAGACTCTCTTGCCATCTTGGCCCGTCTTGAGGTCCCGACCAGGCGCGTCCTTGGGCCGTCCTGGGCGCACCCTCCTGGGACCGTCTTGGAATCGTCTTGGGCCGTCTTGAGCGCGCGCCTTGGGCCGTCCTGGGCCCGTCTGGAGCCGTGTTGGCACCCTCGCGGCGAGGAAGCTCGGAGGCGGGCTCGAGGGCTCTTTGGGGCCATTTTGGAAGCTGTTGGGGCCTCTGTTGGGGCCTCGTCTGGGCTCCTTGGGAGCCTCCTGGGGCCTCTTTGGGGGATTCTTGGCGGCCCCTTGGGGCCTCTTGGGGGCCTGTTTGGGCCTCCTGGCGCCCTCTTGGGGCGGAAGGCTCGGATTTTCGGTCTGTGGTCCCCCTCTTGGCCCCCTCGTGGGCCTGTCTTCGGGCCCTCGTGGGCCGTCTTGGAAACCTCTTGGGCCGTTCTGGGGCGCTCTTGGAGGCCTCTTGGGCCGTCTTCGAGCGTCGGCAAGCGGAAGAGGCGAGAAGGCCAAAATCCTTCCAAAACCGTCGTAAAGCGGATGATTCTGACGCCCAAAACCGTCCAAAACCTCCTGAGGCGGTCCCCTCGTCCGCCTCCGTGGCACCTCTTGGGGACCTCTTTTGGGCTCCTGGGGGCCTCTTGGGCCTCTCTGGGCTCGTCTATCGCGCCCCTTGGGCTGTCTTGGGGCCCCCTAGGGCCTTCTTGGGCGGTCCTCGGGCCGTCTGGGAGCCATCTTGGGCCGCTCTTCGAGCCATCTTGGGGTCCCGTTGGCCTGTCTTCAGCGCCTCTGGGGCCGGCCTGGGGCCGCCTTGGACCGTCTTGGGGCCCTCGTGGACCGTCTTGGAGCGGTCTTGGATGCCTCGGGGGGGGGTTCGGAGCGTCGGGAAGCCGAAAAAGCCAGGAAGCAAAAAACCTAGGAAAAACAAATGAAAATCAACGATTTTGGCCTCTCGGGGCTCCCTTGGAGCGCCTCTTGGGAGGCCTGTTGGGCCGTCTTGGGGAGCTCTTGGGCCGTCTTGGGCCAATCTCGGGCGTCTTGGCCGGATCATTGCGCGTCTCGGGGCCCTCTTGGGCCGCCTTCGGGGCATCTTGAGCGGGCCGGAGCCGTCTTTGAGCGGCTCGGAGCCGTCTTTGGGCCATCGGGGCGGCCTCCGGAGCGTCTCGCAGCCGTTTCCGGCCATTTGGCGCTTTTTCCTTCCGGCACGCGGTTCCTGCGGCCATATAGTATAGACTAGGGCTGACCCGTGGACTCCGTCCACGACATCTTTCTGGAATGGTTCTCGGAGGAACGGCGCAGATTGAACCGAAAATCTACAAACACGGCGGCGGCTCGGGCGGCGGCAGCGAGACCGCGCCTTCGTGTCCGAGCTCTTGCAGCGCTCCAGCAGCTTGGCCCAGCGCACTGCTCGTTCACCCCCCTCCTATTGAGGACAGTTTCGAAGTCTCTCGGGAATGTGCGTCGAAGTCGAAGCCCATCTGAGGCGTCTCAGGAGCGCTTGGGGAAGGGCTCGGGAGACCATCGGGGAAAGCCACCGAAAGCGCCGGGGAGGCTCGCAAGGATCTACAGGGAGGGCCCAAGAGAGCTTCAAGAAAATTCGAAATTCTGTAAAATACTTAAGAGAAACCGCTGTTGGGTAGGCCATCACCTCCGGGCGCGCCTTGATGGTGCGATCCAGTCGCATCACCGCCAACGGGAGGGTTTGTTCGCCATGTCCCATTCTGTTCGCCCAGAGGGTCTGTGGAGGCCTTCGGGCGAACAGAACGGGACAGGGCAAGGAATGGGGAAGACTTGTCCGAATCTCCTGGGCCCCCCAGGTGCTCGTCCGAAGAATGCGGAGAGGTCCCAGGGTCATATCAATTGGCTGCTGTCCCAGGGGTCCGGTCTGCTTGGCCCGAAGAGTTTGCCAAGGCCCCTGGGGGAACAGAATGGCACAGCATATCGGGCAAAGGGGGGCGGTAGCTGGCCTGTCAGACCCGGCGTTCGTCTTCTGCCCAAGCGGCGCGGGGCCCACGGGCCCCAGGGTTGGCGGCCCGCTGGGTTTCCTCTTGTTCGCCCACAGGGTTGGAGGAGGCCTCCAGGCGAACAGAATGGGGCAGGACAATGAATGTGGGAGACTTGTCGCAAGCTCCCAGCCCCCCCAAGTGTGCGCCCGAAGGGTGTGGGGCCGCGTTGGCTCCCTCAAAGGGCCGTCTTGGAGCCGTCCAGGCCCGTCTTGAGGGCGCCGTTTGCCGTGATGGGGCCGTCTTGGTTCGTCGTGGGCCCCTCATGGGCGCGTCCGTAGGCCGTCCTGGGCCCATCGGGGTCCTCGTGGGGCTGTCTTGGAGCCGTCTGGGACCGTGAGGGGCCGCCTTGGAGTCGTCTTGGGCCCCTCCTGTGCGCCTCCTTGGGCCGTCCTGGGCCCAGCAGGGGCCGTGTTGGCACCCTCTTGGGGCTGTCTTGGAGCCGTCTTGAGCCGTCGCAGCGCGCCTTGGGTTGTGCTGGGTCCGTCTTGGCCCGTCTTGGGGCCTTCCTGGGCGTTTCCTCGGACCCTCCTGGGACTTTCTGGGGCCTCTTGGTGCATCGGACCGCCGAAACGGCGGGAAACGCAAAGGGTGTAACAGTAAACAATGGAAAATTAACGATGTTTGCCAGCTGGGGCTCTCTTGCCATCTTGGCCCGTCTTGAGGCCCCGACCGGGCGCGTCCTTGGGCCGTCCTGGGCGCACCCTCCTGGGACCGTCTTGGAATCGTCTTGGGCCGTCTTGAGCGCGCCTTGGGCCGTCCTGGGCCCGTCTGGGGCCGTGTTGGCACCCTCGCGGCGAGGAAGCTCGGAGGCGGGCTCGAGGCCTCTTTGGGGCCATTTTGGAAGCTGTTGGGGCCTCTGTTGGGGCCTCGTTTTGGGTTCCTTGGGAGCTTCCTTGGGCCTGTTCGGGGGATTCTTGGCGGCCCCTTGGGGCCTCTTGGGGGCCTGGTTGGGCCTCCTGGCGCCCTCTTGGGGCGGAAGGCTCGGAGTTTCGGTCCGTGGTCCTTCTCTTGGCCCCCTCTTGGGCCTGTCTTCGGGCCCTCGTGGGCCGTCTTGAGCGTCTCTTGGGTCGTCTTGGGGCCCTCTTGGGCTGTCTTGGGGCGCTCTTAGAAACCCCTTGGGCCGTTCTGGGGCGCTCTTGGAGGCCTCTTGGGCCGTCTTCGAGCGTCGGAAAACGGAAAAGGCGAGAAGGCCAAAATCCTTCCGAAACCGTCGTAAAGCGGATGATGTTGAGGCCCAAAACCGTCCAAAACCTCCTGAGGCGGTCCCCTCGTCCGCCCCCCTCGCTTCGAAGCAGTTTTTAAGCCCCGTGGCACCTCTTGGGGACCTCTTTTGGGCTCCTGGGGGCCTCTTGGGCCTCTCTGGGCTCGTCTATCGCGCCCCTTGGGCCTAGGGCCTTCTTGGGCGGTCCTCGGGCCGTCTTGGAGCCATATTGGGCCGCTCTTCGGGCCATCTTGAGGTCCCGGTGGCCTGTCTTGGGCGCCTCTGGGGCCGTCCGGGGGCCGCCTTGGACCGTCTTGGGGCCCTCTTGGACCGTCTTGGGGTCCTCTTGGGGACCTCGTCGACCGTCTTGGAGCGGTCTCGGATGCCTCTGGGGGGGTTTCGGAGCGTCGGGAAGCCGAAAAAGCGAGGAAGCAAAAAACCTCGGGGAAACGAATGAAATCAACGATTTTGGCCTCTCGGGCCTCTCCTGGGATGCCTCTTGGGAGGCCTATTGGGCCGTCTTGGCGAACTCTGGGCGGTTCCTCGGGCCGTCTTGGAGCCATCTTGGGCCGCTCTTCGGGCCATCTTGGGGTCCCGGTGGCCTGTCTTGGGCGCCTCTGGGGCCGTCCTGGGGCCGCCTTGGACCGTCTTGGGGCCCTCTTGGACCGTCTTGGGGTCCTCTTGGGGACCTCGTCGACCGTCTTGGAGCGGTCTTGGATGCCTCTGGGAGGGTTTCGGAGCGTCGGGAAGCCGAAAAAGCGAGGAAGCAAAAACCTCGGGGAAACCAATGAAAGTCAACGATTTTGGCCTCTCGGGCCTCTCCTGGGATGCCTCTTGGGAGGCCTATTGGGCCGTCTTGGCGAGCTCTGGGCGGTTCCTCGGGCCGTCTTGGAGCCATATTGGGCCGCTCTTCGGGCCATCTTCGGGTCCCGGT
Organism: Prorocentrum cordatum; assembly: GCA_963575745.1. Classification (NCBI taxonomy): domain Eukaryota; class Dinophyceae; order Prorocentrales; family Prorocentraceae; genus Prorocentrum; species Prorocentrum cordatum. The sequence continues at coordinate 31,401 of CAUYUJ010008802.1, read as the reverse complement.
GGCCTGTCTTGGGCGCCTCTGGGGCCGTCCTGGGGCCGCCTTGGACCGTCTTGGGGCCCTCTTGGACCGTCTTGGGGTCCTCTTGGGGACCTCTTCGACCGTCTTGGAGCGGTCTTGGATGCCTCTGGGAGGGTTTCGGAGCGTCGGGAAGCCGAAAAAGCGAGGAAGCAAAAAACCTCGGGAAAACCAATGACAATCAACGATTTTGGCCTCTCGGGCCTCTCCTGGGATGCCTCTTGGGAGGCCTATTGGGCCGTCTTGAGGAGCTCTTGGGCCGTCTTGGGCCAATCTTGGGCGTCTTGGCCGGATCATTGCGCGGCTCGGGGCCCTCTTGGGCCGCCTTCGGGGCATCTTGAGCGGCTCGGAGCCGTCTTTGGGCCGTCGGGGCGGCCTCCGGAGCGTCTCGGAGCCGTTTCTAATCATTTGGCTGGATTTCCTTCCGGCACGCGCTTCCTCCGGCCATATAGTCCACGTCCAGCAGGTCCAGGCATTGGTCCCGAACGCGCACGTGTCGGAAGCACTGGAAGCGTCAAAAGTAATGTGTTTTTGCTAATCGCGCGAGGCCTGGGCGCGATTAGCAGAAACACATGGGTTTTCAGACGCAATCAGAGCCCGAACGATCTTACAGAGCCCCTGTGCGCGAGAAGTTCGATGTGGGGGGTGGACGCGTGGGGGCCAGAGTTGGGCGCTACGTTGGGGGGCCTCGTTTGAGGGCCACGTTGGGGGATCTCGTCAGGGTGTCATTGGGGCCAACGTTCGCGGCCCTGCTGGGGGCCATGTTTGGGGGCCGCGTGCGGGGTTCGGGGGCACATGTGACGGTCGCGTTTGAGGGTGTGGGGTTCGGGGGCAGATGTGACGGTCACGTTTGAGGGCAATGGTTGGGGGCTGTGTGTGTTGGGGCCACGTTTGGGGGCGCCTGGGGGCTACGCGTGGGGTTGACGTTCGGGGGCCAGGCTTACTGGGGCGGTAGGGGCGACCTTCGGAGGCTTTGTGTGGGGGCCGCCTTTTGGGGGTCCCGTTTGGAGGCCGCGCGTGGGGCCGACGTGTAAGGGGCCACGTCCAGGGGCGATCCCAGAAAGCAGTCGGGGAACCCCGGGGGCACTGACCTGGAAGCGTGAAAAGGAATGGGTTTTTGCTAATCGCGCTGGGACTGGGCGCGATCAGCAAACTCAGAGGTTTTCAGGCACCGTCAGAGTGAAGGGGCCGCGTTAGCGGGCCCGCGCAGGGTGGTCCTGGGGCCATCTCGGGGTTCTCGGGCCGTCGAGATGGCCGTCTCGAGAGCTCTGGCAGATCGAAGCCAGCAGAACCGAGAGAGCAGCGGTGAGGCCCCCGATACAGCCAAGGGTGCGGGTGCTGGTGTACGTAGGGCCCCCGAACTGGCTGTAGTGGCCTGCGGGCAATGTCGCTGCGGGCCTGGGTAATGGGTAAAAGATCTCGTGGATGTTGGTTGGGATCTCATGGCTGGCCTCTCGGGAGCCTCTGGGAGACAGTTTGGGGGCTTCTTGGTAGCAGTTTGGGGGCGTCTTGGAGCCTCTTTTGGGGCCTCTTGGGGGTCTTTGGGGGCGCTTGGCGGCCTCTGGGGTGCCTTTTGGAGCCTCTTTGGGGCGTCCTAGGGCCTCCTGGGGATGTCTTGGGAGCGTCCCGGCGTTTCTTTGGGGCGTCTTGGGGCTTCCTGGGGGCCTCTTGGGGTGGAGGCGTAAATTTTTCTGTTCCGGGTCCCTGTCTGGGGCCTCTCTTGGGGCCTTTTTGGGGCCCTCTTGGGCTGTCTTGGGCGACTCCTGGGCCGTCTTGGGGCCTTCTTGGGCCGTCTTGGGGCCGTCTTGAAGGCCTCTTGGGCCGTCTCGGAACGGTCTGGGGGGCCTCTTGGGCGGTCTTGGAGCGTCGGAAAGCCGAAAACGCGAGAAGGCCAGAAACATCGGACAAGAACAAAGAAAATCAACAATTTTGGCTTCTGCGGCCCCTCTTGGAGGTACACTTCGAGCGCTCTGGGGGCCTCGTGGACGCGTCCCGGGCCGTCTTGAAGGCGTCTTGAAGCCATTTTGAGCGTCTCGGATCCACTCTTGGACCGTGCCGTCTTCGGGGCCTCCTGAGGCCGTCTTGGGGCGATCTGGGAATCCTGGATCAGTCCGCCAGCGGTCCGGGGGCCTCCCGGGCCCGTCGGGCAGCGGCCCGGAGGCTCTCCGGGCGGCCCGCGAGCTCTCTGGGCGGCCCGGGGCGCTGCCACTGCCTGGCCTTCTCGCGCGCGTTCCGCCCGGAATTGTAGTACAGACTAGTGTGTACCCGTGTTTGCTGTCTCGCGCTGCGGGGGTTGCCGAACCATGGGTGGGTCGTACCAGAGGGCACGAAGAGGGCCCCCAGAGGGCTCCAAGAGGGCCCCAGGACGCCGCCGGGCGCGGGCCCACCGCTTTGCCACGAGGGGCCTCTCTGTGGCAGAATGCACCCGGCCCTGTCTTGGAGGGACCCGAAAGCCATAATGGCTACGGAAATAGGGGCAAGGGGGGGGGCCCAGCGGTTACGAGCGTTCAGAGCGGTGAGAACAGCGAAGACGGCCCAAGATGGCGGGGGTCGGAGCGGAGCGAATTGCCAAGATGGCCCAAGATGGCTGTAAGAGGGCCTCCGAGGGCCACTATCGCATACTGTAGGCCCCCTCTGAGCGCCAAAGGGGCCCGCGGAGCATTTTTCTAAGGAGAAATGCTTGTGGATCCCTGTGGGGGGCCACTCGAGAGGGCACGGTGGCGTTTTTTGTCGCGAAGACTCGACGACGACGACGACGACGACGACGACGACGACGACGACGACGACAACGAAGACGGCAACGGCGGCGGCGACGGCGCGGTTACGGAAAGGAGCAAGGGGAGGGGGCCCCAGCGGTTACGAGCGTCCAGAGCGGTGAGAACAGCGAAGACGGCCCAAGACGGCGGGGGTCGGAGCGGTGCGAATTGCCAAGATGGCCCGAGAAGGCTGTAAGAGGGCCTCCGAAGGCCACTATCGCATACTGCAGGCCCGCTCTAAGCGCCAAAGGGGCCTGCGGAGCATTTTTATAAGGAAAAGTGCTTGTGGATCCCTGTGGGGGCTACTTGACAGGGCACGGTGGCGTTTTTTTTTTTCGCGACGACGACGACGACGACGACGACGACGACGACGACGACGACGACGACGACGACGACGAAGACGACAACGGCGACGGCGACGGCGACGGCGACCCTCCGAATTTCCTTCTGGGCGCAGGCGACGGCGACGAAGACGGCGGCGGCGGCGATGGCGGCGGCGACACCCCCGGGCCCTCCTGGGGCTCTCTGGGGAGCCTCTTGGAAGGTCTTGGTCAGGCTCTTCTGGGCCCTCTTGAGGCGCTTTGGGGTCGCTCTGGGGCCTTCCGGGGCCGTTTTGGGGGGCACGGGCCGTCTTGGGGCGCTCCCCGGGGTACTTGGAGGCCCTCTTGGGCGCCTCCCGTGGCCCTCTCGGGGCTCTCTTGGGAGTTTCTGGGGGTCCTCTTGGGTCCCTCGCGGGCCGTCTTGGGGCCCTGAGGGGCCGTTTTGGTCTCGACTGGGGCTCTCTGGGGGGCCTCTGGGGCCGCGTTGGGGCGGTCTTGGAAGCGTCCTCGACCGTCTTGGACGCCGCGCAGACCAGAAGAGCGAGTTCTCCAAAAATGTAAGTTTTACGAAAGGGGATGGGGCGATTTTTGCGTTGTAAGGGCCCGCTCGGACGTCTCTCGGGGCAGCTCGGGGGCGTCTTGAACCGTCCTGAGGCCGTCTTGGGGGCGTCCGGAGCGGATCTCTGGCAGTCACGGAGCGTCCGCTGCGCGATCGGAGCCGCTCCAGATCGGGGCCGCTCCAGAGGCTCCGAGGCGACCCCGACGGCCGCCCCGAAGCGGCCGGGGGGGGGGGGGCGGCTCGCTGCCACTGCGCTGGGCACCGCACGCGCGGACCCTGCTATTGTAGGAGAGACTCGTGTGGACCCGACGAGCTTGCACGAGCTTGTAGAGGGCGTTCACGCTGAGGTCGGCGCAGGAACCGAGGGGCCACGATCGCATGCTGTAGGCCCGCTCTAAGCGCCACAAGGGCCTGCGGAGCATTTTTAGAAGGAAAAGTGCCACTTGACAGGGCACGGCGGGGGCCACTTGACAGGGCGCGGTGGAATTTTTGTGTCGTGAGGACGACGACGACGACGACGACGACGACGACGACGACGACGACGACGACGACGACGACAACGAAGACGCCAACGGCGACGGCGACGGCGCGGCTCCGGAAAGGAGCAAGGGGAGGGGGCCCCAGCGGTTACGAGCGTTCAGGGCGGTGAGAACAGCGAACACGGCCCAAGATGGCGGGGGTCGGAGCGGTGCGAATTGCCAAGATGGCCCAAGATGGCTGTAAGAGGGCCTCCGAGGGCCACTATCGCAAACTGTAGGCCCGCTCTAAGCGCCACAGGGGCCTGCGGAACATTTTTCTAAGGAGAAGTGCTCGTGGATCCCTGCGGGGGCCACTTGACAGGGCACGGTGGCGTTTTTTTGTCGCGACGACGACGACGACGACGACGACGACGACGACGACGACGACGACGACGACAACGAAGACGGCAACGGCGACGGCGACGGCGCCCCTCCGAATTTCCTTCTGGGCGCAGGCGACGGCGACGACGATGGCGGCGGCGGCGATGGCGGCGGCGACGCCCCCGCGCGGCTGCCTTGGCACACGTGGCACCGCAGGGTGGCCTCCAGGTCGGCGTGCTGCAGGGCGGCGACGACGACGGCGACGACGGTTCTGGGAGCTCCCGTGCACCAAGTCGTCGAGCTCACGGGCGAGTCCGCAACCTCTTGTGGGAGACGGGGCCTCGAGGTGTAGTTGGTACAGGGCTATCCTCGCAAGGTGCAACCGTCTGATCGCATTGGGCTGTCTTGGCGCCGTCTCGTAGTGCCCCCCTGGGGCTCTCTTGGGAACCTCTTGGGGGGTGTTGTCGGGGCTCTTTTGGGCCCTCTTGAAGCGCTCTGGGGCCGCCCTGCGCCGTCTCCTGTGGCCCTCCTGAGGCTCTCTTGGGAGCCTCCTGGAGGGTCCTGTCCAGGCTCTTCTGGGCCCTCTTGAGGCGCTCTGGGGCCGCTCTGGGGCCCTCCGGGGCCGTCTTGGGGGGCACGGGCCGTGTTGGGGCGCTCTGGGGGTACTTGGAGGCCCTCTTGGGCGCCTCCCGTGGCCCTCTCGGGGCTCTCTTGGGAGCCTCTGGGGGCCCTCGTGGGTCCCTCGCGAGCCGTCTTGGGGCCCTGAGGGGCCGTTTTGGTCTCGAGTGGGGCTCTCTTGGGGGCCTCTGGGCCGTGTTGGGGCGGTCTTGGAAGCGTCCCCGGCCGTCTTGGACGCCGCGCAGACCAGAAGAGCGAGTTCTCCAAAAATGCACGTTTTACGGAAGGGGATGGGACGATTTTTGCGTCGCAAGGGCCCGCTCGGAGGTCTCTCGGGGCATCTCGGGGGCGTGTTGAGCCGTCCTGAGGCCGTCTTGGGGGCGTCCGGAGCGGATCTTCGGCAGTCACGGAGCGTCCGCTGCGCGATCGGAGCCGCTCCAGATCGGAGCCGCTCCAGAGGCTCCGAGGCGACCCCGACGGCCACCCCGAAGCGGCCGGGGGGGGGGGGGCGGCTCGCTGCCACTGCGCTCCCCACCGCACGCGCGGACCCGGCTTTTGTAGGAGAGACTCGTGCGAACCCGTGGATTAAAATCCACGGTGTGCTGAACCTGGGATTCGCACTCCATGGGTGAACAGCTTATCAAAGTTGAACAACTCGGGCGTTCCTGGGGCAGTGTCGGGGCCGTCTTTGGGCCGTCGTGCCAGAGGGCACGACGAGGGCTCCCAGAGGGCCCCCAAAGGGCTCCAAGAGGGCCCCAGGACGCCGCCGGGCGCGGGCCCACCACTCTGCCACGAGAGGCCTTTCTGTGGCAGAATGCACCTGGCCCTGTCTTGGAGGGGCCCGAAGGCCCCAAGAGGGCCGCAAACGAGCGCCCCCAGGGGGCTCCAAGAGGGCCCCAAACCGCATGTATTTGATATGCTTCTTGGGCTTGCGAGAGGGGCACACGAGTACATGCGTCATGGGGCCTTCCTTGTCGGGGCCCTCTTTGGGCCCTCCTGGCCCCCTCTTGGGGCCCCATCGGGAGCGTTCCCGCCCTATCCTGGCCGCCTCTTGGGGCCGCCATGGGCGCCTGAGGAACCGTCCTGGCGCAGTCTTAAGCCGTCTTGGGGCCCTCCTGGCAACCTCCTGAGGCGTCTTGGGACGATCTTGAGGGCCTGCGCGGCCGTCTTGGACGCTTCGAAAACGAAAATCACGGGAATTCCTGAAACGCACGTTTCCCCAAAGGATTGCAAGAGGATTTTTACCTGTTCGGGCTCTCCTGGGGATCTCTCTGGAGCCCACTTGGAGCATTTTGGTGGCCTCTTGGGCCGTCGGGCAGCTGTCTTGGGCGTGTTCGAGCGCTCGGGGCCGGTCTCGGAGGTCCTCTTGGAAGGTCTTCCTTCGCGTCCTCGGGCCCTCTTGGGGGCCTCAGAGGGCCCCGAGCGCCTGCCCGCAGCGGGCCGAGCCGGGCCGAGCCGGCCCGAGGCGGGCCGATGCCCCTGGGCATTCTTTTCGCACGCGCTGATTCTGGTACTGTAGTGTAGATGACGTTGGGCTTCAGCTTCGCCTCCAACATCTCGCTCAGCAGCTCCAGCGCCCGCTGCCACTGCCCGCCTTTCTCGCACGCGCTGATCCCAGCGTTGTAACTGACTAGGGTTGACCCGTGGCCTTCTGGCCAAGATGGCTCTGAGAGGGCCTCCGAGGGCCACTATCGCATACTGTAAGCCCGCTCTAAACGCCAAAAGGGCCTGCGGAGTATTTTTCTAAAGAAAAAATGCTCGTAGATCCCTGCGGGGGCCACGTGACAGGGCACGGTGGCGTTTTTTTGTCGCGACGACGACGACGGCGACGGCGACGACGGCAACGACGACGACGACGACGACGACGACGACGACGACGAAGACGGCGACGGCGACGGCGCGGCTACGGAAAGGGGCAAGGGGAGGGGGCCCCAGTGGTTACGAGCGTTCAGAGCGGTGAGAACAGCGAAGACGGCCCAAGATGGCGGGGGTCGGAGCGGTGCGAATTGCCAAGGTGGCCCAAGATGGCTGCAAGAGGGCCTCCGAGGGCCACTATCCCATACTGTAGGCCCGATCTGAGCGCCAAAGGGGCCTGCTGAGCATTTTCCTAAGGAGAAGTGCTCGTGGATCCCTGCGGGGGCCACTTGACAGGGCGAGGTGGCGTTTTTTTGTCGTGGCGACGACGGCGACACCCCCGCGCGGCTGACTTGGCACACGTGGCACCGCAGGGTGGCCTCCAGGTCGGCGTGCTGCAGGACGGCGACGACGACGACGACGGTTATGGGAGCTCCCGTGCACCACGTCGTCGAAAATCACGGGCGAGTCCGCAACCTCTTGTGGGAGACGGGGCCTCGAGGTATAATTGGCACAGGGCTGTCCTGGCAAGGTGCAACCGTCTGATCGCATTGGGCTGTCTTGGCGCCGTCTCGTTGTGCCCTCCTGGGGCTCTCTTGGGAACCTCTTGGGGGGTAGTGTCGGGGCTCTTTTGGGCCCTCTTAAAGCGCTCTGCGGCCGCCCTGCGCCGTCTCCTGTGGCCCTCCTGGGGCTCTCTGGGGAGCCTCTTGGGGGGTCCTGTCCAGGCTCTTTTGGGCCCTTTTGAAACGCTCTGGGCCCGCTCTGGGGCCCTCCGGGGCCGTCTTGGGGGGCACGGGCCGTGTTGGGGCGCTCTGGGGGTACTTGGAGGCCCTCTTGGGCGCCTCCCGTGGCCCTCTCGGGGCTCTCTTGGGAGCCTCTGGGGGCCCTCGTGGGTCCCTCGCGAGCCGTCTTGGGGCCCTGAGGGGCCGTTTTGGTCTCGACTGGGGCTCTCTTGGGAGCCTCTGGGGCCGTGTTGGGGCGGTCTTGGAAGCGTCCTCGACCGTCTTGGACGCCGTGCAGACCAGAAGAGCGAACTCTCCAAAAATGTACGTTTTACGAGAGGGGATGGGACGAATTTTGCGTCGTCAGGGCCCGCTCGGACGTCTCTCGGGGCAGCTCGGGGGCGTCCTGAGCCGTCCTGAGGCCGTCTTCGGGGCGTCCGGAGCGGATCTTCGGCAGTCACGGAGCGTCCGCTGCGCGATCGGAGCCGCTCCAGATCGGAGCCGCTCCAGAGGCTCCGAGGCGACCCCGACGGCCACCCCGAAGCGGCCGGGGGGGGGGGGGGCTCGCTGCCACTGCGCTCCCCACCGCACGCGCGGACCCGGCTATTGTAGGAGAGACTAGGGCTGACCCGTGCACTCCGTCCACGACATCTGGCCGGAAATAGTCTCGGGGCAGCGGCGGGAATGCTGCCGAAAGGCTATCGACATGGCGGTCAGCCCCTCGGCTGCGAGGGGGCCTCTGGGGGCCCTCTTGGGCTCTCGTCCATGCTCTGAGCCTGGTGTCTTGTTCTCCCCCTTGCGCTGCCGCCTCCGCTGCTGCCCTCATCGTCGCCGTCCTAGCCAGGTCGTCGTCGTCATCTTCATTCCCGCTCTGTTATCGTCCGCGCGATATTCGCTTGCGTCCTTGCTCATCCTCCCCTCCTCTTCCCCCCTCGCCCGCCCCAATATACCTGCTCACCGTGCTCATCCTTTGGGACCCTGTGGGGTCGTCTGTGGGCTCTCTCAGGGGCGTCGTCGGCCCTCTTGAAGCCGTCTTTGGAACGCATTGGGCGGCGGTGGATCGTGTGGAAGCCGACCAGGCAAGCACGGCAAAAATTGTGCAAGAAGCAAGCAACATCTAGGATTTGTCTTGCTCGGGGCCCTGTGGGGACGCTGCTGGGGAGGTCTCATGGAGAACCTTGAAGATCTGTCGGGTCGGTTTGGGCCAATGTTGGACCAATCTCGAGCGTCTGTGGCACACCTGGGGGCCTGTTGAACCGACTTGGGGCCCTCTGGACCTGTCTCGGGGCTCTCTTTGGGCCCCTTGTCGGCCGTCTGGGAGTCGTGCTGGGAACGTCTTGGGCGGTCGTGAATCGCCTGGAAGCAGAGAAGGCGAGCACCGCCAAAACCCTGCCAGAAGAAATGAAAATCAATGTTTTGTCCTACTCGGGGCCCTCTGGGGAAGCTTCCCAAGAGGACTCTCGGAGCACCTTCGAGACCTCTCGGGCCGGCTTGGGCCAATCTTGGGCCAATCTTGAGCGCCTGGGGCCCACCTGGGGGCCTGTTGAGCCGACTTGGAGGCCCTCTGGGCCCGTCTTGGGGCTCTCTTGGGGGCCTCTTCGGCCATCTTGGAGGCGTCTTGGGAACGTCTTGGGGTGTGGATCGTGTGGAAGCCGAAAAGGCGAGCACGGCAAAAGCCCTGCAACAAGCCATGACAATCAATGTTTTGTCCTGCTCGGGGCCCTCTGGGGAAGCTTCCCCAGAGGTCTCACGGAGCACCTTGGAGACCTGTCGGGCCGGCTTGGGCCTCCTGGGGCTCTCCGGGCGTAGCCTTGAGCCTCTCTGGGCGGCCCGGGCCAGCCCGGGGGCGATTCTGCCCCCATTGATCCTGCGGCCTTCTGGCACGCTGGGCCCCCGGCATCAGAATATAGATGACGTTGGGCTCCAGCTTCACCTCCCACATCCCGCTCAGCAGCGCCAGCGCTGGCTGCCACTGCTCGCCTGTCCTGCACGCGCTGATGCCAGCGCTGCAGCTGACTAAGGCTGAGCCGTGGACTCCGTCCACGACGTCTGGCCGAGAGTATTCTCGGGAGAGCGGCGGGAATGCTGCCGAAAGGCTATCGACATGGCGGTCATCCCCTCGGCTTCGAGAGGGCCTCTGGAAGCCCTCTTGGGCTCTCGTCGGTGCCGTCTGGCCCGTCTCGGAACCGTCTTGGGCCGTCTTGGGCGCCTCTTGGGCGGTCTGGGGGCCGTCTTGGACCGTATTAGGCAACTCTTGGAGCTGTCTTCTTTGGGGCTGTGGCCGATCGTGGGGGGCTCTGTGGCCGTCGTGGGGGGCTCTGTGGCCCTCATACAGGGCATCTTGGGCCGATCGTGGGGGGCTCTGTGGCCGTCGTGGACGCGTCGGAGACCAAGAGCACGAGAATGCAATAAATAGAAGCTTCCTGACGGGACTGGGACGGTTTTGCGCGTCTCGGGGCTGTCCTGTGGAATCCTCGAGGGCCGTCTTCGGAAGCTCTTGGCCTGTCTAGGGGCCCTCGGGGCCGTCGGCGCGGTTTCTTGAGCGGCTCGGAGCGCCCCTGGGGCCCTCGGGGTGGCCTCTGGAGCGGTTCGGAGCCGTCTTGGGGTCGTCGTGGCGCCCCCTCGAGCGGTTCGGAGCCGTCTTTGGGCCGTCGGTCGGGGCGGCCTCTAAAGCGTCTCGGAGCCGTCGTGGGGCCGTCGGGACGCCCTTCACAGGCTCGAAGCTGTCATAAGTCACTCGGTGCAGTAGCCCTTCTCACATGCCGCCAACGTGAGGTGTGTTCGCCCTGTCCTATCCCGTTCGCCCAGAGGGTCTGTGGAGGCCCCCGAGCGAACAGAACGGGACAGGGCAAGAAATGGGGGAGACTTCTCCAAATCTCCTGGGCCCCCCAGGTGCTCGTCCAAAGAGTGCGGAGAGGTCCCTGGGTCATATCAATTGGCTGCTGTCACAGGGGTCTGGTCTGGTTGGCTCGAAGAGTTTGCCAAGGCCCCTGGGAAAACATAATGGCACAGCATATCGGGCAAAAGGGGGCGGTAGCTGGCCTGTCAGACCCGGCGTTCGTCTTCTGCCAAAACGGCGCAGGGCCCACGGTCCCCAGGGTTGGCGGCCCGCGGGGATTCCTCCTGTTCGCCCAGAGGGTTGGAGGAGGCCTCCAGGCGAACAGAAAGGGGCAGGAAAGGAATGTGGGAGACTAGTCGCAAACTCCTGGGCCCCTCAAGGCTCCCTCAAAAGGCCGTCTTGGAGCCGTCTAGGCCCGTCTTGAGGGTGCCGAGTGCCGTGGTGGGGCCGGCTTGGTTCGTCGTGGGCCCCTCATGGGCGCGTCCGTGGGCCGTCCTGGGCCCATCGGGGGCCGTGTTGGCACCCTCTTGGGGCTGCCTTGGAGCCATCTGGGGCCGTGAGGGGGCCGTCTTGGCCCGTCTTGGGCCCCTCCTGGGCGCCTCCTTGGGCCGTCCTGGCCCCAGCAGGGGCCGTGCGTGTTGGCACCCTCTTGGGGCTGTCTTGGGGCCGTCTTGGGCCGTCGCAGCGCGCCTTGGGTTGTGCTGGGGCCGTCTTGGCCCGTCTTGGGGCCCTCCTGGGCGCTTCCTCGGACCCTCTTGGGCCTCTCTGGAGCCTCTTACGCGGGCAATATTCATATCCACATCCAGTGCGTCTTGGATTTTTGCGCTCTCTTCCCCAGAAAGCAGAAGCGCACTGGATGTGGATAAACATCTGGCCCCAAGAGGCTTGATTTTTGTCCAAATCCACTGCGCCCTGGCCTTGTGGCACCCTTCCCCGAAAAGTCCAAGACGCTCTGGATATGGATATAAGTTTTGCCTGCATCTTAGGGCGTCCGACAATGGAAAATTAATGATCTTTGCCTGTCGGGGCTCTCTTGCCGTCCTGGCCCGTCTTGAGGCCCCGACCGAGGGCCTCCTTCCTTGGCCCGTCCTTGGCCCATCTGTGGCCGTGTTGGCACCCTCCAGGGGGCCGTCTTGGAGTCGTCTTGGGCCGTCTTGAGCGTGACCTGGGCCGTGCTGGATATCTTCCCACATTTTCCTGGGAGTCGAGGATTCATTGTGTCTGTGTGTTTTCTTTCCCTCCTGAGTGGCGCCACCTGGGGAGTCTCCAAGGGGTCCCTGGAGCGCTCGAAGGGCTCCGGGGGCGCTCCGGGGCGCTCCGGGCCGTCCGGGGGGGGATCCCTTCCCTGACCTTCCAGAGTGCTAAAAAAGAGCACTCCAGCCCTGCAGACCTATCTGGACTGCCTCAAACCTCGACAGGAACCAGGGCGTCGACGTCCTGGTGCCACTATGTGAGCCCTCCTGGAAGGTCAGGGTTGGCGCGCGTGGCCCCTTCTCGCACGCACTGTTCCCGGTATATTGTAGTAAAGACTATAGCGTGTACCCGTGCCTGCTGCCACTGGCGGCGGGGGTTGCCGAACCACGGGTGGGTCGCGCCAGAGGGCCCCCAGAGGGCCTCCAGAGGGATCCCATCGGGAGCGGCCAAGAGGGGGGCGTCCAAGAGGGGGGGGTGCAAATCGTGACCGGCGGCATGTGCGCGGCCAAGCGGGGGGGCCAGGGACGTAATGAAACAAGAAGAGGCGCCATGAAATCTGGGAAAATATCATGGCCCACGCCAGGATATCCCCCCCCCTAGTCATCACCCCCCTCTTTTCCGCCCCCGATCCAAGAGGGCCCCGGGACGCCGCCGGGCGCGGGCCCACCATGCTGCCCCGAGAGGCCTTTCTGTTTACCAGCTTCGAACGTATCCCAATCCCTAAGATTGACACGCCAAAAGGCGATGACAATCTTAGGGGTTCGCCTTCAAAAAAATAAGGGAATCCCTAAGATTGGCATCGTGATGAGGAGGTGCCCAGCATAGGGATAGGGATATGTTCCAGGCTGGTAATCTGTGGCAGAATGCACCCGGCCCTGGGCGGCTCGCGCGCTTTCGGGGCCGGCCGAGGCGATTCTGCGCCACCAGAAGGGCGAAACATGGCATGGCCCCGAGAGGCTGCGGAGAGGGCTCCAGAGCGACAAAACGGGCGAGGGATTTTGGGCCAAGCCGGCAAGGAGCGCCAAACGAGCGTCAGGAAGGCCGAAGAGCCCCATGCGGACCCCAGACATGGAGTCAGGAACTGGGTCGAGATGTTTCATGGCAGCGTCCACTCTTGGGAGCCCTCATCATCATCATCATCATCATCATCATCATCATCATCATCATCATCATCATCATCATCATCATCATCATCATCATCATCATCATCATCATCATCATCATCATCATCATCATCATCATCACCATCAACGATAGCCCGAAATGAGCGCGGATGGGAGCTGGAGATGGCCCAAAGTGAACCCAAATGGCGCGAAAACCTGCCCTATCATGCTAGGGCAGGGTCGAGACCCGCGAAGAGACCCCATGAAGCCCCAAAGGTGGCCCGAAATGAGCGCCGATGGGAGCCAGAGATGGCCCAAAGTGGGCCCAAATGGTGTCGAAACCTGCCCATCATGATAGGGCAGGGCCGAGACCCGCCAAAAGACCCCATGAAGCCCCAAAGATGGCCCGAAATGATCGCCGATAGGAGCCAGATATGGCCCAAAGTAGACCGAAGTGGCGTCGAAAACCTGGCCTATCATGATAGGGAAGGGCCGAGACCCGCCAAGAGACCTCTGGGGCCTCTTTCAAAAACTCCCCGAAGCTATCAAACCCCACGAGGCGATGCGATTCCGGGCCACCAGGAGAGCGAAACACGGCATGGCCCCGCGAGGCCGCGGACAGGGCTCCAGACCAACAAAAAAACGAAGGGTTTTGGGAGAAATCCGGCACGGAACGCCGAACGCGCATCAGAGCCCCATGGTGCGCTGGGAGCCGTTGTGGGACCGTCTTCGGCCGTCTTGGGCTGTCTTGGGCTGCTGTTGGTGCCGTCTTCGGCCCAGACATGCGACGTCCTGCTTTTTTCAGGACGGCGCCCCCGGATGTCCCGACCCTTTCCCCGGGGACGGTTTTTCATCCTGAGTCGTTTTTACCTAACAGCGAAGACTGATAGGTTTCTAGTGGGATCAAAAGAGAGCAGCAGATCACTCCACAGGGGGGTCCGGGCAGGTGTTGGGAGTTGCCGGGCGGCAGGTGCCGGGCTCGTTTTTCACCAACAGTCACACACTTCGTGCTCTTCGAGTTCCCAGAACTCCATTCCCAGGCCACATTCTGAATACCCGGATGCAACAGTCACACACTTCGTGCTCTTCGAGATCCCAGAACGCCATTCCCGGGCCACATTTAGAATAACCGGATGCAACAGTCACACACTTCGTGCTCTTCGACATCCCAGAACGCCATTCCCGGGCCACATTCTGGAGGGCCGGATGCAACAGTCACACACTTCGTGCTCTTCGAGTTCCCAGAACTCCATTCCCGGGCCACATTTTGGATGCCCGGAGCCAACTGTAGGCCACTTCGTGCTCTTCGAGTTCCCAGAACTCCATTCCCGGGCCACATTTTGAATGCCCGGAGCCAACTGTAGGCCACTTCGTGCTCTTCGAGTTCCCAGAACTCCATTCCCGGGCCACATTTTGAATGCCCGTAGCCAACTGTAGGCAACTTCGTGCTCTTCGACTTCCCAGAACTCCCATTCCTGGGCCACATTTTCAGCAGGGGCAAGAGCACGACGAGGAGGAGGACGAGCAAGACCAGGAGGACGAGGACGAGCAGGAGCAGGACGAGGAGCAGGAGGAGCAGGAGAAGAAGGACGAGCAGGAGGAGGAGGAGGACGAGCAGGAGGAGGAGGACGACCAGGAGGAGGAGGACGACCAGGAAGAGGGAGGAGGAGGGGAGGGGAGGAGTACCAGGAGGAGAGGAGGAGGAGGAGAGGAGGAGGAGGAGGAGGAGGAGGAGGAGGACGAGGACGAGGAGGAGGAGGAGGAGGGGGGGGGAGAGTACCAGGAGGAGGAGAACGAGGACCACCAGGAGGAGGAGGAGGAGGAGGAGGAGGAGGAGAGGAGAGAAACACCAGGAGGAGGAGGACGAGCAAGACGAGGAGGACGAGAACGAGGACGACCAGGAAGAGGAGGAGGAGGAGGAGGAGGAGGGGGGGGAGGACTACCAGGAGGAGGAGGAGGAGGAGGAAGAGGAGGAGGAGGACGAGAGGAGGAGGAGGAGGAGGACGAGGAGGAGGAGGGGGGGGGAGAGCACCAGGAGGAGGAGAACGAGGACCACCAGGAGGAGGAGGAGGAGGAGGAGGAGGAGGAGGACACCAGGAGGAGGAGGACGAGCAAGACGAGGAGGACGAGAACGAGGACGAGCAGGAGGAAGAGAGGAGGAGGAGGAGGAGGAGGAGGAGCAGGAGAAAGAGGAGGAGGAGGAGGAGGCAGGCTGAGGCTGAGGCTGTGACTGCGACTGCCGTTGCCGCTGCGACTGTCATCGCGAATGCGACTACGACTGCGAGAACAGCAGAATTCGACAACTGGATTTTCATCTGAATCTTAAGGGGAATGCTTTCAGATATGCTTCTACACATCGCTGTTAGGTTGCTTTGCCGGGATAATTTGATGGTCACGAGGCCCAGCGAAGGCCTCCAGAGCCCGAAAACGGCGGAAAACCTCCGTCCTGAATTTGTTTACGACGCGAGCATGTCTGGGGGTGCTTCTTGGGCCATGACCTTGGTGCCTCTGGGGGTCGTTCACGAGCCTCTCCGCGCTGCTGTTCGGCCTCCTGGAAGCCTGCTGCGGCCCTCTGCCCTCCGGGGCTGCTTCGGGTGCCGCCAGGGCCGTGTGGAGGCGGTCCTGGGCCGTCGGGGGGTTGGCTGGGGCCGCCTTGGGCGTCTCTGGAGCAGTCTGGGCACCGTCGGGGGGTCGTGTTGGGCCGTCCTGGGCCGCTCCTGAGGCTGTCTTGGGCACCCCGTGGGCCGCCATGGGCGCCTCAGGACCCGTCCTGAAGCCATCGTGAGACCTCGGGCAAGCCCATGAACTGCCAAAATGCATTATTTCCAGCGGGAATGTGACGATTTTTCGGTGCTCGGGCTCTCTTGGGGCTCGTCGTGGAGCCAACTTGGGGCGTTTTGGAAGCCTCTTTGCCCGTCTTCGGCCGTCTTGGGCTCTCTTAGGGGCCTCCTCGTGCGTCTCGGAACGCTCTTGGGCCATCTGGGAAGCGTGCCGAGGCCTGCTGGTGCTCTGGGGCCCTCTTGGGGGCCTTCTCGTGCGTCTCAGAACGCTCTTGGGCCATCTGGGAAGCGCGCCGAGGCCTGCTGGGGCTCGCAGGGGCCGCCGGAGAGGGCGGGTCCGCTGCTACCGATCGGCAGCTCCGCGAGCGCCGGTCCGGCCATTTTAGGAGAGATGACGTCGGGCTCCAGCTTCGCCACCCACATCTCGCTCAGCAGCGCCAGCGCCCGCTGCCACTGCCCGCCCTTTTCGCACGCGCTGATCCCAGCGTTGTAGCTGACTAGGGCTGACCCGTGGACTTGGTCCACGTTTTCCAGCGTGGACAGTGTGGGTGTGTTGCTGGATGGCTGCGTACTGCATGCTGGATTGCTTGACGATTGCTAATGCCGTGCGAAACTTCCGAGAAGAGAAACGTGTCGTCCAAGACGGCTCCTTTGGGTCTGAGAGATGCCCCTCGCCTCTCGTGAGCACCTCTCTCGTGGTAGGCTCATAGGGCCTCCTGGGAGCGCGGCCTCTCGCGGGGTCTTCCTAGGCGTCTCTCGGGGCTCTCTTCGAAGCGTCTGAGATTTTCTTGGGCTCCTTTGGGAAGGTCCTCCCAACTTGAAGGCCGTCTTGGTAGGGGCCTCGAGGGCGCCAGGACGGAACCAGAAAGAGCTTCGTAGTGTTCGTTTGGAGGGCCGCTCAAAACGAAGAGAGCGCGGCCTCTCGCGGGGTCTTCCTGTGCCTCTCTCGGGGCCCCCTTCGAAGTTCCTTCGAAGTTTTTGGAATCCTTTGGGAAACCCCTCGCGGTTGGCAGGCCGTCTCGGGAGGGGCCTCGAGGGCGCCAGGACGGAACCAGAAAGAGCTTCGTGGTATTCGTGTTTAGGGGCGCTCAAAGCGAACAGAGCGCGGCCTCTCGCGGGGTCTTCCTATGCCTCTCTCGGGGCTCCCTTCGAAGTTCCTGAGAAGTTTTTGGAATCCTTTGGGAAGCTCCTCGCGGTTGGAAGGCCGTCTCGGGAGGGGCCTCGAGGGCGCCAGGACGGAACCAAAAAGAGCTTGCAGGTGTTCGTTTTGAGGGGCGCACAAAACGAACAGTGCCCAGCCCCTGGTGGGGCCTTCCCAGGCCTTTCTCGAGGCTCTCTTCGGAGCGACTGAGATCTTCTTGGGCTCCTTTGGGAAGGTCCTCCCGGCGTGAAGGCCGTCTTGGTAGGGGCCTCGAGGGCGCCAGGACGGAACCAAAAAGAGCTTCGTGACGTTCGTTGTGAGGGGCGCTCAAAACGAAGAGTGCGTGGCCTCTCGCGGGGTCTTCCTAGGCCTCTCTCGGGGCTCTCTTCGAAGTTCCTGAGATCTTCTTGGGCTCCTTTGGGGGGCTCGAGGCTTCAAAGCCGTCTCGGTAGGGGCCTCGAGGGCGGGCCTCGAGGGCGCCAGGACGGAACCAAAAAGAGCTTCGTGGTATTCGTGTTTAGGGGCGCTCAAAACGAACAGAGCGCGGCCTCTCGCGGGGTCTTCCTGGGCGTCTCTCGGGGCTCTCGTCAAAGCTCCTGAAATGTTGTTGGGATCATTTGGGAAGCTCCTCGCGGTTTCAAGGCCGTCTCGGGAGGGGCCTCGAGGGCGCCAGGACGGAACCAAAAAGAGCTTCGTGGTATTCGTGTTTAGGGGCGCTCAAAACGAACAGTACCCAGCCCCTGGTGGGGCCGCAAAGAACGCGAGGGCGCGGGGAAAAGCACGCACCGGGAGCTCGCAGGGATCCTCGTCAGCAAGAACGTCGAAGTGGCTGGTTTTCCAGAGAAAATTTGTTTTTTTCCCTCCTCAGGCGCTCCTGCCGGCGCGTGTTTGACCGCTCTGGGGCCATTTTGGGCGCGCGGGGGGAGGCTGCTGAGCTTGCTGGGCGCCTTCGGAAGCATCTCGGAGCGCCCGAAGAAATCCCAAGAGAGCCCGGAGGAGGCCGCGGAGGGCCGGAAGAGGGCCCGGAGGCGCCAGAAGGGCCGGACAGGGGGCCCGAGGCAACCGAAAAGAACGCGAGGGCGCGGGGAGAAGCACGCACCCGGAGCTGGCAGGGAACCTCGTCAGCAGGAACTTGAAAGTGGCTCGTTTTCCCGAGGAAATGCTTCTTTTTCCACTCCTCAGACGCTCCTGCCGGCGCGTGTTGGAGTGTCTTGGGCCATCGTGGGCGCGAGGGGGAGGCTGCTGAGCTTCCAGGGCGCCTCCGGGGAGGCATCTCGGAGCGTCTCGGAGCGGCCTGGGGCAGCCCCGGAGCCGCGCTGGAATCGACCAGAGCTTGCTGGGGCGCCCGGGGAGGGCTCCGGAGGGGCCGGCCCGCGGCCACTGCTTAACCATTTGGCGAGAGGTGAACGCTGCATTGTAGTAGAGACTAGGGCGAACCCGTGGACTTCGTCCACGTCATCTTGGGCCAGTCTTGGCTCGAAAAGGCCGTCTTGGGCCTGTCTTCGCTCGAAATGGCGAGAAGGTGGAAATCTTTCAGAAACCATAGAAGAATCCGCCGACCCCTTGTGGGTCTCTAGGCGTGTGAGATAGTTCCCCCCCCTAACCCCCCCCTGGGACCCCAAACCGGAGATTCGACCCCCCCCCCGGGCCCACGACGAGCGCGTCACGGGGCTCTTTTGGGCCCAAAAGGGGATCAACACGCGCCAAGAAGGCCCCAAGACTCTTCCAAGACGGCCCACGAGAGCTCCGAGGCGCCAAACGAGCGCTCCCAGACGCCCAAGATGCCCCCAAGACGAGCCTAGAGGCCTCCAAGACGGCCCAAGAGGCCTCCAAGAGCAGTCCTCAGAAGGGCCGAAGCGCCGAAAATCGTCAAATTCCGATGGGAAAACGTACATTTTGATCATATACTACTTCTCGGCCTTCACGGCGTTGAAGACGGTCCAAGAGCACCCCAAGACCGCCCCGAGAGGCCCCCAAGAGGCGCCCCAAGTCGGCCCAAGAGGGCGCCAAGACGGCCCAAGAGGCCCCCAAGACAGCCCAAGAGGGCCCCAAGACGGCCCCAAGAGGTGCCCAAGAGGGGGAGCCCGAACCGACAATCCGAGCCTTCCGCCCCAAGACGGCCCCAGAAGGCCCCAAGAGGCCCCCAAGACGCCCACAAGAGGCCCCAAGAGGCCCCCAAGAGGCTCCAAAACGGCCTCACAACGGCCCCCAAGAGGCTTCGAAACTGCCTCCAAGAGTCCCGCGAGAAGCCCCCCAAGAGATCCCAACGATCACCGCACAAGTCTCATATCAACAACCCAGGCACGGTGGCGGGGTTGCGTTTGCGCACAAAAAAAGGATTCGCGCTCTCGAGGCCAAGATTGCTCCAAAACGGCCCAGGATGGCTCCAAAACGGCCCAAGATGGCTCCAAGACGGCCCACGACAGTTCGAAGACGGCCCAAGATGGCATCAAGATGGCCTAAAAGGCTTTCACTATCGCCCACGAAGTCTCCAAGAAGACCCCCAGGACATCTGAAAGAGGCGCACATTACGCATTTCATTACATTTCCATTGCGTTGTTGAACATGTTTGCAATTGTTGCCTTTCCCGGCTTCCGTCGGCTCACGTAGCCAAACTGCCTTCAAGAGTCCCGCGAGAAGCCCCCCAAGAGATCCCAACGATCACCGCACAAGTCTCATATCAACAACCCCGGCACGGTGGCGGGGCTGCGTTTGCGCACAAAAAGGATTCGCGCTCTCGAGCCCCAAGAGAGGTCGTTATGGACCCCTACACGACTCCCCAGCCCGATTCAAGCGAGCCGGCAAGACCGCCAAGATGAGGGGTCGGCGGATGTGGCGTAAGCCTATAGAATCAATGATGGCGTTTGCCGCGGCTCGTCTGGAGCGTCTTTGAGCGGTCTTGGGCCGTCTCGGAGGCCCTCTTGGACCGCTTCCTTCTCTTCGTCCGCCTTCCGCTCTACCTCCGCCTAGACAGCCTTCGGAGCGTCACAGACGGCTATGGTGGGTCTGCGGTGTACGTTTCGCCGCTTGTCAATTTTGAAAGCACCTGCGGCCTTGAAAAAAGTCATCCAGAGGGCTCTGGTGACTTTTTCCCGGTTGCCTCTTCGAAGCCTGATGGCGGGCGCATGCGGGCGCTGCCGTCTCCTTGGGAACGGTTAGTGGGCCTCTCGGGGTTTCTTTTCGAGCTTCTGGGGGCCTGTTTGGGCCTCGTTGGCTATCTTGCGGCCTCCTAGGGGCCTCTTGGGGCCCTCTTGGGCCGTCTTGCTGCCTCCTGAGGGCCTTTTCCCTTGAAGTTTTTGTTGGGCGCCTCTGGGGCCGTTCCCCGGCTGTCCCCCCGAGCCTCTTCCGGGGGACAGCCCAGGAAATCTATTGTGCTTGCGCGCTGTGCGTGCGTGCTCCTGTACGAGAGGTCGGAAGGGTGTCCCGACGTCACCGCTCGCTCTTGGGAGCTGTGCCTGGGAGAGCTCTCTACGCTGCGTCTCGCTCTTGGGAGCCTTGGTGAGAAGAGCTTTGTACGTCACCGATCGCTCTTTTAATGGGCGTCTCTGGGCCTGCTTGGTGGTCCTTGTGGGGGTCTTGTTCGGGCCATTCTGAGGCTTGTTTGGGCTGCTCTGGGGGAGTTTGGGGACGTTTTGGTGCCTTTTGGGGCCGTCTCGGGGCGTCCGGGAGGCCTTGGACAGTCTTGGAGCTCTCTTGAGGCTGCCTGAGGCCGTCTTGGGAGCCTCTTGGGGCCCCCTCGGAGCTCTCTTGGGGCCGTCTTGGGGTTCTGTGAGGCCGTTTCTGGGCTCTCTGGCGTCGTCTTTGGGGCCCTTGTGGGCCGTCTTGGAGCACTCTTAGGGGCCGCTTGCGTCTTCTTGGGGCGATTTGGGAGGCCTCTTGGCGTCCTGGGCCGCTGAGGAGCACACAAGGCGGGCATACTGAAAATATACATTGTCCCATCGGAATTTGACGATTTGTGCATCTTTGGCGTGCGCTCGGGGCCCTCTTGGGGCGTCTTTGCGGCCTCTTGGATCGTTGTGGAGCCCCCCCCTGAAGGCTTCGGGCCCTCGTGGGCCGTCTCGGGACCCACTGAGGCCGTCTTGGAGCGCTCTTGGACGGTCTGGGAACCCCTCTGGAGCGCCTCTGGGACCGGCCTGAACGAGTCGGCCCTGTGGTGGCACACGAGGCGGTTTTGTGCACACGAGGCCCTGTGAACTCTTCTCGCACGCAGATCCACTGGCCATGAGAGACTAGGGCTGGCCCGTGGACTACCGCCCACGAATGCCAGAGGATTGAGCGTGCGCTCGTTGCTGCTTATTGCTTCAGGGTGCGCTGTTTGCTTGATGATCCTGACGGCGTCTGGAGCAGCGCTAGCAGCAGCAGCAGCAGCAGCAGCAGCAGCAGCAGCAGATCCAGGACCATCGGCAGTAGCAGCAGCAACAGCTGCAGCAGCAGCTCCAGCAACAACAGAAGCAACGCGGACCTCCGAGAGCCTCCCGGGGGCCTTCTCATCCTCCTCCTCCTCGTCCTCGTCCTCGTCCTCGTCGTCGTCGTCGTCGTCGTCGTCGTCGTCGTCGTCGTCGTGGTCGTCGTGGTCGTCGTCATCGTCGTCGTCGTCGTCGGCGTCGTCGCCGCTGTCGGCGTCGTCGTCGTCGTCGTCGTCGTCGTCGTCGTCGTCGTCGTCGTCGTCGTCGTCGTCGTCGTCGTGGTCGTCGTCGTGGTCGTCGTCGTCGTCGTCGTCGTCGTCGTCGCTGTCGTCGTCGTCGTCGTCGTCGTTGCCGTCCTCCTCGTCCTCATGCTCCTCCTCCCCTCCTCTCGCCTTCCTCCTCCGTCTTATCCCCTTCCTCCTGTCCAGCCTGCTGCTTCTCGTGCCAGCAGTGCCGCGTGTTGTAGCAGGCTGTTCCCAGCGGAGGCATCGGGGAAGCGGCGGGGGGGGCCCTCCGATACCCGGGAGGGGGGGTCCTCGTGGGGCTCTGTGGGAGCCTCTGGAGAGCCTCTGGGAGCCCCTTGAGAGCTCTTGGGGGCGCCTCTGAAGCCTTCTGGGAGCCTCTGGAGAGCGCCCGGGGGCCTCTTGGGAGCGCCTTCGGAGCCCTCTCGGGGGCGTCTGGGAGCCTTGCTGGCCGTGGAGGGGCCCGGAGGGGGGGGAAGCGCTCCGAACTGGACCCTCTTGGGCGTCCCTAGTAGGGCCGTCTGGGGGGGGGGGGGGCCGTCTTGGGGGTCCTGGGAGCTCGATCGGGGGCAGTCTTGGGGCCATCTTGGGGACTCTCTTGGAGGCCTCCGGGCAGCATGGGCCCGATTTCGGACGCCCGCGGTGCCGTGGTGGGCGTCTCGGCGCGGGCGGGAGGAGCACCACCGGGAAACGTCAAAAACCATAGAGAATATCGATAGTTTTGCGGCCTCGGGGCCCTCGTGGGGGTCCCCTGGGAGCTCCGTGGAAGCTCGTGGGGGCCCTCCGGGCCCTTACGTTTCCCCAAGGGAAGTGGGCGATGTTTGCATTTTGTGGCTCTGCTGCAGGAGTCTTGAGAGCCTCTGTCGGGCTCTCTTGGGCCGCCCTGGGGCCCGCCGCAGCGTCTCCGAAGCGCTGGGGGAGTCCATCGGTCCCCAGACGCTCTTCGAACGCACTGGCCCCAGCATTGTAGTAGAGACATGACGTCGGGCTCCAGCTTCGCCTCCCACATCGCACTGAGCACTGACAACGCGTGTTGCCATTGCCCGCCTTTTCTGCATGCGCTGACAGTCGCAACGTAGTGGCTTGGGAAGAGTTGCACACCCAATTGAATTCCTTCGCGGAGCAACCGCAGTGCGGCGCTCCATTGTTTTGTCAGGCCGTAGTTCTTGATCGACGCTTCGAGTGACATAACGACATCTTGAGACTATCCAGAACGACATGGCACCGGGGGGGAGTCGGGGAGGAAGGATGAAGAGGAGGGTGGGGAGAGGCAGGGAGGGGAGGATGAGGAGGATGAGAAGGGGGCAAGTGTGATGAGCAGGAGGAGAGGGGGGAAAGAGGCTGGAGTAGGAAGAGGCCATAGTAGGAAAGAAGGCTGCGCAAGGGAGAGGGGGCGACCGAGGAGGCAGGACAACAGACGGGAACCGAGAACGAGATAGTACTATGACAATAAGTAGGAGGAGCAGCAACTAGAGAAAAGCAGGGACGTGATGATAAGGGGAGGATGTGTAGGCGGAGGGAGAGAAGCAGCAGCAGGAGGAATAGGGGAGTGATGAGGGTGAGAGGCGGAAAGATGCAAGGAAGGTGGCGGCGGCGAAACGGATCGGAGATGGCACGAGAAGAGCGGGAGGAATGAACGCTGGAAGAGCAGGTCACCCAATTCTACCCCGCTGGGACGCCCCGAACAGCATCTGCCCCAGTGTGTCCACAGGTCTCACCAAGTACCTCGCAAGCCACCCCATCGCCCGTTGCCTCAATGTGCGCGGCTGCTCGCCATAAGTTGCGACAGGCAGCCCGCAATCCATCAAACCGCTCCTTGTCCAAGTGGCCGCGCCATCGCGTTCTTCGTGTTGCACCACAGGTTGCGCTAAGAGTAGCCCCAAACACCTTGAACTTCACTAACACGTCCGTGCTTCTGTGACTGTAGCATTTGGCCATCTGCTGCGTCAGATGTTAGGCCACAGTTTACGTCATAGGTTGTGCCAGGCACCCCGCGAGACACCAAGAATCCTGCCACGTAGTGGATGTACAGTTGCGCCATGCGGTGCGCCATTCGCTGCTAGGTTGCGCCAAGCATCCCGCAGTCCACTATGTCCTCTGCTACATCGATGGGGAAGCACTTTCCCAGTCCGCCATACGTCGCGAAACGCCAGGATACTCGCAGTCCACCAACTCGCCCGCTACCTCACTGAGTGCACAATCGAAACCGATGATAGGGCTGTGCAACCATCCCAAGGATACCATTGCATCCTTGCCTCTTCGATCCACCCCTACCCACTTTCGATGGCCTGCCCCGCCCGAAGAGCCCCTACATGGGCGTACCAAGGGCTTGCATCCTTGTTATCGTGCACCCTTACAATCGGTTTTGACTGCACAGCTGCGCCATGCGTTGTGCCATAGGTTGCACCAGCACCACGCGTGCCAGCAAATCGTCCACAATCCGAGTGTGAACAAGCGAGCCTCACGTTGCGCCATAGGCTACGCCGAGTACCCCTCGAGGCACAGAATCGTCCGTTGCCTCAATGTGTTCACCAGTAGGCCATACTTTGCGCTATTGGTTCTGCCAGGCACCCCACAAATCCACACATCGTATGTTGGCGCACTAGATCTACAATGACTCCACGCATTTCACCGTAGCTTGTGCAAGCTACCCCGCAATACACCAACTCGCATGTTTCCTCAGGGAGCGCGCTTGTCAATGTTCTGAAAGTCCCTTACTGCAGTCGCAGGTTCAGAGCAGCAACATCAAACTTAGGGCCTTCGAGCCCGAGATGAGCCTCCAGGCTCGGAGCATCCCCGAGATGCCGCAATCAGTGAGCAGCAGTCTTGCTAAGGTTCGCCTTCTTGCCCTTTGGATTTCCAATGGGCCCTCAGGCCAAGAGGGCGCCAAGAGGTGCCCAGAAGGGCCAGGAGGGCACCCCCAAAACCATTCCTCGGGTTCTGAAGGGCGGTGCTGATCAGAGCACCCCCGCCAAGTGAGCTGCTTTGCTCGGTTCCGGCGGTGCCAGTCCATATCCGCCACCGTGCCTCTGGGCACGGAGTGGGCGTGTCCTCAGGCCCTTTGCCCAATCCCGTGAGCCTCAGTCCCCAGTCCTGAAGGACTATGAAGGGGCCCATGGCCCAAATTCAGAACTCTCTCGGGGCTTCGCGCGCACCCCTGGGGCCCAGTCGCCTCCAGAGGCCGCAAAGACGGTCCGAAAAGGCACCGAGTCGCCGAACGATCGCTCCAAGACGCCCAAGTTGGTCCCCAGACGGCCCAAGAGGTCTCCAAGAGAGCTCCAAGGGGCCAAAACCATTGATTTTCTGAAGGTGTTTGAATGATTGGGGCGTTCTCGACTTCTCGGCTTCCCGACGCTTCCAGACGGCCCTAGAGGCCCGCAAGACCACCCCAAGACGGCCCAAGAGGCCACCAGGAGGGCCCCAACACAGCCCAAGAGGGCCCCGAGACGGCCCAAGAGGCGCCCAAGATGGCCCCAACAGGGGTCCCAGAGAGGGAACGCGCACCGAAAATCCGAGACGTCCACCCCGAGAGGCCCCCAGGAGGCCCCAAGAGGTGCCCAGGAGGTCCCAAGCGCCCCCCCCCCCGAAAAGTCTCTCAAGAGATCCCAACGAACATCCAATAGGCTCCATACCCACACCCCACGCACGGTGGCGGGATGGGCCTGAGGGATTCGATTTCAATTTGACTGGTCCCTCTCTTGGGTTCACTGATGCTTCTTCACTTCCCTTCTCAATGCAACGCGCCAGGAGGTACTCGTGCCATGTTATCGCGTTGAAGTCCGCTGGACTGGTGGGTAATCCTTCCCCCGGTCGGCGCTGCCATCGTGGAGCCAGAGGCCTAGGCACGCACTACCTGTAGAGCGTCGGCGTCCGCGGGGTCTCTGCGGCTTCACCGTATAGCCGCCGCAGAGCCGCTGGGGTGCCCCCGACGTCCCTCTCGTTCCCGTTCCTGACGGAGTTCTCTCCTGCACGTCCTTCGGCGGCTACAAGGCCGCCGGGCGTACCAGTGCCTGGCTACGCATGACCAGGAATTCATAACCATTTTGGCTTGGACTGCATCTTCGCGATGTCCCTGCACCTCGAGGTCTACTACTTCGTGGACTGTTCTAGCTTCGCCTAGACCACCTTCGTCAAGACTGAGATCATCTCGCTCTTCATCCTAGTGTGCACTTTATGTGGGTGTAGGACTTAGTCATCCTGGCCCATGTGCAGACCAGCCGGTGGCTGGACTGGTGGTGATGATCGAGATGTCCAGAGAGCTAGGTCGTAGACCACGAAGCCTCAACTCGTCCGCCTCGTCGTGGTCGTCATCCTGTCTCTCCTCCATATTGTCCTCCGCTCTCGTCTGTTCTTCTCGCTCCTCCTCTTTGACCGCCTCCCTCAGGGCGGAGATAGCGTAGTGCCACCCCTGCTGTTTGACCTGATAACACGCTGGATTGGACGTTCAGCCCGTGCGGCTCCAAAAGGTGCTGAGTTTCAAACCATGCCTGCCATCCGATTCGACCCGATCCTTCTCCCTCCCCCCTGGCTCTTTCATCCCGCCTCCCTCCGTCTGCTGCTAAGATCTCGTCCAACAAGATTGGCCCCCGGCCCCTGGCCCCAGCCGGCCCCTCTGGGCCAGTTTCGGCCCCAGGAGCTTTCCAGGAACGACCATGCGCACACTGCCCCTGTCAAGTAATACTACGTGGGCCGGGCGCGCGCGCTAGAAGGGCACCATCCCTACCGCAGGGATCGCGGCGCGATAGGTCGCGGCACGGGTCGCGGCGCTGGTGGGGGGCGGCTGGGTCGAGGCACGGGTGGGTCGCGGGGCGACGATGACAAGAGCAGCAAAAACAACCCGCAGCGCGAAACCCCACTTCAGCAACGCACCCGGGGACTGCGTATGGTCGGCCCCAGACACTCTGATCATGTGGGTCAACCGCGCGAGCCGGATGGGCACCATCTCTGTCAAAGGAGCCCGCGTGTGTGGGCCACGCGCGGCCGCCATAATTTGTCAAATGCGCCGGTGCGGTCATGAACCCGGCTCTGGTTTTGCATCGACCTGCTACGAAACTTTGCACATGCGCGTGCGTGACGGCGCAGCCGAACACAAGGTAGGATTCGCCATGAATGCGAGAGTCGCTGTGCGAAGAGTCAGGGGCGGGGCGGCACGATCGCTTTCAGGAGCTCTGTGTCTCCTCGTCTTACCCCCTGCTAGACAGTTCCCCCCTCCGAGGCTCACGCGCCGCTCCCGTCGCTCCCCTACACCGCTTCCCTCCCCCCCGCCGACCCCCACTTCAGGGGTGAGCTTTGAGGTAGCGAGCGGAGGGGGGCGGCAGGGGTGAAGGGGTGGAACGGGGGTGAGGAGCACGAAAAAGAAGACGGGGGCACCGAGGCGGACGGCGGACAGCGGGGGGAGGAAGACGACGAGCACGGCACGGAGGACGACGGCCAAGAGACCACGAGCCGGCAGGAGAGGCAGCACGGAGCGGAGGGTGCCGCCGCTGTGCGCGGCTCGAGCGCGCGGGGGGGCGGGCCTGCACCGCACGGAGCTCGCCGTTGCCGTCGACGGGGAAGGACGCCTCCACCGCGAACGGCTCGGACGTATCGACGCACTCGCCTCGGGGCACGGGATGTCACCGCCGCCGCCGTCGCAGCCGGACCAGAGAGAGAGAGAGAGAGAGAAAGAGCATCGAGAATCGTCAGGATCGAGGCTTTGAAGCTTGAGTATGGGACAGCTGCATCAACGAAAAAATTGTCGGAACCCCGCGTGGACTGCGCGGAACCGCCCGCGGACTGCGCCACAGGGACCTTCGGTGGAGGCCCCCTTCTGGGGCCACGAAACGCTGCACCGGGCGGGGGAGACGCACACGAACTGCAGAAGAGGGAGGAGGGAGGGGGCAGCGGTAGGAGTGACGCGGGGCGCCGTCTCTTTTCAAAACAAAGGCACAATACCAAAGGTTGGTTGGGAAAAACTGTCGGAACTCCGAGTGGACTTCCTCGTGGATCTGAGCGGAAGCCCCTCCAATGGTGCGCGGAGCACGCCCAGGGCGTCGCCGGAGGCGCTGCCAGGGGTCTCCAGCGCAGATCTCCAAGAGATCAACGCGGAGCTCCGCCGAAAGCCCATGTTTGTGCACATGTTCGAGTCGGGGATCGACTGCGTCGAGTCCACGAGGAATGCGTGGGATGCTCGTGAATCTACGTCGCATCCCACGGATTTGTCATGGCCCCTACTCGAAATGTCACTCCTCCGATGGACGCTCCTCGGCCCCGTCTCGGCCCTCGGAGGCCCTTGGGCGCGAGGAGGGGGAAGCCCAGAGTGGCGCGAGGGCCAGGCGAGGCAACACGCGCAACCTTGGCCTGCGCAATAGAACCAGACTGCGCGTCCGACCCCGGCGAAGTCGCGGGTTTGTCCAACGAGCGTGGCCGAACTGCCGAAACGCAGTCCCTGGGATCTACTCGTCAGAACCGAAGTCCAGAACAGATATAATGTATGCTACAGGCATGCGAAGCGGAAGCTGCCGCAGTTTGGGCAGATGTCACACAAAGCCTCACACAGATCCTTCTCCTTCACGCCCTCCCCCACCTCCCCCATCCCCCCATCGGCTCTCTCCCAACCCCCTTCCTCTTCACGGTCCCCGACAACGACGGGGCCTCACCAAAAGAGGGCACATCTAAGCAAGTTCCGAAGCGTGCGCTCAGGCTCAAGAGCAACGCGTTGGCACGCCATCGGGCCGCAGGATGCGACTACGTCGCCCCGATGTCACCGCAGGTCGCGAGTGTAAGACACGCCTGGCGGATTGGGGCAGTGACTGGCCATTACTCGTGCTCGAACGCAAGCGACTTGGCCAAGGATACTCTTCTTGTCAGCGTCTAGACTCTGGACCAAAGGCTGGGTTGAGCTACCCCAACCCATCCTCTCGACCGTGGTCAGCTGCGAAAGAAACCCCGTTCGGCCGCGTCGCGCTTACCGCATTTGATCATGGACGGCAACGAACGCCGACCTCGCGCCGACTGGTCTGGGCTCCCTTCGGTGTCCTGCACACTCGGGGACAATACGAACTCTGCTGCCCCTCAGGAGGGCTACCCCACTCGCACGAACAAGAAGCACGTACCTGAATCATGACTCGCGCCGCGGAGGAAAAACTGTCGCACTCAAGACGGTCGCAGCTGGCACCCAGTCACGCTTCCCGAGAGCGATCGGGCACAGATGTGCACGAAGGGGTGAGCCTACAAGCTCTATACTGGCCGCGCAAAATGCCTGACGCGTGAATATACACGCTCCTAGCGTGTCGTCGCAATTGACCTTGAAAAGTCATCGGACCAATGGTTCGAAAACTCAGTGGACTCGTGTCAGTGCTGGCCCAGTGATGGCTCATCAATGGCTCTTCTTAAATTTGGCTTCCCCTTGCGCGGCGCCCCCGCGGCAACAACATCTGCACAGAGCGGGCACGAGCATAACCAGCAGCAGCGGCAGCAACGGCCACGCCCACATGACCCCCCAGAACACCCAAGTGGGCGCCGTCATCAGCGCGCGGGCAGTGGCGCGTGGAAAGGGCGTCGTCGGGCAGCTCTCGGCCTCGAGATCAGCACAGAATGGCGCCCTTCCCTCCTTGGCATTGAAAACGAGCAGATCCTGACCCAGCTTAGCATAGGTCTCCTTGACGGCGGCTTGGTGCTGGTCGTAAGTCGAACGGAGCGCCGTCCGCCGTCAGATGGCCTGGCTGGTCGGGATGCCCGTCGGTCAAGCAGGTGCTCGTGTCACGGAACCACGGCCCGAGCTCGCGGAGCTCGGACTTACAGGCAGGTGAACGGACGTGATGCGAAGTAGGCGTCATGCAGGCCGACCATGGTGCCGACGCTGTTCGCCCATCTGGCGGCGCCGCCTGTCGGCCGCTCGGTCAGTAATTATGAGCTTCCCGCCAGGAAGCTCTGCTGCCTCTCTGTGAAGAAGCGGCCCGAACAGGTCGAGCCCGGTGACGCCGAAGCCCTTTTGCGCCGATGGTGTCCGGGAGCTGCGACTTGCCGATGGTGCCGTTGCAGGGGTCTGCCAGCGCATCAACAAGCGAGAACAGGTCCTCTCACCAGAGCGGCGCATGGCCCATCGCCCCCAACGCCCCTGTCCACGATCCGGGGCCAGTGCGAGGCAGGCCGGCGACGAAAACCGCCACGCTGGGGGGGGGGGCGGCGATGCTGGCGGCGGTGGCCCCCCACCGAAGGACCACTCCCCGAGGAACATGAGCCCGAGCTCGCAGCCGCTGCCGCCGCCCTGCGCGAGGGGAAGAGGAGGAGGAGGAGGAGGAGGAGGAGGAGGAGGAGGAGGACGAGGATGAGGAGGAGGAGAGGGAGGAGGAGGAGAGGAGGAGGGAGAGGAGGAAGAGGGAGAGGAATGAGGAAGAGGGATGGGCGGGGGCAGGAGGAGGTGGAGGAGGAGGAGGAGGAGGAGGGAGGAGGAGGAGGAGGAGGGGAGGAGCACGAGGAGGAGGAGGAGGAGGAGGAGGAGGAGGAGGAGGAGTTATCCGTCCGAGCTGGCGAGGAGTGCCTCGGCGAGGGGCGCGCCAAGCGTGCCCCGGGTGGATGGCAGGAGGGCCGCGCCCGGGGCCTCCTGCGTTTTGCCTTCTGCCGCGTCGCTGCATGGCTGCTGGAGCCAGAGACCCTGAGGGAGAAGGAGGAGAAGGAGGAGGAGGAGGTGAGAAGGAGGAGGAGGAGAAGGAGGAGGAGAAGGAGGAGGAGAAGGAGGAGGCCTGGGGGTCCCACCCGCGGGGCGCAGCAGCCGTGCCGTGCGCCGCCTGAGCGGCAAGGCCCGCAGCCTCCGCGGCACAAGCCGCCGAGGCGTCGGCCACGTCGCGGGAGCGACATTGGGCCGCATGGCAAAGGTTGCAGAGAAGGAGGAAAAGATGCGGGCGCGGCGAGGTGAAGGAGGGGTGCGGCGCGGCCGAGGCAGGGGAGGGGGGCAGGGGCAAGGCAGGCAAGGGTCGGCGGCGAGGGGCTCTGCAGGACAAAGGGGCGAGAGATGCTGGTGGGATGATCCGTTCCTTGGGGGGGGGGCGAGCGCCATGTCAGCCACAGGCCGCGCTTCTGCGATTGGGTCCTGCTCCGCCCAGTCTGCAAACATCATCTCTGTCTCTGGGGTGGAGGCCCCTCTTTTGACCCTCGGCCAGCACTCCCTGGCCTCGCCTCCTCGCCTCGGGGACGTGTGCACTCGCCTCTAGGGGGGGGGCGGCGGAGGTCGGCGGGAGAAGTCGCGGCGAGGGGGACGGGGAAACACAGTGAGGAAGGACGAGGGAAAGGTGGTTCGGAGACATGTTGAAGGACGCGGCGAGGGGAAGAGAAGTATACGGACATATATATATATATATACACATATATATATACACATATATGTATATGTGTATATATACATATATTCACATCGAGAGACTGACTGGGGGAAACAAGAAGGAGAGAGAGAGTAGAAATAAATACATGTGTATATATATATATATATATATATATGGTCCAGGGTTTGGCCCCCCCCCCAATGCTGATGCCATTGGGCCCCCCCCCCGCGCGATGGTCCCCCCCGCCCCCCTCTGTGGGCGTGGCGTGGTGCTGCGCTGCGGTTCCCCCCCCCCCCTGTGGATGTGGTGTGGCGCTGTGGTGGTTCAGAGGTGGGCGTGGCGTGGTGTTGCACTGCGGTGCCCCCCTCCCCCCCCCTGTGGATGTGGTGTGGTGCTGTGGTGGTTCAGAGGTCGTCGTCGTCGTCGTCCTCGTCGTCCTCGTCGTCCTCGTCGTCCTCGTCGTCCTCGTCGTCGTCGTCGTCATCGTCGTCGTCGTCATCGTCGTCGTCGTCATCGTCGTCGTCGCCGTCGTCATCGTCGTCCTCGTCGTCGTCGCCGCCGCCGCCGCCGTCGTCGTCGCCGCAGCCGTCGTTGTCGTCGTCGTGGTCGTCGTCGTCGTCGTCGCCGTCGTCGCCGTCGTCGCCGTCGTCGCAACCGTCGTCGTCGTCGTCGTCGTCGTCGTCGTCGTCGTCGTCGTCGTCGTCGTCGTCGTCG